>OZ026836.1:43731272-44262890 GCA_964023205.1 Lutraria lutraria
TCCAGCAGATATTGCAACGTCTGATACATCGAGGTGAGAGTTTCCCCTGATTTTAATTTTAGGGAGGAAACAGGGACTACATATAGAGTACCTCGTGAACTGTAGAACCATATGACCAGATTCATGAGATTCATGAAACATCAACGGCTTGTATTTTTGATGGAGTATATGATCACTTTAGTTTCGGGATCAGTTAAGTCAAAATAACAAATTCGTTTGATCTGAAACTTCGCACATCCTGATAAAAATGTTACATAGGCCACATTCTAGTATTGAATTGCCGGATGCGATTTTGCGCCGTACAAACATTTAACTTGTAACATATCTTGGAAAAATAAAGGATTTGTTCTGTTCTGTTAAAAAGAATTTTGGCCCAAGGACAGACCAATGGGGAACACCATATTTCATAAGTACTGGCTTCGACACTTCAGTTCCGATGGTTACATTTTGATACCTTTCACTTAGGTATGACGTTATCCACTCCAATGACTTGCCTGCGATTCCAAAATGGTGCTCTAGGCGATGCAAGAAAGACCTCCTCGTTCTTACCATGAAGATGTTTTGTGACTTTGAATAAAGCTTTACTGTCTCTCCCACATGTCTCTATCTTGTCTGAATAGTACTTTATGCGAGTTTGTTTCAGTTGTTTATTGACAACTGCGCACTGATTCTTGTATAGTTGGTGATCTACTGTTAAATGTGTCTTACGCCATTTCCGTTCGGGTTTTCTCTTTAGATGTTTCGCCTCATGTAATTCTTCATCATACCAAGGGCACGTTGGTCTGAGAACTATTGATTTTGTTTTCATTGGAGCATGTTTGTCATCTAGAGATTTCAACTTGCTGTTATAAGATTCTACATATTTATCCACATCAGTTATTTTCATGCTTGAAATAAAAGAACTGGACGTTTTGATGTCGTTTTTAAACTCATCAACATCAATTGATCTCATTTTCCTGAATGAAACAGTTTTTCTTACAGGTGCTCGTGCACGGGTACTGAAGGTCACAGCGAAATGGTCACGTGTTACTATCCCATCAGAATCGTATAGTCCTGGGTCGGTTACTTCTAAATTTGAAACTATATTATTAGTGGTCCTCGTAATAACCAGGTCCAATGTGTGCCAGTGACACGTGTTGGACAATGAACATGTTGAAATCCAAATGATTGTAGACAACTGGTGAATATCCTAGCTTCACGATTAGTAGAGTTGTCTAAATGAAAATTTAGGTCACCAACTATAACAACAGCGACCATCCATTGTCTAGAAAATCACTTGTATTCGTTCCATTCTTGTTAGATGGTGGCGGTCTATATACTATACAAAGACGAAATGAATATTTATTGATGGATACATCACAATCCATGTATTCAAAGCTTGTGACATTCCTATCACTTGTAGAAGCAACAAGACGCAATTCTATAGTGGTGTTGTATATGATGGCAACTCCGCCCTTGGTCGCCCAGAACGTTTTCCTCTGTAATTCAAAATTTGAATACCTTTTAAACTAGTTAATACAATAGTAGTACACTACGTCATCGAGCACTGTTGCAACTATTCTTGTAATAACCACGACGTAAGTCGCCGTACTATATGAAATGCTTTTTTTAAGTGGCAATGCAAAATCGCAACTTCTTGCACCGAAGCAGATTACTGATAGTGTCCGAAATATCCGCGATGGTCATCACGTGATATAAACAAAACAGAAATAGAGCGAGCTCGATAAACAACGACGGGAATGAATCTGCGCATCTGTCAATAAACGAACCGAGTTCAGTCCTACTATAGTAAACAAACATGGCGTTGAATTTAGTACACTATCTAGCATTGTGTTATATTACTGAGGATGAAGCAAAACTACTTTTTAAATGGTGTTCATGTGTACATACAGACTGTGTAATATTCAAGTTGTTAATCGTACTCGCTTATAGTATCAATGATCACGTGACATTCACCGAATACTCTGTTTAATATCGTTGTCGTCTCGTCAATGTCAATCATCTATAAATTATTAGAAACGTGTCAACAACGATAACCACTACTACTACTACTACTTTAAAACAAGTGGAAACAGAATTTCATTTTCTTCTTTGTTGTCCAAAATATTCACTCATTAGAAAAAAATATCTTGTTAATATACCTTGGCCATCTTTAAACAAATTCTATAATATTTTAAACATACAAACTATAAAAAAAATGCTCTACAAGTTAGCTTTATTCCTAAAAGAGGCATTTTCACAACGCAGCAGATGTCTTACGTCATAAATTTTTCATTGTCCAATCGTATTTAACCACTGACTGTATTGTACTAATGTTCCGTATTTTTGTATTGTATTTGTATGCATTTTCTATATTTCTGTCATGTTTGTATTGCTTTTGTACTGTTTTGTGTACCATAGGCAAGTATTTGCCGATTTGTAAATAAAGTGTAATATATTTTTTTCTAAAATAGATTATATTCTTAAGTAAATATTCTTATTTTATTTTTTACTTTTTTTCATTTTTATTGAATGTTAACTTTATATATATACCGATAAGAAAATAATGTTTCTAAGTTTTTTCTATCTAAAATTTTCCGTGAAATTAACAAAAATATACCCACCTCACTTGGGTAATTAGCATTTATATATTATTTTAATTGTGGAGTAAATATATAATAAGTAGAAACCGGTTTAGGTGTTTAGTATATATAGTATTTAAAAAACTTTTGTATTCGGGATTTCGTGCAATGAAATGTATAAAAGAAATAACAAAAAAATTAGAAATACATCCGAGAACGAAATGCATTTCTTCTTTCCTTGTTCTTTTGAAATACAAAAGGTACTATTCAGCGTGTAACAAGAACAAACATATTTCAATGAATAAAATATAAAAAATAAATGTATATAATAATTTAAACCGAGTCCAGTCCTACTGTGGTAAACAAACATGGCGTTGAATTAAGTACACTATCAAACATTGTGTGATATTACTGAGGATGAAGCAAAACTACTTTTTAAGTGATGTTGTGTACATACAGACTGTGTAATATTCAAGTTGTTAATAGAACTCGCTAATAGTCTCAATGATCACGTGACATTCACCGAACGCATTTTACACGGAAACTTTCGGCGAATAGCTGTTTCATATCGTTGTCATTTCGTCAAGGGCAAACACCCATAAATGACTGTGAAAAGTGTCAATATTTCAATAAAAGTGGTTTCAATTGACTGGGAATTTGACTCTGCCTGGTGCGCTACAACGAGAAGTAGTTTAGTATTTATAGGGACACTACGCTTTAACCGTAATCACTGTGACGACATGGTTTGACATTAAGGCAGGTCCGAACGACAATCGATAGTTTACTGGTCCAGTCTAGTATATCTTGCTATTTGGTAGCCCGAATGGTCGTGCTCTTGAAAATGCAACCTAAACTCTTTATATCAATGGACTTAAAAAATTGTTCGATCTAAACGAACTTCGATCCATAAATTATTAGATAAAGTCGCTGTGTTTATTACATTTTAGAGCGATCGTCGGTGTGTTGTAATTGCGTTGCGCATGTTTGTGGTCATGTAACTGAAAGCCACTGGTGAGGTAGTAGTGAACAGTGTTGTTGGTAGTGAATAGATGTGTGTAACACAGTGATAAAATGTAGACGTGAAATTATTCAGCTATAGATACGTAATGCCATTTCGTGTTATGAATTTAATGCTATTGCTAAACTTCATATACTGTTTTTACATTTAAGGATTTCAAACTCTAATTTAGAATCTTTTAATGGACTTTGCCTTATTCCGAATGACGTCATTTATTGCCAGTGGTGCAATGCTCGCTTATGAAATGAGAGGTCCTGGGTTCAATCCCTGGTCGGAGCCTATTATTCTTTTAGCATTTTTTTTTCTAGATAGAACATTTTTTCTCAATTAACTAGCCAAGATATCAAAGGGAAAGTATGCTTGTGTTTAAAGAAATGAATAAACATACCAGATAGTTTAAAAAACCTGATCATGTACTAGTATCAAATTCAAACTGTTATGACCGAAAATCAACTTGATGAAAGTGTTTTATATTTGCACATCTTGTTTATAAATCTTTGAAGATGTTTTTGGTCTAAGTCTTATAGAATGTACTCACACAGTGGCACTGGTTACAGTTGTTTGAACAAATGTGCAATTTTTGCTTCTGTGAAAACGGGAGTCTGTTTTATGCACATGGGTTTATTTTAGATGAAAAACATGTTAATAGCAATGTTCATTTGTTTCTAAAGGTCATTTTGTCAACTGAATGGGTCCAAAATGTAAACAAAAACAAAAAATCAATTCTCCAAAAACTTATTTCATATGCAATTTTTTCTAAATATGTCTTTGGTTTTCAAATCTGCTTCCGGGAGGTGCCCATTACAGACCGAAGTCCTTAATAGCTGCACTTCTTAATTTCGTTTTAAAAAATATTTCTTTCGTACATGCCCTTGTTCGCTCTATTATATCATCGACCAAATTAATCAGCTTATCTACACGTTATGAAGTAAAATTGATTTTTTTTTTAGGTATATGTCTCTATCAATATTATTTGAACTTTCATAAACCCTTCAAAAATATGTATATGTTACAATGATATAATATGCAGGCCTATTAAAATCTCTGATATGTACACTTTTTTCAATGTAAACAAAGGGGGCGAGAAATATATAGCACGTACAGAGGACAAAGTCATTTTCAGTAAATTTCGATGGGATTCGTATGAAAATTTATAGGAATGATCTTTACCAAGGGGAGTTGCACATACATCACAGGTTTTGAAAATTCACAGGAATAATTTTCACAAAGCTTAGCTGTGCAGTGTGCATATTCTCAGGATTTTGGGCTGGGATCATTTTTGGCGGTGTTATAGGTCCTTGATTTCTTACACATTAAGTCAACACACAGGATTTTCCGCTCGGATTATCTCTGGAAGAGTTGTGGGCCCTTAATGGCCATTGTTGAGTAAAGTTTGTCCAGCCTGACTAGTTCTCGTTTACTACTTTGATGCTATTCATACGGTAATGCTTTATGTGGAATAAAACAATATATTTTTAATATTGAAGGTCAAAGTCATGTAGCTTTCTATTTCATTCAATACATTTGCCATTATATACAGAAAATTTTCAAGGAGAAAATCGTAACTTTTGATTCAGTTCACGTTCTGTTACAGTTTTTGCTCTTTGGCAAAGGCATACTAGTATTCAATTACATATGTATGCCAATTTAATTTCAAAGCTACATTTCGGAGATATACATGATGTCAATCTACAATGAAAAAACTCTCGGAACTAGTGTGCGAATAATGACCCAACTTCACAAGTATATATATTATATATATTGTTCCTTGTGTGGACCTCTATAAATGTTATATATATAACTGGTTCAAGTATGATGCATAAACAAGTCACAGGAGCTATAAAAATTATAACATACTTAAAAAATGACATCTTCAAAAATCTTCGTGGCAGAAATACAAGACCAACTTGCATATCTAATATATAGCATCGCATAACGGTCCTATGCAAATAATATATAATATAAATCATGTCCTTGCGATTAAAATTGTCCTCGTCCAGAAGATACCTATTTCCATTGCATAGACTTACATAAGAAAACACATCCTAATCTATTTCGGAACTTCACTACTTCCGTTCGGCTTCGATTCCCTTTTTGGGCACATTTTTGCTACGAACAGCAGCATCTTCTATACTTGTCAGATCAGGGATGCGATATTACTGTAATATAGTATCCCTGATCAGATCAACCAGGGTCATTCAAATAGAAAGACACGAAATAAGAATTATTATAATCATTTAATTGTGTTAAAGTCCGTGAGCCCAGCAGCGTGAAGTTGGCAGCCCAGCAGCCCAGCAGCGTGAAGTTAGCAGCCCAGCAGCCTAGCAGCCCAGCAGCGTGAAGTTAGCAGCCCAGCAGCCTAGCAGCCCAGCAGCTTAATATATTTCTACAGTTAAACTGCACCACAAATCATGCAAAAACTTAATAAACGCATGAAGTAATAACATTATGTTGCTGTCATGTTTATTAGAAGAAAAAAATACGATTTTTATCGGTTTTGTGAATCTGGCAGTGTAGCGGCCGCATAGCGGACTATTATAGTCAAACATATAAAATGCACAAGAAATCCGGCTAAACACTTACGAATCGATGATATAATTCGATTTTATTCCTTTAACGTTCATTAGATGAGAACTTACACATTTTTTCATTTTTTGTTTCTTTTTGTGAAGTTGGCAGCCCAGCAGCGTAACAGCGTAATATATATTTCTACAGATAAACTTCACAACAAATCGAGCTAAATACTTAAGAATGCATACGCTAATGTCAGTCTGTTGTTTAAACATTAATTAATTTAAATATGATTTTCTTTTTTTTTCAATGTGGAATTAGCCGCTGATGGCAGCGTGAAGTTGGCAGCTAGCAGCGTCTAATTTCACGATGTCCGTGAAGTTGGCAGCCCAGCAGCCTAGCAGCGTGAAGTTGGCAGCGTAGCAGCCCAGCAGCGTGAAGTTGGCAGCCCAGCAGCCTAGCAGCGTGAAGTTGGCAGCGTAGCAGCCCAGCAGCGTGAAGTTGGCAGCGTAGCAGCCCAGCAGCGTGAAATTAGCAGCGTAGCAGCGTAGCAGCCTAATATATTTCTACAAATAAACTTCACAAGAAATCAAGCTAAACACTTAAGAATGCACGAAATAATGTGAGTCTGTTGTTTGAACGTTAATTGAAAATATAGGAATTTTAAAACTTTTTTTTTCATCTGAAATTAGACGCTGCTAGCAGCGTGAAGTTGGCAGCGTGAAGTTAGCAGCCCATCAGCGTAACAGCGTAATATATATTTCTACAGATAAACATCGCAACAAATCAATCCAAATACTTCAGAATGCATAAAATAATGTCATTCTACTGTTTGAACGTTAATTAATTGAAAATATATGATTTTTGAGAAGAAAAAAGTATGTGAAATTGTGAAGTTGGCAGCGTGAAGTTAGCAGCCCAGCAGCGTAACAGCGTAATATGTATTTCTACAGATAAACTTCAAACCAAATCAAGCTAAATACTTAAGAATGCATAAAATAATGTCAGTGTGTTGTTTGAACGTTCATTAATTGAAAATATGGGAAATTTCATTTTTGTGTGTGTGTGAAATTAGACGCTGCTAGCAGCGTGAAGTTAGCAGCCCAGCAGCTTAACAGCGTAATATATATTTCTACAGATAAAATTCAAAACAAATCATGCAAAGACTTTAAAATGCATGAAATAATATTATTATGTTGCTTTAATGCGTATTAGACTAAAAATACGATTTTTGTCGAGTTTGTGAGTTCGGTATTGTAGCGACCACACAACGGTCTAATAGATTTCTACTGATAAACTGATAGAATAATACGATTATATTGCTTTAACGTTCAATAGAGAAAACTTAGTTTTTGTATGTGTGTGTGTTTGAAGTTGGCAGGGGGAGGGCGGGGATACACGGTGAATTAGACAACAATACTTTCCCAATGTACGGGAATTTGATAAACACCGCCGTAGCATATAGCGTGAAATAGACTTTGCCCGTATTTAATGGACCGGTGACGGGATTTTAGACAGTGGCACATTTTCACGTTGTGTTATTGGCTTGGAGCTACGGCTCCAAGCCTATGTATTGTTTTCGGTTACGTTTGTTCCCTAGATGCTGGTAGATGCAATGCGAAAGCTGGGTACAAGTGCACAAAAATGTTAAGAGTCCGGCGATTGGTTGAGAGCTATATGTTAACAGTCCGGTGATTGGTTTACGCTTACTGTGTGAATCGGTATCACATGACTTGAGTGTACCAACTTCACTGTGCTAGTCTATTATGAAATCAGGGTGTTTCACTAAAGATCGGTTTGTTCTATTAACATTAATTACACGTTAAGGTACACATTTTAAAACTGTCTATTTTTTCTGTTACTATGTACAATATATTTAAATCAATTATTTTAATCATTACTGGAAGACATATTAGCAAGGACTTATATACATGTATGTATATAAGTCCTTGATATTAGCGGAGGATTGTTCAAGAGAATTTAAGGAAGCCCCTTCTATAATGAAACCTGCGAAACGCTATTGCCGCCAATAATTTTGTCACGTGATCTTAATGTACACATTTGCGATTTCACTGTAAAATCGGGGTGTTTCACTATAAATCGGCATGTTCCATCAACCGTTAAGGCACGAAAAGATAAGATATATTAACGCAGTCTCAATTATTTTTACTTTACTAGCTCGTTGTTTAATTATCAACATTATTGCTGAAGGTAATAAGCGGAGGATTAATTAATTAATGAAATACACCCCTACTATAATTTAACTTGCGAAACGCTTTCTCTGATGCAATTTAAAACTTGTGTACAGTACGATGAATTATAGGAAAATCTATGAATAGAAAAATATACCGATGTTTCAGACTACCTGTTGACTTTGAAAGAGGACAATTCCATAACTAAAATGGTCAACAAGACGAAATAAAATGAACCAATTTAGTTATGGTATCAGAACTAACTTTTATCAGCAACAACCAGCCAAGCCTTTCCTTTTTAAAAGGAAACTTTATTTTTTTTAGGCACTGTTTTGAAAAAAAAATGAATGGCGGCTTTGCATGTACGCATTGAGTGTACATCTGTATTATATGAACATAGCACGCATTGAACTAACACCTGTATCATAGGTGCATAGCACGTATAGAATGTATACCATCCTCATTGGTACGTAGCCCGCATTGAACGTACACCTGTATGATAGGAACATAGCGCGCATTAGACGTACACCTGTATTATAGAAACATCGCCCGCATTGAACGTACAGCTGTATAATATAAACATAGCCGGCATCGAACGTACACCTGTATTGCAAGGACATATTCCGCATTGATTATACACCTATATTATAGGAACATAGCACGCATTGAATGTACACCTGCATTGTCAGGACATATTCCGTATTGAACGTACACCTTCACTTTATAATTTAATACGATTTTTCTTTTTTCAGTCAAAGTTTGTGACATATTTCTTCATAAAATACACAAGTATGAAGGCTGAACTAATACGATTTTTTTGTTTTGATGCTTATTAAAAAGAAGGTTTTGAGTTTGTATCATTTTGTGAAACGATTTTTGCGGGAAGGAAAAAACGCAAGAAATTCAGACTGGATCATAGTTAGGCAACTAGCTTCCAGCGGTCTAGAATTACACACCTTACCATCGAGATATGTATCAGAATCACGTTCTACAAGCTATAGAAACTATTTTGGACGGGAAAAAACGCTAAAAAATCACTGCATCAAAGTAAGGCCGCTACGCTGCGAGAGCTTCCAGTGGCCCTATACTGTACAGGGTGCGTATCCGTAAAGTATGTGTATTTTATGTGTACCTTTAAGTACGACATGATCGAGGATGACTGCAATTATTTCCAACCTGGAACCATTATACAATCTATAATGGTCCCAGTTCCAACCCGGACAGCTCGAAAACGGCGCTGAAACGTATCGACTATTAACAAATTGTGAAATCCACTTATTTTTATTTATTTTTTTATAATATTTTTTATTACCTTGTATAATACATCATGCTGTGACTGTATATACAAGGATGCCTAATAGGCAGATATGATCTTCCCAAAATTCCGGTTATTTCCGTAAATATAACGACATAAATATCCGAGATTTGCCGGAAGATCGTTGAATGGATCTTAAAGATCTCACGTGTATCATCAAGGGTCGGAGAAGATATCATTTGATGGTGGTCATATTTTATATGGTGAATGAAAATCAATTTTCAAAACGAGTGCACATTTGATGCCATTTTGCATATAAAAGTTATGATGTTAAAAACATTGAATTTACTTCGGAATCTACCAAGTTTACATTGAACCAGGGAGTTGTATTAATACTTAATAATTCTAAATACAACTACCTGATTGAACATAAAAGGAATCGTCGACAGGTGTCTTTTATAAACACGTAGGGGTCGGAGAAATCATGAATTCAAAATAACAAAAAGATACCGTCAGTAATATAAAAGATTAATTAAAATATTAAATAAAAACATATCGATATTCCAAATCATTATGAGAGCAGCAGGAGTTTAAAGACATTGAACAGCTACTATATGAGTGACCCCCCCCCCCCCCCAAATCCACATGAGGTCTAATCTCTTAATTGTTTTATTGCCCCTAATAGGATTAATCCTGTCTTTTCACGGTCAGCAAAGTGTCTGTAGACTTGACACTTAGTCATGCATAAAAAGGGTCATAAATGTTATTGATCTTTAGTGATAATTAGTTTATGGATAACTTCCTGTTGTTTTTATTAACATTTTATGTAATAAATGAATGTTATCCTTAAATTACCAGATTATGTAAGAACAGTTACATACTTCAGTATATACTAAAATATAACAATTACTGTCACTACCATTTTATTGCTGCCATTTTTTCTTCTGTATACATTAAAATTGCAACTGAATGCTTAATTCTTCTATTTCTAAATCAAATTATTCTAATTATACATGAAATTATGTTTTACAAGATAACTATTATAATCTTCAAAATAACTTACACAATTTAAAAGCAAAGTGCATCTGTAAAAGGTTCATTGAAACTGAAATAAAGAAATCGTTTTTGGTTATTCTCTAATCTACTTCTAAAAGTGGATACATGTGACACTGGTGGATCGTAATGCATTGAAGAGTATTTAAATAGGCTAGAATTGTTGTCTGAGGGTTGTGGGTACAAACGTGTTTTCTTTAAATATTATTTTTGAATATCTTAGAACATATTTAGGATGAGATTTTTTTATTTCAATTAAGTGACTTTTATAGGTTGGCTAAATAATGCTAGAAATGTGAACATTTGTTTACCCTAGGGTTACTTTAAGATACATTGTGCAACAGTAAACCTGATAAGATTCTATTATGTTTGTTAGATATGTGGGACTATTTTGAATATAAGTTATGTCACCTAAATATATATCATAACGCTATTTTCTTGATTTTTTGCCAAAAGAGATCGTAAATGACAAGTCTACGAAGCATTGAAAAAATAAGAAATTGGCTTCCTGTCATACAATGTACTAATATGTGATGCGTGTACTTTTTAAGTATAATTATTTATATACAATTGCATGTACATGTAAGTGAAAAACAACTACAAATGCATTATTTCCTGTGCAATTGTTTTTTTTAATGATAAAATTATGATTATTTATTGATCTATGATACTCAGTGTGGTTTAGCCGTTTAGAAGGATACTTATAGGTTTTTTCTGTCATGTAAACCAATTTGTTTTCTTAAATTGTCAAATAACATATTTTAAGGAGTTATTGAAGAAAAAAAAACAGATTTGACCACCTTTTGAATTTTGGGTTTTAGGATACTACTACATGTATCTTAAACATCTTATTACTAATGCCTTGGACGTCTATACCATATACATTGTACCTTCTATTCTTCTGTTCGCAAAACCAGACCATCTGCAGAAAGAGACATGCATTGACCCAGAAGGAATGTTTTGTCACATCACGGACTGCCTGCACTAATTAACCCACTGCCAGTGCCAGACCCAACTATTCTAACATTTTTCTTCACGGGACCGGTCAGGGTTGAGATACAATCACGGCGGCGTTGTCTTGCTCACAATATATTTGAATAATCAGTTCACCCTTTGACGAGAGTATCGCGATAAAGGATTTAGTTTCAAAACAAGCTTTAACAATAATTACACCAAATCTCCGGCAGTAGTTCAACATGTTTTTTTCTTTTTGAATGTTTCGGTTTCCGTTTTAAATTTATTATTTCTCGCAAATGTTTAATTCGAGTCTGAAATTCTGATGAATCACTATAGCCGATATCGTTAGTGTGCGAATTTATATCGTTAGTGACACTAATAGTGTGCAATTTTATGTCGTTTAAGTGTGCTAATCTCAATATCATTAGTGGGACAGACCTTATGATGCGAATCCATCGGAGAGTCCGACACGTTAGTATGCAAATCAATATCATCAATGGGACAGTCCATATCCTTAGTGCGCGAATCTAAATCATTAGTGGGAAAGTTCAAATCGTTATTGTGTGAGAGGGCACAGCGTTAGTGTGCGAATCCATATCATTAGTGGGAGAGTCCATGTTGTTATTGTGAAAGTTCATATCGTTAGTGCCCGCCTGGCTATCTCAGTGGTTAGAGAGTTTGTCTGATGGTCGAGAGGTTGTGAGTTCGAACACCGGACGAGTCTAACGCTGTCCTTGACAATTTGACAGAAGATATTACATCCTATGTTAAATTGTCCTCCACCACTGAATTATGTGGGGTAGCATGGCAGAAGCTTACGGATAGAATGTGGTTAGTACTGGTTAAGGCCTAAATGAAGTCCAGGAAAGCTGGTTAGGATAATTGCCCGCCACAATATGACTAAAATAATGTTGAAAATGGCGTTAAACCCGATGAAACAAACAAACATCATATCGTTAGTGTGCAAGTCCATCACGCCTCGTTCTATCCACACACACACATGCCGGGTTTGTATTACTATCTGGATGAGGTAGATTTTTGGTCATGAAATTATGTGACAATTTTAAGGGTACCATTTACAAGGTTTTACAAGGGTTTAGGGTTAGGGTTAGATCTCAATTAGTTGTCTATAAGTCATTACCAGTCAATTCCCCCCTAAAAAGGGGGTTTTTAGGGGACCTGAGGTACATACCGAGGTATACCTCGGTTAAATTTCTATGTTTTTGGCAAACAAAGTGAGGTACATTTTATAATGGAAAACCTCGGAAAGATAGTAAAAAAAGTTTGCGCGCACCGGCGACGGCGATATACAATACATAAATGCCAAGATAAAAGATAAAATCCCCAATTCAAACGAGCAAATGTAAAAAACTTGGGAGTGGATAAGCTAAACATTTTTTATTAAACATATACGAGTATGTGGGGGTGTAGCGGGAACCATAACTCTGTATTATAGAGGTTGATAAATGAGTGCGACATTTAGCGTTGATGTTGCGACATATAGCGTCAGTGCTATTTGTTGCGACTTTTAGCGTTACAGATGCGACATTTAGCGTCAGGAGGTTTTGAGACATTTAGAGTTGGTTGCGACATTTAGCGTCAGCCTTGCGACATATAACGTCGAATGCGACATTTAGCGTCGATGCGGCATTTAACGTTGCTACACACATCCTGATAAAAATGTAACATAGGCCACATTCTTGTATTCAATTGCCGGATGCGATTTTGCGCCGTTCAAATATTTAACTTGTAATAATTAATACAAGTTTGATTGTAAGGACAGATGGTATATGAAATATGAAAAACATGAAGGTCATTTCAAGTGTTAATGACCTTAATTAGGTCAGCACCTGCTAATTAATGAGACGTAATACATCAGTAGGTTAATGGGTGCAAAAGTAAAATCTTACTTCAACTTGAAAATTGTATTACAAGAATGGTTATTACAAGTTTGGTTGGACATTGCAACCATTCTTGTAATAAAAACCAAACTTGTAATAATCCTATGTCTGACAATTAATAATGGTAAGAATTATCTTATGGAAATAGAAATTATTTGATAGCAAGAACTAGTAGTTAAATTTATATAACCATGTGGTTTATTGAATAACTGGTTTAACAATCGGATCTTACTCCATCTGTATTAAACCTTGGTATGCATGCGTTAAGGGGTGTATTAGAGGTGTGGTCAGCATTTTTCGTATTCAGTCTTCTTGTCCTTATGACATTTGGTAGCTGCTATCATATAAGGTCTGATGTGCTACCCAAATCACATAGCTGCTACCTTCTGGCTATACTAGCAGGTTCCTGCTATCTAAAGCAGAAGTCGCTACTGGTAGCGGCTATGTAGCAGGTACATAGAAAATACTCGCTACCACCCGCTACCCTCCTGCTACTAGTTCTTATTATCAAATAAAGTAGTTACTAGGTAGCAGCTTGCTAACAGCTAGCTAGCCGCTACCTTTCTATTTCCATAAGGGCTACCAATGTCAAACGCTGCGTGACCATGCAACATTTCTTAAACGATTGGTATGAAACACACCGTATCAGAAAATAATTGAAAAAATTGCGCAAAATATCTTTATTGCAAATCGTATGAAGCCTAAATTAAATCATTTTATAGTAAACTTTTTATCTAAAATGAAACTACGCATACAAAACATCATTACAAGAGTACGTGAACATAATTTACTCCAAAAGGAATCGTTAAAAATTCTGGTTACGGAGAGTATCATTTCTTAAATTGAGTCCGGGTGGTAACATTTTTAAAAATATAACAAAATCTGAGAAATACTGATTTCTGAAACTAAATATTCCATAATAAACTAAAAACCATTACCACAAACGCTCGGTTTATTCTCTGGTGCGTAAAGAATTGAAACAAAGAAGTTTCGCCAAGTTTTATGGCATTTTGTAAACAAGTACGGGACGTACCACGCACAAGCTAAAACTTAATCCCGTTTTCAGGCCTTTACTTAAGATGCTAACTACATTTCTTTTTCACGAAAACATAACATGCAACAGTAAATCCTTGGTGCGCGATATCATTTTATATCAATTTGACGATTTCATGCAGACATATTTAAATTTATCTTTGAGTCGAGAGGATGTTGTCACAAAATGTGTACGATGTGTATCCATTAACAGGTGCTCGATGACGTAGTGTACTACCATTGTAATACATCCTGATCAGGTTTTAATCCATTTTCTAGGTACTGAGCGAAATCTCATTAATTCATTAGCAGAGTAGGATGTTACTGACTATGGCCCCTGATTGACTCTAAGACCAATATCTACTTTATCAGGTGTGAAAGTATTATGGCAGTAGGTATACTGATAAGCCATCAGTTACATGGCAGCATAAGGGTTAAAACCCACAACCCTTTGTCATTTATAGATTTCTTAAAAAGCACTAATGTAATAACCAAAATAAATCCAAAAATTAAGTCCATTTGTTTGATTAATATATGTTCGTATTAAGTGTCTCTGCCAAAAATCCAGTTTTTATGAAAAGTATAAATCACTTAAAATCCAAATATATTGATAACCTAAAATTAGCCTTACACCAGGCGCACTACCGAGTGGAACAAATAAAAAATAAATTTAGATCATTGGAATGTTTTCTGTAATACAAGGCTGTTACCGTGCATGGGGTGTGTTTTGGTTGTCTTTTTTGTTTGCAATTTGATCTATAAAGCTTGCTTACTCGTTGTACCGAGTCTTATATTGTTGTTTATTCTGCTTTTACGGTATACGGTTATTTATCGAATTTTCAACAAAGAAGAAAAGGCTAGTTATTACATTTGAGTATGTCCATGGTCGGGCGGGCGGACTTCGACGTCAAACACTGGGTTTCCGTTTGATAACTAGTTTAAATTAACCTCTTACTTCCAAAATTGACAGGAAGCAAGTTTTGATGGAGATCAACATCGGTATGTGCATGTTGAGGGCCTGGTGCTAAGGTCATTAGAACTATACAAATATGTAAACGATTTCTGGTTAGAAATACAAATGTAACAATACAATTGTATAGTTTAAAGCCCCATTAGCATTTTGGATGTTAAAATTGAAGTAGGTCTTATTTTACCTAGAAAGATATCTTATCAGTGAAATTGACATTTACTTGCAATAAAAACATTCCGAAATTTTCTTTTTTAATCACAAAGTACATATAGAAATATAGCACAGTATTTTTTTCAATGATATTGCAAAAAATAAGAAAATGCGTCTGACAACATTTCTACGAGATGTGGCTAAAGAAAGGCATTGTATAAATATGTTTTAGAGCAAATAAAATATATTTCTTATAGTTTACTATTATTACATCTATTGTTCTGTATTGCTAAATTTAAAAAGTTAATGGGGCTTTAACATGACTACAATACTTTATTCATATTTCTTGGTCTACAAAGCGATTTCAATTTCCTAATTATTGCGTAATTATCGTTTACAAAAGGCCTACATATGGTTTGTATTAACAAAATATTTGTTACAAGCGATTTCTGTAGCTTGCAAGGCCAATGTTTGTAAAACATGTTGTATTTTAGTGTGTCATACAGTTAGAACTCGTACAAATTATGCACTCTGAAGGTTGTGATAAACACGTTCTTCTATCTAGAAGGCGTGTCTCGTGAAAACTTACTGTAGGATTATATTTATATGAAAGATTCATAAAAGTTGTATAATATTATCTAATTACACCGCGTTATGACTAACAAGAAACAAACAGAGAATAGAGCATGTATTGTGTATCATAATGCCCATACACTTCTTCTATATAAAAGGGAGATAAATATAAGTGTTTCGTGTGGTTTGTAGAAAACACACCATGATAAATAACAGTAGGTGCATGCTTATATACCGCAGTGCTACATTTGATATCACTTTGAATGAAGTCTATACTTGCATGGTTAATGTAGTCAATGATGGCCTTTGTTCACAGTGTTGACTGTAATTATCTAGCTACTGTGGTCTTTGTTTACAGGTTTGAATGTACTTATCTAGCTTTTATTCGTTTATTTCGAGTGTTATGCCCCTTTTCAACTGTCAGAGTTATATGAGGCGGACAGTTCACCTAACCATCATTCCTGGGAAGAACCAGTACAATAGACTCCCATCCTCCGGAAGTAATTGCTTACTTTCTCACATAAAGAGACATTGTCAATAGCGGGACTCAAACCCACAGCCCTCAATTTCATTTGCAAATTATTATGGTTGAAACGATAGAGCTGACTAATGTTTGAATATATGGTCAGATGAATTATGTTGAGAGACCAATGTATCAATAATATCATCATTGTCTTATCATGTATCAATAATATCATCATTGTCTTATCATGTATCAATAATATCATCAGTGTCTTATCATGTATCAATAATATCATCATTGTCTTATCATGTATCAATAATATCATCATTGTCTTATCATGTATCAATAATATCATCATTGTCTTATCATGTATCAATAATATCATCATTGTCTTATCATGTATCAATAATATCATCAGTGTCTTATCATGTATCAATAATATCATCATTGTCTTATCATGTATCAATAATATCATCATTGTCTTATCATGTATCAATAATATCATCAGTGTCTTATCATGTATCAATAATATCATCATTGTCTTATCATGTATCAATAATATCATCATTGTCTTATCATGTATCAATAATATCATCATTGTCTTATCATGTATCAATAATATCATCATTGTCTTATCATGTATCAATAATATCATCATTGTCTTATCATGTATCAATAATATCATCATTGTCTTATCATGTATCAATAATATCATCATTGTCTTATCATGTATCAATAATATCATCATTGTCTTATCATGTATCAATAATATCATCATTGTCTTATCATGTATCAATAATATCATCATTGTCTTATCATGTATCAATAATATCATCAATCATCATTGTCTTATCATACTTAACTTAGAATCTTTAAAATAGAAGATATGAGCTCAGAGACCGATCTCAAGTGTTATAACCTCGGTGCCTATTTTCGGCCCGGGGTGATATACCAGATTTTCTGTACTGGTGTAATCCAGAAGACTTTCTCACTGTGTTTGTTAAGCATCAATCAAATTGATAAATAATTACCCGTATATCCCCTATTTCTCATCTCTTTTCCAACACTTTCATTTGTTACAAAGTTTTTCTGGACTAGTCAATATTTACGTTGTCAATATACTTGACTTAGCTTCGTATTTACGAGCAATCTACAACTCACATGTATTTATCAGTCATGTTTGTATCCGTACTGAATAATCACGGACTGTCAATTCTTATTCATTTTACCACACTGTTAATCGCATAATAATTCCCAGGGCTGTAGTCATAACATAGTAAACATATGATTAGTATTGTGTGTATGTATATACATATACATCTAGAATGAGCCTCCCAAGGGAATGTGTTTACATACGAAACATTATTAACAATATTTTGGTAGTTTATACTTCATGACTTACGATTCATTTTGCCTCAAATAATTGTTGATTATAAATTAAATCTTTGAATAGGAGGACGTCTCTTATACACGATATGATACAATACATGTTATTACGCTAATTAAATGACCAATGTCTTTCCATGCGCCAAAACTGAATAACTTTTTCACATTGAGATGTGGAAAATAAGTATTGTTGAGGAATCTATTGGAGCGAGTGACGGGCTATGCAATCTAGAAAGACATTAATTAGCGTTTTTCCTTAGTAATCGGTGAGTAAGCTAATGTCGCTGGACTCCATGTTCATTTAAATACGTACCCATGCATGTTCTTCATTTTCTCTTGTTGCAGACAGAAACAACACACTTTCCACAAAGACGTGTACATTTTATTAATGTTGGAATAAACTTGTCAGAAAAAAACAAGAGCTACATTCTGGTTGGATGCGTCTATGTCTGGTTCTTTAGGCTGTTCAAACAATTTTGTGACATTGAAACTGTCGTAAAAGTTCCTCTAGCTATTTGTGTACATATTTATCCTCGCGATTAATTTCGTCTTTGAAATAAATTCCGGGGAAACGATGCATGACAAATGTGACATTTCAACACAGACTTCGACTTCCACAGCCCTATCAGCTTCTCTTAATTAGAGACTAACACTACCCATGGCCAGTTTATATTATTTTGTACTGTTTAATATTTAATACATATTATCTGCGGTCTTCGCTTTTCGCATTCTCTTTCACTTTACCAGTTGTTTGAACGTTATCTCCCTGGTCCGTCTATAAAATACATCTTTAATACTATTACAACTTTCAATATGATATTTCAAATACAGAGTACCGCTGTTTAGTTTTTATAGGTTTTCATAATAAAATAAAAATGATTTACCATGAAGTCTTTTAAACAATGACCTTCCTTTCAGTTATTTCCCTTTATATTTGCATTGAATTCTATGGGAGAAGCACATTTCTCAAAGATCCGCAGTAAAGAAAAAAATAACATCCAGTTTAATGAAAACTCATGGTAAAAGATGCAATTAAACAATATTAATCTAATTTGATAAAGATGAATAAAGGTCACCATGAAATATCCAAAGAAATTAACAAGTTTAAAGAAGGGCTACAACGCTTTTTTTTTTAAATGTGTCGTTAAATAATTTGAAGAATCTAAGGTAATTATAAAAATACGATAATTGGGCTATACTATTTATATGTAATATTAACATTTTGTGTAGCATTGAGTAGATACGCCAGGAAGATATGGTATGGGGTGTAATAAATTAATTGCAAAAGTCTTGTCCGTGTTGGAGTTTCCGTGATTATTTTAAAACCAGTAAAGCTCTGTGATTTAGTTTACTTTATATCGTCTTTCATTGAAACCGGATTAGCAAGATGTACCAAAGAATGACTCGTAGCGTCTTTTTCTCATGGTACCATTGTTACTAAGGTACAATAAGGATAATAATAAAGGATATTGTTTGGGGGGTTGCAGATCGGACAGTACTTTTTGTCTTAAGTCTAGTTTGTTGTTATAATATGAATGAATGATATTATTAGCGCTCCTTGGAGACAGCAATTGGTATTATGCTTATGTCCGATAAATACCGACATCTTCTGAATTGAAAACTGACCAGAAGTTCGTTTTCTCTCATTGTCTTATCAATACGCTATTAAGTCAGTTGGAGTCCATTAATGACACTTTGTCTGATTAAGTATCAATAGTTATGTCTGCGGTTATTTCAGCGAGGCAAGATAATGCCCCACCGGAGTATAACCAATCACCTTTAAGACATATTCTGCCTTCTAGTATTTTGGCAAAGGTGCATTGACCGAGAAAGCATAAAGATGTTGATGAATTTAAGGAATAAGTTGTGATTATTAATAAATGTTCGGTCATTTGTGCGATTCGGCAAATTCTTACATCAAATACATTTCCTGTAAAACGTTGGTCAGGGTACAGTGAGGCATTTCTCAGACACCACTACAATATTACGACCTCCTTATTATGACTGCAAAAATGTATTATATTGAATATATTATAATCAATGTCTTTATTCGTGTAATTATTGGACATAATTAACTTTATTCATTATGCAGGCAGACCTGTGAAAAGGGCCATCCTTATAATAGTTTGTTTGTTTGTTTGTTTGTTTGTTCGTTCGTTCGTTCGTTCGTTCGTTCGTTCTTTCGTTCGTTCGTTCGTTCGTTCGTTCGTTCGTCCGTCCGTCCGTCCGTCCGTTCGTTCGTTCGTTCGTTTGTTTGTTTGTTTGTTTGTTTCATCGGGTTTAACGCCATTTTCAATATTATTTCAGTCATATCATGGCGGGCAGTTATCCTAACCAGCATTCCTGGACTTCATTTAGGCCTTAACCAGTACTAACCACATTCTATCCGTAAGCTTCTGCCAAGCTACCCCACGATTTAGAGGTGGAGGACAATTTAACATGGGATGTAATATCTTCAGTCAAATTTGTCACGAACAGTGTGAGCCTCGCCCGGGGTTCGAACTGACAACCTCTCGATCAATAGACAAACGCTCTAACCACTGAGCTAGCATGGCGGGCTCCCAATGGCCATATTAATCGTTTCTTCGTTTAGCGTCCACCTTAAGTTCGTAAACCTATCTAGCTATCCTGAGAAAAAAAACGAAGCCCTCAAAAAAAACCAAGTCATCCAGACTTCTATCCTCATCAGAATATGGCTGTCAAATATAGCTTTCATGCATTGTCAATCATAACTTACTGAAATGACTGAAAACATGTTTGGGCATAAGAACTACAACTGAACTTATATTTATAGTCAATATTTAATTTCAAACTCAATCATTACAAATCTTACTCAATAAGAGCAAAATAATATGCTCCTAAATAGTCATTCTT
Organism: Lutraria lutraria; assembly: GCA_964023205.1. Lineage (NCBI taxonomy): Eukaryota > Metazoa > Mollusca > Bivalvia > Venerida > Mactridae > Lutraria > Lutraria lutraria. The sequence goes on from OZ026836.1 coordinate 43,752,169, forward strand.
TCACATAAACCCACTTTCATAGCCTATGAAATCCACTGAAAAAAAGCATTTTACAAAAGCTAAAAAGTATAAAATAATTGACATATATTCTTCAACATGTTATAAAGTGCAACTTCAAATTGCCCTTCAATTATTAAATCCTACTGATCATGTAAACTGTAATGATCTAATATTTTAATATTCATAATGAGTTTAGTTCAATACATTTATAACATCAAGTCATTTTCACTGAATAAGGAAACACTGCTGTTTTGTTGAAAACCATACTAGCAGAAATTCCAACTGCATCTTTAAATATAAAGCCCTAAGTATTAGCGTATAATTTCACATTATTTTTTTTTTTTTGAAAATTCCGATATTTTCATTTAATTAACGTTCAAACAACTGAGTCACCTTATCTTGTGCATTCTTTAGTATTTAGCTTCATTTGTTGCGAGGTTTATCTGTAGAAATATAATATTACGCTGTTTCGCTGCTGGTCGTAGTTTCACGCTGCCAACTTCATGCTGCTAGCAGCGGCTAATTTCGTATATTTTATTTTTTTGCAAAAATCATATATTTTCAATAAATTAACGTTCAAACAGCAGAATCACATTATTTTATGCATTCTGAAGTTTTTAGCTTCATTTGTTGCGAGGTTTATCTGTAGAAATATATATTACGCTGTTACGCTGCTGGGCTGCTAACTTCACGCTGCCAACTTCACGCTGCTAGCAGCGTCTAATTTTACATGAGAAAAAAATGTTTTAAAATTCCTTTATTTCCAATTAATTAACTTTCAAACAACAGACTCACATTACTTCGTGCATTCTTAAGCGTTTAGCCTGATTTCTTGTGCAGTTTATTTGTAGAAATATATTAAGCTGCTACGCTGCTACGCTGCCAACTTCACGCTGCTGGGCTGCTACGCTGCCCACTTCACGCTGCTGGGCTGCTACGCTGCCAACTTCACGCTGCTAGGCTGCTACGCTGGTACGCTGCCAACTTCACGCTGCTAGGCTGCTACGCTGCTATGCTGCCAACTTCACGCTGCTAGGCTGCTAACTTCACGCACATCTAAGTATTGCCTACCAGTAAATCTGCAAACTGCAGTAAAACCAGTGATCTTTTTCTAAAATTTTCTCCATGTCCATCACAAATGGATATTTAGCTGACAAATTCCAAAATGGGAACTATTTAATAACACTGATTTCTATGGAAATGTGGTTATTAAATTGTTTAAAAACAGGGAAAATTCTGGCTATTATAGGGGGAATTGAAAACTTTTGCAGGGGGAAACTGCCAACATAAGGAAGTAAATGTAGTGAAAAAAATCACTGAAAATCATGATAAAAATTCATGATAAAAACAGAAAGAAATGTCAATGTTCCTATTAGTCTCACACTTGAGAATTACAAATTAAGTTAAGAAGACACTTTTCAGTTTTTGGTTGTATTAGGATAAAGATGATGGTCCTCTGGAGTAAAAAAATCCCCACACGTGTAGATAACTTCTTCTTACAACAGCTCTACTCCAATTCTTTCATCAGTTGTCAGCTTCTTTGTCTGTAAATCAGTAAATCAGAATTTATTCATTTTTATAGACTGATACACACTACATTAAGAAATAAACATTTTCACTGTGTATTTATAAACCTTAGTTGCTAACAAAATATTTATTTTATGATACTTCATGTATTATGTTATCCAAATCAAATATACCCATTTAATGTCTTTAATTTAATGCAATGTCTTTGAGAGGTCATCATGGATAGATAAAATGACGTAAAATACCTTGCCTCTAACCAGTCAGGGTTCGAATACCACTCTGAACTAAGAATCTTTTATGTGAAAAAACATTCAGTGTGCTAACAGACTTTTCGTTTGACGGTAGTGACGAAAATAAGCGTGGGTCCCGGCTTTCCTTCTAAAAGCTGCCAAAATGTTTAAAGTTGGGGCACACTACAACGAAAGCAAGGTTCCCGGAAAGCACGTGCATATTAGAAGGAAAGTCGGGACCCACGCTTATTTTCGTCACTACCGTCAATCGAAAAGATGGCGAGTTCACACTACCTTGGAGTATTTCATACACACAATAAGGGAAAAATTGAAGATTTTTCTTTCGACAGATTTGCATTGTTTGATGGGTGAAATTGCAAAAGAACGTCTGTAAACGTGTAAAAATCACGAAATCAAGTGCCTATGAAGAAAATGGCTGCGCCCACGAGAAAATGTTCGTTTTGTTTGTTTACAATTAAAAGTAAAGTTTTACGTGAAACGAACATAGTTTTAGTACGAGCGATCTGATTGGCTGTTAGGCGCATTACAAGATTGTACTGCATCCAATCAGAATACGGTTTTAGTTATTTATCGAAACGGCGAATCGGTAAAGAAAAATCCCACGGGAGATGTACGTAGCGGAGCGGAGGCAACGACCGTGGGTATCCGAAGATGATGAGATGCAGGCATGTCGCGTAATGCCTTGAACAGTTCCTGGGGTCTTAGTCTACCATTAAAACTGGAAAGTCGCCATATGACCAGACCTGAAATGACAACAAATAGCCTCGTATACTGATGATTCGCGGACATAAGAAACAATCGAACTGTTACAACATAAAAACGAATTCATGAACCAAAATTTCAACTTAGCTTGTTTAATAAATCTTTTTTCTTCCAATGTAAACAATTATAGTTCAATTCATCTAAAAATAATACTTATATAGGCTCGCTTGTCATCGCACTGTACCGAGGACGCCATTTTGTTGACACTATCATTGATTCGCGGAGGCCATTTTTATTTCCCATGATGCAACACAGTAACAGTCCAATTAGGCTGCACAAATTTTAATTGTTAGGTTAATGTTAAAAAAAATTTGATAACGAAAATTTCTAACGTTGACTGTTTTTAAACACTTAAAACTAACTGTAACACTACATTAACTGATAACACGTAACTTATCTACAAACTGTTTATTGTTATGTTTATGTTTACTTTCTGTACAGTGCGGACAAAAGAATTTATCACCTCTTCTGACCACTCTAATATCTGTACAGTAAATCAGATGTGTCCAATGTAAACATGGCTGTCCATTTCTGAAGTCATCACACTGTGCCCACTTTGTGAAGATCAAAGAAGTACTGTTGGAAACTTCCTTTGGAGTGAACAAATTACAGACACAGCAAAGGTCATCATCATCATGATCATCAGTATCATCATACGATTCAGTTGAACTTACAACTATTTTAGAAGGACCTGGATGTGGAATTACAGCTTTTGTGGTACTTTTCTTGCTTTTGTTTGAACTCAGCTTTTTACAGTTTTTATTTGAACTCTGTTTTTTACAAATTTTATGGCTTACTGTTGTTTTTTTTTCTTTTTTTTCAGATTGTGAATTTTTTCACCCTTAGATAATTTACCTCACAAGAAAACAGTTCATAACCTTCAACAACAGCTTCACCACCTTCAACAGTTGAGTCAGATTCATAGAGAGCAGCAGGTATCAAGTCCTTTTTGGAAACAGATTATCTGCTGAATGGGAAAATACCAGCACGTTTAAAGCCAGATTGAAGATTTTCTGATTTGAGAGCTTGATAATAAACATTGCATGATATAGCACAGATATTGTATTTAGTTATTATTGAGGCAGTGTCTCTAATTATTTTGTGACAGGCATTGTTATACATACGTTGAAAAGGACCATAGCATGCCAAATCTAACGGTTGAAGGAGATGGCTGGTGTGTGCAGGTAGATGAATAAGACAATGTTATGGTCCTTAGCCCATTCTGTAAGTCTGACTGACACATGAGATCTGTGACCATCCAATAAGAGAAGAACTTTTTCATTGGACCTCCCTGGTATAAATTTAGTGAAATGATTCTCTAAGTAATCTTTGAAAATATGGGAATTTGACCATCCAGTTTCGCTCATGGCAGCTGCTGTACCAGAGCTACAACCGTCCAATAATTCTGGCAACAGTCTTTTTCCTGGAAACACAAAATATGGTGACAAGGCAACACCACTAGCACTGCCACAACCAATTATTGTCACAGTCTTACTCCTGTCAGTAGTAAAGCAGGTGGACAGCGACCAGATAATGTTTGGTGGTTTGTGGTCACATGTCACTCACTTTTCATCTACATTAAATATTAGATGTGGTTTGTGGTCACATGTCACACACTTTTCATCTACATTAAATATTAGGTTGTTGAGGTATTGGTTTACAACAGTTTCACTGGTATTTCTAGCTCTGACATACTCAAGGGCCCTTGGATTTAGCTTTGTCAATTCAGGCCATCGTTTCCTGTTCAAAGCCCTGGAGCCAGTTAAAAGAAAGCACATCTGATTTGTTGCGCTTTCCAAATATAGCATATTCAGTAGCAATATCAATGCATTCTTGGCATGTATATCCATAACCGAAGTCTGCATTTGTTTGAAAATGTTTAACAAGATAGGATTCTTCAAGTTGTGTAAACAAAGGTGCTGAACCCATCATAAAAGTTTCAGGGTCAACTTTACCCAGAACTCGATCCCTTAAGGTATTTTCAGGAACCACACACAGTTTAGAGGCCTTAAGCACTGATACTTTATTATCTTTCAAAAAAGTGTATGCTTTTATCAAGGCGAGTATAGCCTGTATTGACTCTTGTATTGCTTCGGATTTGCCTTAAAATAGATAAGAAAATAGAAATCAACAGCTAACAACTGTAGGATGTAAACCACATAGAAAAAATATATTTGGCCTAATGGTTTTGACATTGTAGTATGCGTAACCATATATGGGATGTAAACAAAGCAGACGCAAAAAAATCCGCAGAAGCATTATTTTAGGTAAAAAGAGTCATGTTTTAATTTAAAATTTTGGGAATAGTAAAATATATAAAAATTGCAAACAAATATAAAAAGAATACTATTTTACCTTTTTAAATCTCATTTTTGCGAAAGCAGAAACTATTTTACGATGGCGCGAGCACATGACAAAAAATTCCCACGGTCGCGCATGCGTTGCGGGTAGTGACGTCACAGCAAGAATGTAAACAAAAATGGCCGCGAATCAATGATATCCGCGAACAGATGGTAGTCGACGATAATCTGTAGCTAGCAGTTTCTCAACATTCACCAAATCAAAGTTTACAGTTGAGAAACTAATAGTCTTGTATGACGTATCCAAAGATCATAATTCAAAGTGATAAAGTAGGAAAGCACACCCCGATCAATTTTTATTCGTATGTAAGCGAGAAAAAAAGAAACACACAATGTAAAACATCCATGGGTAAAAGTCTTCTTAGTATAACGCTCTTGACAAAATTGACCAACCGCGAAAACATATCCCCGGTGTAACGTTTTCAAGCTCCCCCTTTTTCAGGTTACCCCCCGGTAACTTAAAAACGTTTTCAAAGAACCGGCCCCGGTAACATTAAAACGTTTTCAAACTCCCTCCCCCGTTTTAATAATACCCCCCTCCCTATGTTGATTCATCGTGGCGAAAACGTTTATATTTCAGGTTGTAATTCATACTTAAATGATTCACAGTCAATATGGTTTATTGACATATAATTCCTGTATTTCTAAACTGAATATACGCAATAATTATATGAAGCTATGGAAACCTACTAGGGTCATGGAGAGTAAGCGCCTTTATTCAAATATATATTAACGAAAAGTACAAAACCTGGCCTGTGTCTGTGCAATCCCACACTTACTTGTGTTCAGAAAACCAACAATAGTTAATAGTTTTTATCTATTGTTTTTTTTGTGGTTTTTTTGGTCAAAATGATTCAAGATTGCATTGGTATTTGCGCAAAAATAGGATTCCATAATGAAGGAATGGACTTGTCAGTATATGACACCATTTGATATCGTCGTATGATTTCATCATTAGGACCGCGTGTATAGTCTCATATAACTGTAATACATGTATGCATTTATGTGTTTGAAATTGTAATCTCCTTATTCATGTGCAAGCTCTCTTTTATTATGAATTTTCAAATTATTACCCGGGGGTAATCTGAAAACGTTTTCAAAGCGCCCCAGGGGTAACCTGAAAACGTTTTCAGATTACCGGGTAGGGCATTTGAAAACGGAGGGGGTAATCTCAAAACGTTTTAATTGTACCCCTCCCGGTAACTTAAAAACGTTTTTAAATTACCGGGGGGTAACCTGAAAAGGGGGAGCTTGAAAACATTACACCGGTACAACCAGTTTCCGGCAATCTTACGGTAAATAGATAGCAAAATTCGAAAATACATGTGAGAAAATACTTCTGCCATTAAATATTACCTGGAAGATTTCCAGCTTCTTTATCAAATAAATAAAATTTAGTTATCTCGTCTTTTATTTTAAATATGCGCTTCAAATATGGCCGACCTAATGTGCAGCCAAGGGAAGTTATCCAACCAATTTCCGACAACTGTAGTAAAAGTACACTGGTAAAAAAATGTGGGGTGCATCTATACTGGAGCAGTCTAAAATAATGTTAACTAAATTTTCAACAGTTCCTAACACTTTTAACTATCAATAATGTAAATAAATCATTTTTATAGTAGTCCAACGTTAAAGAGGTGTCTTTACTACAGTAAAGGGAAACAAAAGTGTCGTCTGTTATAACAACCCTAATATTAGGGCAGAAAGCCACGTTGACCCAGCTTTGACATGTATCGCAATATGCACAATTTACTATAATGATCTGCATGAACCTCTTTCTTGTAAATGTCTCTGAAAATATACACAAAACCTATGTAACTGTAACATCAACAAGTCAATTATGATCCAATTAGTTACGATGTATTCAAAAACATTGACAAAGCACCAGTCCTTATTCACCTCGTTATATTTTCTGATGAGTATACAAGAGAAATTATTCAAGTAGGCGGGATTTGCATATTGACCTACTTTACCAGACGAACATGCGTGGAATCGTGTGCGTTCAGTTTTTATGTAAAAATATTGAACTTTATAAGAGCAAAATTTGGGAATAGTGAAAGCAGAGAAAAATAACATATTTTTCGTTTATTATAATAGTAACGTTTCAAATCTCAATTTCGGCAAATGGAGGTTTCGTGGTTTACAGTACAATTTGTAAACAAAACGCGCGCACTTGGCCCGGATGTTACGTAATCACGGTGCGAATACCACATGACTTTTTGCTAAGGTTGGGTGCTCCAACAATGGCGGATTCCGTCGATTCAGGTAAGATTTTTCATCCTTGTAGTCTTATATGTACTTAATATTAAAAAAGCTCTTCGCTAGAGCCCGGCCATTTCAAAAACTCACCCTCGGTTGTAGATTATTTAGCATAATATCCCCTAGTTAAATCGTAAAGTGTCACCGCGCATTTTTCATATACACAATGTAAGTAGCTAATGTGGGGTGATTTTTTTATATTTTAAGGAATTATCCCCTTTGGGCGGATTTACATGGTTGTTAATTTGGCGCATGATAACAAAACGCCTTTCTAACACGTTACAATCAAATATTGTCGATTAATTCTCCAATTTGAGATGTTATGGTCAGGGAGATGACAATGCTAATGATAGGTGACAAAAATATTATGCTAATGTTGGGTGAAAATGCTAAGGATGGGTGTCATAAAAATGTAAGAACTTTCATCCTTGTTAACAGGCTCCATATATGTTTTTTTCACAAATTTTAGTTTTATCGGTCGGCACTTAACCAGAAGCCATTGTCGAAGAATATTGACATCTTGTTTATAACATACAGTGATCTGCGATTATTTGCAATGTATGTTTTCTGATTCCAGGTGTAAAGTGCGTCAAAATGAGGTAAACATGTCATTACACGCTGCGAACAGGCTCCAAAAGAGACTTTCAATGCAAAAATACCTTGATATTTTCACCAACTGACAATGCCAGCAACAAAAAAAAAACATAAGAAGTACTTATGCGCGTAGTCATCAGCGCACCGAAAAAGACTTAAAATTACATCGCATTTCTCTACACAGTCCAAAGGTATCCAATCCAAACACAACGACTAAGCCATTGAAAAGGAAGATGTGAAAGACTTGCGGAGTTTGCAGTGACAAAGATACAGGAACACACGGTTAAACATAGCTCGATAGTGACTTAAGATGTATCCATGAGGATGGCAAAACAAGTGTAAACCTTATAATAGCTGATGCGAAAAATGCTGCAGAAATAGTAGCTTAGTGTCAAAGAAAGCAACATGAACGAAGTATGAAAGAAAACGACGATGTTCTTTCGTATCAAAATTCCTTCCGTGACACTTGACAATGTGGCTTAATCCATAGCAAGTGGAGATATATATTGTAACACTTAGGTAAACTGATATCTTCACAAAAACGAAGCAACTTTGTTGTTTTATTATTTTGTTGACGTCTTTTTTTTAATTTGAGGCCAGAATGGCCGCAATGTGTTGGAAATCGCACGGGCTGGCTCATTTGTGAATTATATATGTACAGTGACAGAAATATCCGGAACATGTTGCTTCCTGTAGACCGGAAGTAGATTCGAGTGTATTGTATTACCAAGGAAAAGAAGAACTATACAACTCAGTGTTAAGTGGTGGATGAACATTTTCCTCGATAACAACAAGGACTATCACGTTTTACATTCTTCTACATTCGCTATTTCTGTTTGTCTGTTTCCGTAATGAATTACATATTCATACTCACCATCATTATTTAATGAGATGTTACTTGCAAACTGAATTTAACAGACAAGCAATCTGTTCTAATCGTATTTCTAAATCAATATATTATTAAGATTTTCAAATTTTATACTGTCAAAATAGCGTTTTCTTGCTAAATACAAGCATTCTGATATAATGTATTCAGAGCATTGCTCTATTTTCAGTAATATTCAATGATAAGATCTACCAATGGAAAATTATAACATTTATCTGTATGACATTATTTTAGTCCCCTACTGGTTTCATCGGAGCAAAGGGGTTCGGCAAATAAATTTTGACCAAAGAATCACCTTACACTGTATATAACCTCTTTGAATCGGAGGGGACTATACGTCCACCTTCCGTCTGAACAGTGTGATTACTCGAACAAATATGTAGGCTAGGTTTATGCAACTTAAGGTGTAGTTACTAGTTGAGCAAAAAATATAGATTAGAAATCCTTTTATTTGTTTGGTCAGACTAAAAGGTGCACAAACATCGGTCCGGCAGGGACTGATGTATTTGTTGCAATAACCCGTCACTTGTTACAGAACCCTTATAGTGACATTCGCTTTTCTTTTTTTTCACTAATTCGTCATCCCGAACTGTAAATTCGTTTTAAAACTGTGGTTAACAAAAATGATGAGCAATATTTACTGTTCCCGATGGATGTTGTAAATATTCTATTAAATGGTGTATTATTGTCTGTTTTTAACTACTCCAAGCCATACATGTGTGTATTTATTCGATTTAATACCACTCGTCCCCGGTGTTTAAAAGTGCATACCGTGCCAGCTGCTATGAAAAGCTAAGGTGATTGAACCATAACGTTTCATTGTCACGAAATGCCAATATAAACAACACAATTACACACTGGATATGCTCTTTATTATCATTATGATTAATCTCTGATTCTAAACGTGCTTAGATCATTAAAATTACTTCGAATAATATTTACTTGTTTTCAATTTGCATGGTGCATACAACAGATGCGTTATATAAACCAAAGACAATGGTACACAAAATATGAAATTTAAATTAAATAAACAACATGTATACATACATATCTTTTGGAGAGTGTGGACACTTTTGCACGTATCAGTATTGTCATTGAAGGAACTCAATTAAACCTAGTCTCCCAGTTTTCAATGATCCGTTCATAGCAAAACCTGTTTTAACTTTATTATGATAACTTTATATCAAAGTGTCACTAAACGAATTGATCTCGTTTTGTTGACGAGCAATAACTTCATTTTCTTCCATACTTCATTATGTTTGCTTTCTTGCAGACCAACTGTTGACATTCTGCCATTATAGGGTTTTGTGACTGTGTAGATGACGTTGTCAGTTTTTTTTGTACTGAAAGTCTTTTTCGAGTCGGTTCGCAGCGTGAAGTGACAAGTTTACCTCTTTTTGACACACTTTACACCTGAAATCAGAAAACATTGCAAATAATCACTGATAAATGTATGTTATAAACAGGATATCCATATAATGACTTCTGGTTAAGTGCCGACTGATAAAACTAAAATTTGTGAAAAAGGCATATCTGGAGCCAGTTAACAAGGATGAAAGTTCTTACATTTTTATGACACCCATCCTTATCATTTTCACCCAACATTAGCATAATATTTGTGTCACCCATCATTAGCATTGTCATCTCCCTGACCATAACATCTCAAATTGGAGAATTAACCGACAGTATTTGATTGTAACGTATTGGAAAGGCGTTTTGTTATCATGCGCCAAATTAACAACCATGTAAACCCGCCCAAATTGGGATAATTCCTTGAAATATAAAAAGTTCACCCCACATTAGCTACTTACATTGTGTATATGAAAAATGCGCGGTGACACTACGATTTAACTAGGGGATATTATGCTAAATAATCTACAACCGAGGGTGAGTTTTTGAAATGGCCGGGCTCTAGCGAAGAGCTTTTTTAATATTAAGTACATATAAGACTACAAGGATGAAAAATCTTACCTGAATCGACGGAATCCGCCATTGTTGGAGCACCCAACCTTAGCAAAAAGTCATGTGGTATTCGCACCGTGACCAATGATAGTGAAAAACTAAAACATTTCCAGAGCTGCCGGAAACAGGTTAGTGCCGAAAACTGGTTGTATCGGTTACAAATAATGAATTATCCGCATATGTAAATTAAAAGTAATTTACACCAACAATCTACTAAACTTCTTATTCATCTTAGAATATACTATTTTAGTTAAGATTATTACACATTGTTTTTAAATCATTGACTAAAATAAATACTTACCTAGCTACTGCTTACGTTTTTTTCGAATGCAAATGGCGTAAATACGTAAAGGGAGATAACAACATGCGGTATGTATAAATTCCGTAGCAAAACCGGTCAAAAGTTTTCACTCGAGATAATTTTTCTTTGTCCGAAGGCTCAAACCTATCCGTCCGCGGGCGCTAAACGAAAATACGATTTGGTATGGCCTAAAGATAGACGAAAGGTGACCTATATAGATAATTTTGTTCTTGATACTTTAAGACGTTTTTAAAAGAATGACCTTTATTCACAGGGTGGCCTTATTCGGAGGTGGTCGCTAACATGGATTTGACATTCTTATAAATATACCAATGGCTGAACAATTACATGTATTGCAAAAAAGACAAATAAATATAGAATTTAGCATTTAAATCATTAGGGTGTTATCAAATAATCACTGATTGTGTTTTTATCATTATGTTGATATGTATCTTGCAGTACCAATAATATATTATATATTGACACTAAACAAAGTGACCCCCTCAATACTTAGACCGATTAGTTGATCCCAAAGGTGATCTTACAATCGGGGTTAAACTGTAGATATATCTTTGTCGTATACTGTTTATAGATAATGTCATTTTACTGAACCCGCCTGTGTGCTCGAGTGGTCGCTGACTTCAAATCAGTGTAACCTCTCACTGATAGAAGGTCATGGGTTTGAGCCCAGCTACCGACCATGTCTCTTTATGTAAGAAAGTAGACAGTTGCTTACGGATGATGGAAGTCTAGTACTGGTTCTTCCCAGGAACGATGTTTAGGTGAACTGTCCGCCTCATATGACTCTGACTGTTGAAAAGGGGCGTAAAACCCGATATAAACAAACGAAAAAATAACGTCATTTTACAGAATACATCCAAGTGAAACGATTTCCTATCGGTTCACGCTGTTCATATTTCTCACAGACACATAAGTAATCAGAATACAGAATCTATAATTACACATCTTTAAATACTTTTATAATTCATCTGCATTTTATTGAGATAGTTAAACATAACACTTTCTTATTTATAGAATCTTTGTAGTATATGATCAGCTTTATTTAATCGGTACGTTAAAAACGCGCATTTAGATCATAAGCAATTTAAGCACTATTCATAGATAAATACCCATGGAAGCGGTTATATCGTAAGACAAATCCATCTTTAACTTCACGATGCTCTTGAAGTCTTAAATCTAAGACCTTTCCATATGTCTGTGTATCGTCAACGCACTTGCGATTCAATCAGTTCTGCGATACGGCTAGGACGGTATAAATACATACCGCGGTACACTTTTTTGCCATGAAAGGAAATGTTCAAAGACGTTTAGAACTTTGCAAATCCTTAATATTTCTTATTGAGCAATAGGATCTTAACATAAATCCCTAATGAAAAAAGAAATAAATACTGCTAGTTACGTATGCCTACCCAGAAATACGGAGAAACACGAATGATCGAGTACGTATATTTGGTCACCCCTAATCATATATACCCTTTCTGGTTTTCATTTAGGGTCGTCCTGGTTCCACCTCATTATCAGTGGTTAAATCCGGGATATCTTTTTATCACAATTACATTTTTTCTCAGTTTCGGTAATACATATATATCAGCCTATTAATGAGGGGTTGCGTTACCTTTTTTGTACACATTGATTATCTGCATCAAAACAAAAATCGGTTTTGTCCGTCCGTTCGTACACATGTCTCGGTACAAGTTACCGAAACCATTTTCACATTAAAATCTTACACTAATGTCTAACTTGAATTTAACCCGGCGCAAATGCATCAGATAGAATTCCACTTTTTTATCAGTTACGTACATTTGTAGTTGGTACAATGATTTACACAGATATGTATATCAATAGTATCAATCACTCCACAGATACCCGAGGCTTTAACTGTTTATGCCCCCTTTCGAAGAAAAGTCGGTCGGTCGGTAAATCGGTCCGTCCGTCCATCTGTTCGTAACTAAACATTGAGGACGATTTGGCCTAAGCTCCTTAAATTTTGTTGGAGGTTGGTCATCACATGTGGATGACCCGTATTTATTTTGAGGTCAGTACGTTTATTATTACGTGGACAATTGATATAGCATAAAAATATGGTATTGAAATCGATCTACATTTACAGAATACTTGATCGTGTGTCTTATCGTTATAATTATGTTTAAACTTGATCATGTATTTTCCCGCATATATAATATTACTAGTACATGTATGTACATACTACGGACGATAAATGTTGAAACTTGAAAACCTTTTACACGAACAAATACATGTTTTTAACCGAATTCTAACAATTAGGTATTGGTGCCAAGATATTACGCATGGGTATGATTTTGTCGTGGTAGGCAATTATAATTCTATGACTCAGCACCATTGAGATTGTCAATATTCAGGTAACTATCAAGACAGGAATGTAAATTATTACAATTGTTTGAATTGAATCAGCTATTGCTTTTTAGAAGAACTGTAAAAAGCTGTACGCGCAAGTCGGAATGTTTTATTAATGACATTATAATCAAACCTGACTCGGAATTCGTAACAAAAATTCTGAATTGCATAAAACATATACCAGTATCATATGATTTATCACTAAATGTTTTTCTGGCAAAGTTGGGATTTTGTGCAATTATTTTGACATTGTTATTTTGGTGTGCCTGTGTCAAAATGCTTTTATCGGTCTCTTTTATTGTATTGCGTTATCAACTGACGCTGTAAAATATGGAACATACTAGTAATATGCATGCAACATTATTGAAGATGGCATGTTTTATAGCTAAGTTGAGCCGTATTGGCTAGTTTGTTGAAATCCTTTGTGTTGTTCCATTTCTAAGACACTATATGCCCACTATGATATGATTTGTACCTTAGGTAACCACGGACTGTAAATATTCCAAGAGTCTGTTTCAAAATCAAGCGATAGAACCGGACGTAAATTGGACATTTAGACTGTGATGATGACGAGCCAGAAGGAAACATTGGTTATGTTAATGACAAAAAATGTGAGAAATATCGCAGTTGAATAATTATCAGATACATTAGACGGTCGCTTGGATATTAGACTGAGACGTGATCAGAATTTACGTATACGGTGATTATTGATATGATATGGACTCAATATGTACTTAAGGACAAAAGTCTTGTCCGGTTGGGGCTTCCGTGATTATTCTAAAATCAGTAAAGCTAGTGATTTAGCTTACTATAAATCGTCGTTTATTGAAACCGGCTTAGCAAGTTTAACCAATGTATGACTCGTAGCTTTTTTCTAACTTTCCATCGTGGCTGACACTGGGAATCCAACGTATTTCTCTTTCATTTGGGAACTTGATGCCCATTTGAAAATCGCAAACGTTAAACTCGTTTGAAAGTCTGCTATCCTGAGAATGATTCTTGACAAAGTAGTGACCGGAAACCATATAACCAAAACATGTGTATGGGGCATAGTTCTCTGTTACGGGAATGCCCGAGTAGTTAAATGACATTCCTTTGAGTTATCTTCCCTTTAAATTAACATTAAAGTCTTTGGGAATAACACGTTTTTTAAAGATAAAAGAAAAAAAGAACACCGATTTCAATGAAAACTCATGGTAAAACTAAAAAGAAACAAAAGCACAGCAGCAATCTAATTTGATAAAGAAAATCTATGTCCGTGAAGTTGGCAGCCCAGCAGCCTAGCAGCCCAGCAGCGTGAAGTTGGCTGCCCAGCAGCCTAGCAGCCCATAGCATAATGTTATTACTTCATGCGTTTTTAAGTTTTTGCATGATTTGTTGTGCAGTTTAACTGTAGAAATATATTAGGTTGCTAGGCTGCTGGGCTGCTATCTTCACGCTGCTGGGCTGCTAGGCTGCTGGGCTGCTAACTTCACGCTGCTGGGCTGCTAGGCTGCTGGGCTGCCAACTTCAAAAGAAATTTATAATTTTCTATTTTCCAACAAGGGCAACAACTCTTATAAAAGTGTCCAAAATGTATCATAAAATGATGTATAGTATCCCAGATAACTATCAAAGACATCATGACAATTGATCAATACTATTTTTGTAATATTAACATGTTAGTGTGGCATGGAGCAGATCCATCAGAAAAGTACAGTATTTGGGGTCTACTACATTAATATTTACACAATATTTACTTATTGCAAGAAATCGCGGATAAACTTCGATCACTATCGATGGTTTATTGCTAACAAAATTTAAAAATATCTCTATGAAAAGATACCACAGATGAAATAAAAATCTCGTATTTTTTGCTCGAGTATTTAAGAGGTCAGTTATTGTTTAATGTATCATCATAGTATATTAATACAATAAAAATTCGATATATTACATCAAACAATGTATAATGTTAGCATTGTGGTAGTCTGATTAAAGACAGCCAAACCAGTGTTAGAGGGCCACCTCCGAATAAAGGCTACGTTGTGAATAAACGCCATTCTATTAAAAGCCGTCATTGGTTATTTAGAACAAAATTATCCCAGAATAATATAATGGTTTATCCTGTTTCTACATTGGTTTTAGACCTAATAAAGCAGTGACTGGATAAACTTGATTTTATCCAGTCATTAGGTCACGTGGTTTGCTTTATTTCGTCACTTTGTATTACTACGCTCCGTAGTCTACTCGTTATACAACTTGATGTGCTGTTCATATTATAAAATGGTACAATGTTATATAAATAAAGTGGATGTTTAAATTCTCAACATATTTTATTGAGCTTTTATTCCAAATAGCGAGACAAATGTATGGGACAAATATTGTCGCGTCGTGTTATTGAACAGTTATCAGGCTGTTAAAGAGAGGTGTTTTTAAATCCAAGTAAATAGAGTTTTGTGACTAATTTCGTTGTAGAAACATATATTTTGTGGTAGAAACAGGAAAAATCGAATACATGGTTGGTGCCGAGATGGAGAAAGTTTATCCGGTTCGGCACGAAAGCTAAAATTTCAACTTTCTAAGCGTCACTGGATAAACCTTCTCCATCTCGACACCAACCATGTATTCTCGATCACCTGTCAATATAAGTCATATTTTTCTTTTACCAAGGGTGGCATTAAGTTTGTTCACAAGTCTGACTGTATTTAAAAACCGGTCCGAAAGTAAGTGATTGATACCATAACGCTTTGATATTGAAGTACATTACAAACTCTCCAGAGGGACCCTCCATTGAGCAACAACCTCCCTTCAACAACAGCATGATTTTTTCCACTATAAAATTTAACTATTAATTAAACCTCTCTAGAGCAACGACCTCTCAAAAACTGCACAATTTTGCTTGTCCTATAGGGCGTTGCATGGAGAGGTTGCACTGTTGAAGCAAACAAAAAAGAGATAGGTAAAATACGATTATAGTGATCTTGGAAATAGCGAAGTATTTATCCCTCCTCCCTTTCTTTCTTCAATATAATAGATAATGGTAATATATGGAGTAATGATTCAATATTCCGGGTCCCTCTTAGAACTTCACAAAAGAAATTTGAAAAAAAATCTTGGACATATTTGAACCAGTTTCATTCCATACGACCTCTATGCAACATGGTATGAAATTTTACAGAACAATGATAATTGTGTTAAGTTCGTGTCGACTTTCCTATGACTCAGAAATGTAGCACGTCAATTTAAAAGTCCTTCCATAATAAAAGTATCATATACTGAAAGATAAAGCATTTCTGTTCAGTTTGAATACATTTCTGAAATTCGCCAAATAATCGTTGCCTGGGCAAATATGTCTGTTAACTTTTAATAATATTTTCTCTTTTTTCTCCTGCTGGGTAATATGTTTAATCTGACTGCATCTCTATGACACAAGACCCGTATAAACGATAAGAAAGTTTACATAAAGTACCCTTTGGGTGTGACGGCGCAGACTTATTTAGTCTTTTGTAGAAAAATAACATTTCATCTTATTTCATAATTATCCACAATTAATTATTCATGACGACTGTTGATCCCTTAGACAAAATACGTCGCCCAAGACTATTCAACACTTTTTTTCCTTTGCACACCGTTTGGTTTTAATGTTTGTTTTAATGTGTGTGTGGGGGGGTGCGTGCGTGTGTGCGTGTGTGCGTGCGTGCTTGCTTGCTTGCTTGCTTGCTTGCCTGTTTGTTTGTTTGTTTGTTTGTTTGTTTGTTTGTTTGTTTGTTTGTTTGTTTGTTTGTTTGTTTGTTTGTTTGTTTGTTTGTTTGTTTGTTTGTTTGTTTGTTTGTTTGTTTGTTTGTTTGTTTGTTTGTTTGTTTGTTTGTTTGTTTGTTTGTTTGTTTGTTTGTTTGTTTGTTTGTTTGTTTGTTTGTTTGTTTGTTTGTTTGTTTGTTTGTTTGTTTGTTTGTTTGTTTGTTTGTTTGTTTGCTTGTTTGTTTGTTTGTTTGTTTGTTTGTTTGTTTGTTTGTTTGTTTGTTTGTTTGTTTGTTTGCTTGTTTGTTTGTTTGTTTGTTTGCTTGTTTGCTTGTTTGTTTGCTTGTTTGTTTGCTTGTTTGTTTGTTTGTTTGTTTGTTTGCTTGCTTGCTTGCTTTACGCCCCATTTCAACAGTCAGAGTCAAAATTATGAGGCTCCCTTCCTCCGTCTACTTTCTCACATAAAGAGACATGGTCGGTAGCTGGGCTCGAACCCACGACCCTCTCTCAGTAAGAGGTTACAGTAATTTGAGGTCAGCGATTTTAACCACTCGACAACGTCGGAGGCGAGTTATAAGTTTTAATGCGAAGGTCGTTCGTAAAAAGTGAAATAAATAGTCGGCATCAATTACATCCGTCACTAAATATATTAAATATGTGTTTGTGTGGTCACATTTGTAGCACCTTTTACAAATATGATCTGTTGCGAATGTGGTCCTAAGGTTGGTTCCGGGTTGGGTTATGGAACGGTAGTTTTTTAATGTTGATTTTGTTCATACGAGTCTAGCATGTATACAGGAAGTCGGTCCCGAACGTATAATTTATCATAATGTATGTATGACTTTCAATGTCAATTTATACGTATTGAGTTAACACAGTAAACAACGCTAAGTATATTTTATTTAAAAAAACGCCTCTTCGTTGTCTGAATAGATTAATTTATCGATAAAGATATGTACTGCAGCTACATGTTCATTTTTTATGCCACTATATTTCAAACATTCAGAATTAAAAGGAAGGTGTAATATTCAAATGACCTTCACCGTACATAATGCATGTCTGAAAACAAGTTTGAATATCCATTATTTAAAAAATGGCAGCTTTTAAATAAGCGGATATCACCAAAGTAAAGCAATTTGATTTTCAAACCACGTGCTTATGAATATTCATTAGATAAACAAAAATGGCATAAGGTCCGAGCTAAATTATATGTATAGATATAAGGCTGATACTAAACATGAACATAACCCATCAGAGTGTCGTCCAGATAATTTGCCAGAAAAGAAGCCATGTCTGCATGATTTAACTAATAGTATTAATTTAATCTCTCAAGAGCAACAACCCTTCAACAACTCCCAAAGGATGTTGCTTTGGAGAGGTTGCACTATATTCATCTGTGTATATACATGTACATGTATATCGAAAATAAATATTATTGACAATTTAGCCCGTAACTTACATAAATGCGTTATTCCTTTTGACCTTTTTGTGGACTCCCGGTATGCTGAATGTTGGTCTGTTGCGAATGATTTTGACCGCTACTTTGTCAGTTTGCCATTTACTGTTAGGATGGACCATATTTATCGCCTCATACTGTAAACACTTCTAGCCAGACATATTTTTAAATAAATTAAATGCAATATTATGCTGTCTCTTAACCGGGAAAAAAACAACTCACCCTAGCGACGCGTTTTCTAAGTTTTCAATCATATAATGCAGATAATTACTTATAACTCTCTGAACGTTTTTCCGATACGCATAAAGTTGCTAAAGATGATTCATACAGTGGGTTTAGCATTTTAGCGTACAACTCTAGAGATAGTAAAACGTTACTAATACTGTTTTATTATACAAATGAATTAAACAATATGTTTATTAATTGTTTAACGAACGTATTTACCATTTTCTACGCTGGATGTTGATTTGTAATTATTTTTATTCTGTCAGTTTTTATACGGTAGGAGAGAAAACGTAACGTTTGCGTACTTTATGTACATTTGGTGAGTTTATAACATGAACGAGTTGTCATGAGTAAGTCATTATCTTAAATACTCTTTGATGAAAAAAGCTCTGAAAACGATGTTCGTACCTGTGCTGGTTGATAAATTTCCAATAAAACGACGAGAACTGCTATGTTTTATTTCACTTGCTTAGCGATTTTTTGCAACTGCATGCATGCTCATACCGTGTTGTCCAGTGCATAGCATATATAGATAGTTATATTATCATTAATGGTAAGAGGCTGGTGGTAATGGAGATAAAAGTTGTCAAGATAAGCATTGAATATGAAGTATTATGTAATCAATTACGGAAAAAAATTAAGAAAATAAAGCAATTTAGCATCCGATCTGGCATACATATCTGGTGTAGCCCTGTTCTTATCTTTATGATTTCTCATAACCGTATCTCCTAGTTGCAACATAATAAGTACATTCAAACCTTTGAACTAAGGCCACCCTCGGGAAAGACAACATGTGACCTTTATTGACATGTGACCTTTATTCGGAGGTCGTTTTGTTTTAAATGACCAATGGCGGTGTTTAAATTGATAAGGTGGCCTTTATTCAGAGACGGTCAATAACACAGGTTTGGCTGTACTCTGGCTGCAAAAAGGCAAGATGAGTGTTTAGTTGAATAAGAGTTTATTTTTGTTACTTGCCAGCATCAAATATTTTTTGAATCACCGATGCTCTTAATGTGTAACAATTCTTTTCCCTTTTAAAGGCACATACTAGTATGTGGAAGTAAGCAACTTAATTAAACAAGCGTGGTGTTGGTAAGAAATGGTGAAAGTCCTGGGACAAGTTTTTTTCCGACACCTCAATGCTAACACCTGTTGGCGTGTCAAAATATTACACTTCTTCAATATCACCGAACATTAACTTTGAAAAGGCAACGCGTTTAGTATTGCTAAAGGTCTAGAAAAGGTCTTGTTCACGCCTATATGATGTATGTACATGTTCCAAACACAAATTGTCCTCGTTTGTTGATGCTTACTTCAGAGTTTTAACGTTCCTTCGTCAAAAGCATACATTCGTTACGTGGCTAAACGCAGTAACTACGTATTATTATACGATATATGATATGAATATGATTTTAATTTCTCTACCTTTTGGAAATTTCTGACCGATGAGTTACTATCTGTTTTGAATCGATAGTATGAGATTCTTTCGTACGTTCTGCAAAACATAATTTCATTTAATTTGTGTTTTGACAATTACGGCCAATATGGTAATAATATATACTAGTTTATTAGATATTCTTACCAAAGACATTTCTGGAATTCCAAGAACTGATGTTCAATAGTTTGAAATAATGTTTAACATGCACGGCCTGATAAAAACAACAATGCTCATGGGCAATGATATTAAGCAATAAAGAATGCTGAAACGATAAAATAAGTTAAATCCTTCAATGATCTGACTAAGATCATTTGCAACACCAACTCTTACAGATTTATGTACTAAGTTATTGAAGTCAGGTTCATATTAGTATGTGGATAAATCTGATTATGAAAGAAAATCAAAAGAGCCGACAAGAACGTCTGATATTCCAGCCTAAATTAGCCCATTCCGCCGCCTCTCGTAAGTACCCAGGTGTGATGTTCTAAGGTACATGATTAAAGGGCTTGAACACTTAAGATTGTTTACAATCGACTTTATTTGGCTGGGGTATTCGGATGAAGCTGTTCACCTCTTAAGATACCCTTACCGTGGTCCAGTGGTAAGCGCGCTGGATTTGCAACCCGGCGATCCGTGATCGAGTCCCGGTCGCGGTTCGTCATAACCTTCCATTGAAATTTGACTAAAAGGTCGATTTTCCTCCACATGTGGAGAGGTTGTCGGTTCCTTGTGGAAGGGTGAGTTAGTACTGGTTAGAATACCGTCCAGGAAAACTGCTTAGCTGAAACGTCCGCCGTATATGACTGAAGAATTGTTGACTTGAAAACGGCGTTAAACCCAAATAAACAAATCTGACGTCCTGTCACTTCCTATGCATGCTTTTGCTTCAAATCCTAAAATAACACACGATATTTTATGTATTTTTAGTAAGTGTTTCATGTTACGTTTGTAGTTTGAAATCCCAACAGGTAAATTCATGTACCATAAATCATACATAATGAGCCCACACCCGATAACCGCAAAATCTTTTTGTCAGAGTATGCAGTAAGCATTGCAGTTTATGATTTTATTTTCAAAAATACACTTTCTTATGCTTTAATACTGTAAATAGTCGACAAACAGCAAAACATCTATTTTTCGCAATTACCTTGCACTTTAACTCGCCGTATCTTTCTTATTTTATGAGTAAATAGTCTAGGATGTTTAAGGCTTGCAATTAAAAGCCACCTAAATATATAGCAACAATCATTTTCTTCCTTATTAAAACGGAATATATGAAAATCAAGTAAAAACTTCCCTTGCTCATTTCCTGTACGATAAAAACCGAACATAGCAGCACGACTGTACCTAGCAGGACAAACCGAACATAGCGGTAGACATATGTAATGTTTAAAACAAGCAGCTAATGGCAATTGCCTCAATCTCATTATCCGCAAGTACGTTTTGCATCAAGTAACATTTTCGACTGTATTATTTATCTACATTGTATGTATTCAAACAAACGAACATAAGCACACATTACGAACGAGACATATGATCTTTTTTTTCACAATATTTCATTATCTAGAATTATAATTCGAATTGAACGTTGTGGTTTCGTCTTATCGTTTTTCACGCCTCTTCTTAATTTCACGACATTTAAATTCTTACTGAAATCATTCACTTTAAAATGTAAAAATAATATTTATTATAATAAACGTAACATATAAAGATATACAGAACAACCTCTTCAGGGTGACCCTCTCTGTTGAGCAACATCCTCCCATCAACAACAGCATGATTTTTCTCACTGCATGATTTAACTATCAATTTAACCTCTGTAGAGTAACAACCTCTCAACATAATTTTGCTACTCCCAAAGGGTGTTGCTTTGGAGAGGTTGCACTGTATAAACAAACACATATGATTGTAGCAACGTTAAATTTCGCATCGACGCTAAATGTCGCACTTGACATTATATGTCGCAAGGCTGACGCTAAATGTCGCAACCAACGCTAAATGTCGCAAAACATCCTGACGCTATATATCGCATCTGTAACGCTAAATGTCGCAACAAATAGTACTGACGCTATTTGTTGCAACACCAACGCTAAATGTCGCACTCCTTTTTAAGAATATTACTGTCGAAGATCTCGATGTATCCCAATGATGAACCAATTAAGACCGTAAGATGGCGACCATTTTTCAAGTAGAAATTTCTTTCTTTTTGCTGAAATATCACTGAAAATAGCTTATTCAATTTGTTACTACGTTTCCAAGAAAGGGGTTGGTCATCACATGTTAATGACTCATTTTGATTTTGAGGTCAGTGGGTCAAAGTTTAAGGTCACGGTAACCTACAACATAAAAATCTGACCTACGTTCTTCCGTCACAGTTACATTCAACGCGAAAACATTGTTTGTGAGTAATTTTGCCTATCGTCCCCAGATTAGGAAGGGAGGTTGATAATTTCAAGATGACTCTGATTTCGAGATCAGATGGTCATGATACCAATACCTAGTCAATGTATCTCTGGGCCGTAAGACTGCATTCGGCTACAAGCCAATGTTTCTTTTATTGCTATGATATGCCCCACCATACTATTACATCAAATATCACTGTCTGGTGAAACATTCTATGTAACGTTCATCTCAATCACGCCATACCTTATAAATTCCTTCTATCCATCAATTTATGCGAAAATCTTTATACAGTAGTTAACAGTATAAACTGGTGTTGACGTGTGGTAGACCAACTAATGCATAGCTGTTGATACCCCTTTGTTTCCTTGGCAGTCTTGGTCTGAAAACGATCTCGGAGGGATTTGAGGACAATGTCTTGTTGACGAGGTCACTCTCTGTGGGCGTCTTCGGGCGGAACGTTCTTGATCACTCGAGTGTCGGTACGAGATCTTGGAGAACATGTTCTTAATGTGCGCCGCACGAACGCCAAGAACAATCAAGCAAGAACATTCAAGATGCCTGCGACCATGAATTCATCGGCAGAGTTGTTGGCAATATATGAAATTAAGCCAGTCAACTTATTCTACAGTATTTCAGCATTCACCTGACTGTATGAATGTACAAACTGGCATATTTATGATTAAAATGCTTCTGCAGAACATCTTTGTTGTTGTTGTTTGTTTTATAAGTGCGCTTGATTTATACTGTTTTAATCGATCTTCACCCCCCCCCCCCCCCCCCCCCCCCAATGTCAATGCTTACAGTGAATCAAACAAATAAATAGTCTGCTTTCAAACATCTATCGAACCATTTATCCAAACTTTACAATATGAAACACGTGAGCGATCAAATTTACTCTACCGAATTATTTCAAAATATTTCTTAATTTTAGAATGTAAAGTCCCTTGAGCTACCTCCATTCAGATACCTCTACAGCCCCTGATCCATTGCAGAAAAGGTGCCACAGAACAATAGTCTTATTTCGAAACATGGCCGAGGAAATCAGAAACATTCCTCAATTAACATGCGTCATTTGGGATGTCTTTTTCCACAAATGATAAGACAGTTTACAATTTATGAGGACAAAAAGGTAAACTCGCGGGAATACTGACAGCCATCTTGCTGATTGTTCTCGAAACGTGTTCTTGACACTCCCCGTTAAAGGTGGTGTAAAATTTTGACCCGCGAACAGTGTTCTCGGGTCATGTTCTTTACGTTCGGGCGCCCTTTTTTATAGCCGAGGGGGGCGCCAAAACGCCAAGAACATGTTCTCGTGTCAAGAACGTTTCGCCCGTAGACGCCCTGTATGTCGTGGGCGTAAATAAGTCAGCACCAGAGCCGTTCGGTTTCTTGGTTTAATCTGACTACGAGCATGTTTTGTTGGAAACAATGTATACTGGTTGCAACAACGTTACCATACTGACGGATTTATGGCGTTGAGTATCAGCATCATTGAAACGACCCATAATGTAAATAAAATTTTGATGAATAAACAGGATTTCACGGTTACGTAGGATAAGAAAATAATATTATCTTGTCTAGTTTTAGACAATACCAAGCTGGCTACGACTGCATTAGAAGGTTTATTTTCTCACTTTTTGTATTTAAAGAGTCATATCTGTATCCATCACAACATTCTAATAGCTATTTTACTTTTAAATTGTTTATTTTTTAATAATTTTGTATTAATAATTTCTTCTATCACTTTTACATTTAAAAAACACATATCGACAAGCGGGAAACACTCATACTTCTTCTAGTAACCTGCTGTTGTCCTTGAGGACATGAGAACAGATAATAATCTTAAAGAAGATGCTAACCGGCAATAATTATAAAGGAGAGGCCAGCAGACAATAATTATTCATGGAGAGGCCAACAAACATTAATTATAAGGCACATGTCCTACTGGAGGAGACAGACAGGGGAGCTATACATGACCATGCGACCACATGCACGCATCATACGGGTTTTCAGTCCCATGATACCGAGAGACGAAAGAAAAAAATTCTCTTGAACATCGTTGAAATGGTATTGACGCATTTTATATCAGAGAGCTACGGGCCTGATTCTTTTAAGCGACACGGGCGCAAAGTCATTCTATAATTTCACTATGCGAGGCACAGTTATGCCACAGACAACGCATCATCACTATACTTAAATAATGAAAATCAACAGATGCGACTCCCAGCTGACCTTGACCTTTACCAACCAGACTCATACCAAGATAAAACAAGGCAGAAGCACTGTATGCGTTTCCTGTAAATGATAAAATGACAAAGTTAATAATAATAAAATCTATGATAATAAAATTATTGATATTAAAATAGAATACTAAAAATAACAGTGTTATGCTAGGTACATGGGTCTCGCACGCCACACATTTTCATGATGTGGCTAATATATTTGAAAACCACTCTACGCATCATGAAGTTGGTCCAAAAAGCAACAAGAAGTGTTAGTGAAACACGGCTACCCCCTAAAGGCCAACTGGATAGTAAGACCTTGACCTACTGACCACAAAATCAATAGGGGCCATCAACATGTGATGACCAACCTTCCAACCAGATCTGAGGAGCTTAGGCTAAATAGTTATCCAGTTATTGCCCCGGACAAGGTCCGGTTACCAAGCAATGTACCCCTTCTTCTTCGAAAGGGTATGACACCTGATGACCTTGATCTAAAACGAAGTGAGCCCTATCGAACTTCAAGAATCGTTAAAAAACAATCTTGTGACATATGAAGTATCAGTGTCAAAAGATAATCATGTGAATGGGTGCTAAAGTATACGACATTTTGACCTCTGTAGCCTCGACCTTTTGATTCGATGACCCTGAATTATAATTAAACATGGTCATCTACTAAATATGTTTTGCTATTCTGTGAAATATGAGGGCTCTATCAAACAAAGCAAAAAAAATATTTTTAAATATGTTTTTCTCCTTCTTACACGTGAATTTTACGTTTCTGCTTCGGGTAAAGGTACGGAACGAGATTTTCACAAATGTGTGCCATATTCGTACGAATTTTACACACATGCGACAAATTCGTGAATGTGAAAATTATTGTTCATCAGGGCACATTTCACATTCTGTGACTGATATAAACAATTGACGGAATATGGTATAGGCGTCCACGGCATTAGTAATGAGATGTTTAAACGCTACATGTATCCACTTTTAGAAGTAGATTAGAAGGAATTACCAAAAACATTTTTTCATATTTCAGTTTCGCTTATTCCATCACTATTAACCTTTAACATATGTATTTGGCTTTAAAGTTTGAAACATTCAACAAACAAAAAGGTTTTGGTGATTTTGCATTCTAGTATTTATTTGTGTGACAAATCATACGATCAATTTTACCTTATTGGAATTTGATAATTCCTTTGCTATCATTGACTTACAAAAATGCCGTGAGCTCCATAACTGTCATGGTTTCCGTTCCCACTCTCACTCTATTGTGTGCTGTAAGATTGGGGACGGAAACCAACTAGTTTAGCATAAAATAGTTCTACTTTCGGCTTTCGTTCAGTAGGTCAGTAATTTCTCTACAGAAGTGTGCATGTAATTACTTAATCTACTATTGATGTATGTCTTATATGTGACTTTTTGACATGATATGTAAATCAGTGTTAAGGTTTATATCCACAACGAGTATCGATCGATACTATCGGCTAGAGCTATATATAGTTGGATAAATTCTAAAAATAGAATGTGGGGTTTTCCCGTCGAAGTGCAGAGAACAGAACGGCAGTACACATACATTTGCGAAGAAATAACAGTTATTGTGAAGTTCGCAATTATTATGTTGGTTCACAGTGTGTGAAGGGTATTTTGATGTTAAGACAGAAGGATCGTAATGGAACTAATGAAATCGTGCGATGTCGGTATATTCCGTAGCGAGATCGGCAAATATCGCCGTATAACGGCTCGTTTCCGAATAGCTATATTTTTTTACAATAAACTTTTACTTCCACTTCAAAATCTGTCATATAGTCCAACATCATGATATTAAGTTTGAATATAATTCACATACCAATTGCATATATTTTCTGAAAAAAAATCTTAAACCACGATTAATCAATCGATAGTGGTTTATGTCAGTTTTGTTCCGAGTTTGGAACCGTAAAAACATGTAAAATCGAAAAACTTTTCAAAACCAAATTATCACTAAAAGAATTATATAGGTCGATTTTAATTTGTTTCTAACCTTGTAGTGTACATTTAAAGTGATATGTGGTCATAATCAAGATATATTATTAAAATGGAGCGTTTTGAAGAGCTTTTCGGTATGTATTAAATCAGTAAATACGACAGCAACAATTGCTTATTTTAGTACCGATGGATTCGAAAAATATAGGCTGGATAATGGGCTACATAAAAAACTCGAAAAATCTGATAACTTAGATAACCATCATGCTAGGTTGATGGAATTTAGCACATGAATATCAGAATATTGAGATGGTGTATGTTAATTCCTAAGCATGAATATCCATCAACTTTACAGTTCCTAATTTAGGATTTCTCCTAACAGTCATTGTTGTGTTGCCAGCAACACCAGTGACTTGTCTCATATGAAAAAATCAAATTCCGACAGTACTTTCAGTACTTTGATA
This sequence comes from Lutraria lutraria, assembly GCA_964023205.1. Classification (NCBI taxonomy): domain Eukaryota; kingdom Metazoa; phylum Mollusca; class Bivalvia; order Venerida; family Mactridae; genus Lutraria; species Lutraria lutraria. Next base: position 43,779,361 of record OZ026836.1, read on the forward strand.
TTTATATAGAAACATATCGTTACGTACATATAATTTTTGAGGCCGAGTAAAAGTAAAATGATTCGTTCTTCATTTTACCGTTACAAAAGTAGTCTTGTCCTTTATCGTTTCACGAAAGTAATCCTAGGATAAATGAAATCAGTTCCTTAATGTGGCAATACTTCAAACTGAGTGAAAAGTAAGTCGGTGTATGTGTTGGACGCAAGTCCTTTAAGCTTGGAATTGTGTCGCTTGACTAGGTGACATAATTATAGGGATTACTTTGTCGGCGGTGGCGTCCCCTTTTGCTTGTCCGGAACATAACTTTGTCACCAGAAGTTCAAATGACTTTAAACTTGGTGTGCATGTATCTTGCAATGACCTGAAGTGCAATGCAGAAGAACAGTAACTCTTGTGCGGTTTTTGAAATACTGCCCTTTGATTGATTTTATTAGAGGATTTCTTGCCCAGAACATAACTTTGTCACCATAAGTTGGAATGACACGAAACTTGGTTTGCATGTTTCTTGCAATGACCCGAAGTGCAGCGCGCAAGAACCGTAACTCTAAGTTGTGCGATTTTTTTTAATTATTCCGCTTTGATAAATTTTATTTGAGCATTTCTTTCAGACAGTGTAAACAGGCACAAAAGTATTCTACATTAAAGCAAGGTTAAGGTTTTCGGAGTCTAATACGAAGTGTTTAGGATCGTATTTTAAATATTGTCATTCTTTTGTATATCCATTAAGACATTTACAGGTGAATTTTTCACCATAGGGGTTTGAACCCATAACCCTCAGGGATATGTCAGTAAAATTCATGAAATTGGGTACTCTTTACAATGGAGATTTCGAATTAGAGATTGAAATACTTAAGTGCACTTTGCAGTATTTTTGCTCATATGTCACGTAAACTATCCAGCGTGAGGCGACACATCAGACTCGCGGAGTTCTAGTTTAGCTAAGCTTAGCTAAGTTGCTTTACAGGTAAGAGTTCCTGCAATAGGTATGACCTTTTGCAAATAGATATATCGGATTTCCTTCAAACTTTTAATAACTGGTGTTCGTATATAAACTGGCAGGATTCGAACCTTTGACCTTCCTTTCTGAAGGTGAATAGTCTATCACCCGGTCATCACTCCCCGTGCACATGCACATTCCGGCAACGGCGATATATAATAAATGAATATCAAGATGAAAAATGAACTGTCATTTATTATATTTATGCGGGAACGTACCGGGAACGATAACTCTACGTGATAGAGACTGGTAACGCAGTGCGACATTTAGCGTTGATGTTGCGACAAATAGCGTCAGTACTATTTGTTGCGCCATTCAACGTTACAGATGCGACATATAGCGTCAGGAGGTTTTGCGTTGGTTGTGACATTTAGCGTCAGCCTTGCGACATATAACGTCAAATGCGACATTTAGCGTCGGTGCGACATTTAACGTTGCTACAATGATATCATTAAAAAAGGCCTTCAAACAATATTGCAAAACTGAAAATAAAACGTAAAGAAATAGTTTCATAGATATCAAAATATTGACAAACTATTAAAAAGTCATTAGCCTTTTTTGTAATGAACGGGCATTTCAGCCATTTTGAGTATTGAGTATTATATTGTTTTAGAGCATTCTTCAAGGATGAAATTTTGAAAATATCCACTTCACTTATTTCGTATTTCGTCACATTCAATGTAGTCGTCAACGTACAGTAATAAATCTCAAATAACACTAAAGTTATAACCTTACCTAGCCACCAGTTCAATATCAGTACAGTCAAATCTGTGTAAGCCGCCATCTCCGAACAAAATGACCACAGAATTAAGGCCATCTGTCAATAAAGACTACATTTTGTGTTTCCCAATTCGACAATCTAGATATTAACAATAAACTGAATACATACAGATATCGAATGGATATTAAACGACAAGTGTGCTTCAAACCCATTGTCTGAACTTGTGTACAAAATATGTTAATTGCTTTCTAATTGATGTTGAATTTGGACTCATTTTGTGCCCATGTTACAGCTCTGTGTACGTTTTCAGTAATAAACAAGAGGGCCATGATGGCCCTGTAAATGCTCACCAGGAAAAAAAGGTCATTTGGAGACTAACATTGTTAAAAATTTTCTATACGAGTCCAAGTAAAATCAAGTGACCCTATGGTCAGTGCCAATTTTTACCCCAGGGTCATAATATGTACAAATTTGGAAGAGGTCTGCTGGACAATACTACATACAAAATATCTTAGCTCTAGGCCTTGTGGTTTCGGAGAAAGAGATTTTTTAATTTTTTCTATATAAATGAAGTGACTCCCGGGGCGGCGCCAATTTTGACCTTAGGGCAATAATTTGAACAAACTTGGTAGAGGTCCACTAGACGATGCAACATAGAAAATATCAAAGCTCTAAGCATTGTAGTTTTTGACAAGAATATTTTTAAAATCAAGTTACCCCCGGTGCGGAGCCAATTTTGACCCCAGGGGAATAATTTGAACAAACTTTGTAGAGTTCCAGTAGACAATGCTACATGCCAAATATCTAGTTGAGAGCCCTGTGGTTTCGGACAAGACGATCTTTAAAGTTTATTCTATTTAATGTTTTTAATGAAATTAAATTTTTTGAACAACTTCGAAAGGGGACCACCCAACGATCAATCCAGCAAAGTTGCTTGCAATCGACATTAGCGGTGTAGGAGGAGATGTTGTTTTAAGTAAATAAGGACCCACTTCACGACGAACGACGCACGACGGACACTGAGTGATCACAAAAGCTCACCTTGAGCACATTGTGTTCTGGTGAGCTAAAAAAAGTGTCGCATCTATAAACCACACAAATCATTAACATTCGTTTATGATGCTTTTCGTTAATGTCATTTAGTTTTTGATATATTGACCCATATCACGTGAGTACATTCTAATGAACGGGCATTTGATATAATGTAACATAATATCCTATCCAAAATAATTTACTTTACAAAATGCTTGATTTGATTTGTAATTGTAATGAGCTGTTTTCATGACGTTTGCACTTAGAACAAATTGGTCTTTACATGATGTCTGCTTACAGTTGGTTGTACAAATGTATAATGTTATACATGCTTTCGCAAGTTTTATATCATGATACTTTGTGAGTCTGTATATTTGCATTTTTCATAATTATGTATACCTAGAAATTGAAATTGAGAATTCAATTAACCAGGTTCTACTGTGTGTGTAAATCACATTTAGATTCGTTGAACCATTTTAGAGTCATTTGTTAACTGCAATAAACACTTAGTATTTTTCGCACTGACAATATCATTTGAATCCTATATTTGTCAGCATTGTCGTATTATTATTGCTCATTATTAATTAATTGTTCAATAATAGGCGCTTGTTGTTTAACGACCCTTTCGACAGCTATGGTCATTCCAGAGCCGCCCCTTAATGAGAGGGGAGATACAAGAGATTTATATATCTACTCTTTTCGAATAGTTTTTCCCGGTATAGAGCATCGATACACGCCTCATCCGTTTCCTGTGACTTTCTTAACACTGTATTTGACTCTGTACTTGGGATGGGGCCACCGAAAAAGCCTCCCTGAAAATCGGAAAGCGCTTCGCCATTATATGAACAGAACAGAACAGAATATTTATTAATTGACTTAAGCATTGAGCTCATCGTTATTATCAAATATATAACATACAGTAATACACAAACACATGCATACAACAAATGACAAAATACAATAATACATATTTAAGAGGGCAAAAAGAAGATAGTGGTAAATAGACATTTCATAATAATTACATGTATAATGATAATTCGTCGCAAATAAAGATCAAGTTGATAAAAGAGAAAAGCGATAAGCAGTTTTGGAGCAAACAACATAGTATGCAGATATATATAATTTCATAAAAGAATATAATTTATATATAAAACAACAAACAGTACATTTCAAAGAACATTATTATTGATTACATGGTAAAAAGGTGTAAGAAAGGATTAGACAACATTATTCTAAAGTAAGCTAATAAGACGTATTGACTGCACCGCGACTTGACACCGGAAATACTGCGTCTTGTTCTTTGGTGTCCTTTTCTGTTTCCTGTTGTGACTTTATAATTATCTCCAACAAGCCATTCTATCATCATTGATCATATATCATGCATAACGTGCCCGTCTAGACATTCAATACACGTATGACACACGTAAATATGTACATTCATCTCATTTGTCATTTTTGTTCGTTTGTTCCCGAAGTTTGTTTACTATTGGAATCATAAGCCATTCTAAATTGAACCAGTTTAAATCAAACTAGACTAACACGAAATGAAATTGAACACTTTTTATATTGAGCATAACTTTTGTTTTGTCACGAAGTATAGAATTACGGATTTAGAAAACAAACATTCACGCATTGTACCCAATATTCTAGCGCATAGACGGTCTTTAAATTGACTCTTTAAAATGCAACAATATTTTGCTTCTATAAGTATAAAAAATCCCATATTTTCAAGTGTCAAGCATTCATTGCCTTTTTACACATTTATATTTTGACAGTTTGTGTTTTGTTCACCCTTGCTTGATACGTTGCTTGGGGATTTGTTGCGAATCCATTGTTTTTTCCTTCTACCGTATCAATATAATTGAACGAGGGTCTGTTTTGTGTAACCCGCTCTGAAAATACACTTCACGTTCTGTATGCGTGCCAAAATGTGTCACCCTGTCAATTTGAGTAAAATTTCATGGCATTGTTGTTCGTATGGTGTAATTCACACGGGAAACATATTGGATACTTGAATAATAACGTGTTTGCCCACACATCAGAATATTTTAGATTTTATGTTTTGTTTAATAATAAAAGTAGAATTGAACATTGGCTATAAAGGACCAGAAATAGAACGACTCTTTGTACTAATTTCCTGTAATCAAATATCATCATTGCGGGGCTGTATTTTATTGAAATATTATTGCATATCATTTTCTCAATTTAGTCATAAAAATAGGATTTTGACACAATGTATAGGCCATTAAAAGTTATTATAATGTCTATATTTTAATAACTTTATTAAAAACAAAATACTTATTGCAGATGGATTGATTAATTGCTTTCTAATTGTTGTTATATTTAGACTTATTGTTCTGCGTTTTTATAGCATTTATAGTTTGCTTAATTCAATTGGTAACATGTGTTCTCAAACGATTTTAATGAAAATGTCAAAATTATTTCAAATTCTTTACTTTTCAATGGGTAATCCGTGCATATCTAATTCATTTTTAAATCGAATTTTTGAATTCTTGTTTACTAAAACAAATTAATTAATTTTACTCGGCCCTCGTGGCTATAACGCGTTCAGACAATAGTGTCCATTATCATGTTGAAATCATAGATTTTAAAAAAATCACATCTTGTTGTGATGAAAAATACATTTGAAAACCATTTGAATTAATTAGTTTGTGGAAGTTTTTGTGTATGTGAGTTTTATATTTTATTATCTCATCTGTTTTCGAAGAAAATCAAGAAAATGTGATCTTAGAAGCTTTGCGGCGTCTGTGTCGACTTCGTGCAAACACTTTAATGTTGCTCATAACTCAGAAACTGTACAAGGTAGCAACATGAAATTTCATAGGTGGATGGATCTTACTGATGTGGTGAACAGACGAGCATTGGTACAGCTCGCTGCTTTCTTGTACTGGTGTTGAGGTATTTTTAGGTATTCAGACAGGGCTGTTCATTGCAATGTGTACGTAGACTAATTGTCTTTTCTAAATGATGATTATTACGAATAGCCTGGTTAAATTGGTTATTGGACTGAACTGCTGGTATGGTGTTCGTTTGTTTTGTTTTAAGCTCTTGGTTATCAATTTATGATTTATCATAAAAGGAAACGGTGTACCAAATGTATTGAAAGCACTATTTCTGTATTCATTTGCGAATCATATCGACCAAAGTTCGATCAACAATAGACTGAAATTACCCTTAGAGAACGGAACATGGGAAAATGTAATTTCAGAACGTATGGGACCGTTTGGTATTTTGAGCCAAGGATACTAATTTGTCAAACGTTCGGAAACTATTTTGCGTATGATATATTATATTTTTGCTCATCTTTCAATTATTCACAGCTATAGTTCTTTCCGAGACAAACAAATTGATTGAACTTGTGAATCTTTTATAATAAACTTAAATAGTTCTATAAAAACAATACGGTTCGTAAATGTTCACATTATTCGAAATGCAGCAGGTTATTTGATATATTATTTGAATATTGAAAATTGTTTGGTTACTATTTTTGGATCGGCGCCCTAAGAATACTACTATTGTCAACAACTGAACAACAGGGGAATGTAGTATTTTAGGAATAAGGGCTTTTTTATTTCTATGAATCCTATTTTTATCTCCGTGTATTTGCGAAAAGGCAGTGTTGGGCCAATGGCATAAAACGCACATCGATAATGTTGATAATATTACAATAATTATCTGAGATTTCTGTTTCTCGTCAATATATTAATGGCTTCTTCAATATCGCCCACTCACGTCAATATCTTCGTCAATAAATGAATATTGACAATATTATTGATAATAATATTGACCGTGGATGGCCCTTTATGATTGTTTGGGGATGGATTATAGGTCAAGGTCACTAATACTTAAATTTATAGGAAAGAGGATTTTGCACAAAAAGCTGTTGAACGTCTGATTTAGTGGTATACATATACTTGTACAAGCACCCTCTTTCTAACCATGAAATCAGTTAAGCAATTTCTTTACAACCTGTTATACATACGTATACACCCCTTTCTATGCTGGAGATTTACAAGTTAGTACATGTATATTTTAGGCAATAAAATTTATAAAGTATGCACCAAATAAGTGTGACAATTTAGTTGAATTTAAAGTAGTAAAGTACAACTTTTCTGGATATAGAATATGAATGTGATAAAACTTGTAAAGCTACGGTTGTACTTTGGAGAACAATTCTTATTAAGAGTCATGCATTTAAAAAAACATCATAGTGGTTTATAATATAAAAAGCAGACCATACTATATACAAAATTAACAATAGGTGTTAGTGAAACACGAACGCCGCACCTAAGCCAACTGGATGGTTTATACTATGACCTATTTAACTTAAATAGGGGTCATGAAAATATGACTATAATATGGTCTACAATGTGTTTCGTGTTTCTCTGTGTGGGGTTTTGTTGCGATTGGTTACAGATTGGTCGCACAGATTGCTCAACACAAAGCAACATCTCGGAACTACGTAATAACCGATAATAAGCAAACATATTCCGTCGAGATATAGTCCGCTTATAAATGAAAGATTTCTTGTGATTTTCTTGTAAATCATTACCGTCTGTTACGTAGTGTGGGCTGAATAAATCTTTAGCAATTTTTCAGATACAAGTTTATCACCCACTACAGTGTTGTTACTTATTTTATTGTAGGAATATGAACATAGAAAGGTGAACATCAGAGATGAGGATGTGTATAAGTGTCTACAAAGACAAAGTCATTCTTAATTAAGTTAAAGATAGCACTGGTAGAACCAAAGTTATATTATGGTTTGATTTGTCACAGTCACCACTAAGGCCCAGATGACCGTGTAATTATTATAGACGTCATCATTACTTATACCATAGTAACAGGACATTTTCCACAACAATAATATTTAATCGAAATTAAAGGTATGTACAACCAAGGACTTATAACCAAAGACCTATACTATACTGTAATGTATAGGTCTTTGGTATAACCAGTTCAAAATTTACAGTAAGTGTAACTTTATTTGAGCTGCTTACATGCTTGAGAGAATCAAAAGGATAATTTGCGACCAGTACGGATCCAGATTAATCTGCAAATGGAGGCTAAGGCCGAACAGGTCTTATACTGGTAAAAAAGACATTACAGTGACAGTCTTCACGAATATTTTTTTCAATGACCGGACATTCGGTCTTGTGAAGGCTTACATTTTACCAGTCCAAAGTAACTTACCCGACTGATTCTTAACCTGTTTTTGCATGATCAAATGTTGTTTCTAGAACATTAATACATTTCTTATACATTATAGGTTTCATATGATAGTTTTATTATGATTAACAGAAATTCGTTATCATTTAACTAGTGAAACGTTAGTTTTCACCAGGGGATTCAGTTATGCATTTTAGACAATATATCTGCTGAAAATTTTACCGAACCATCGGTCTGGTGATTCGTCAAATTTTGCTATTTAGGCGGGCTCAGTCTTTGGACCTGCGGCTAAATTCAAAGACTGCATTATGCAGGATTTCTCATACTATTGCTCATTTAGCTTACTTCATTTATAATAATTAGAATTTATTCTTGGAAGTCTCTATTAACAGAAAAAATTAAAGCCATAACATACAGGTTAATTTAGTTTAAAAAAAACTTGTCTTGTTCATTTCTCTTTAACATGTATTGATAAACTTTGAGTTTCAAATCACAAGATGCTACAAAACTAGATAACGAGGAAACCATTGAAGTCAGATGCCACAAGATGGCAAATGTACTGGGAAGCGATTACATGTATATGAATTTAGAAATAACTGTGTTTGCTGGTCCATTGACACTGCAGACAAGAAGAAGTGGTAGTGATGTTTCAGTCTTCAAGGCTTTAGACAACTGATTTGTATACTAAGACTTTTTAGTATTTCTATTTAGTACTTTATTCTGTTTATATACAGATTGAAGGTATGTGTAACCTTTAAGAAGGTTAAGGTATAATAATTTAGTTTTTTCCAATCTAATGCTAGTAGGCCATCTTATATTGTTACTGTTATCTTTTTGATATTCTAGATTGCTACTAAAACTTTACTCAAATGAGCAATACAGTGCTAGTCAGCCATTTTGTATAATACTGATTTATTTTTTACAATACTTGATACATTTTTATATGACAGACACTGCTTTAATGGTTTTACAGATTTTGCTGGTTATGATGTGTTTTGGCCAAAATGAATCCACTAAAATTGTTCATTTTGGGTTAATTAGGTACATATCACATGTACTGTTAATTTAGCGTTATAAGTTGTAAGGTGTTTTAGTCATGTTGTACTTTATTCTTTATACTTTATTTGAGTTTATATTTGAACATTTTCATAAGATGTACATAAAAAACTGAATTATAGATTTTGCTTGTTGAAATGTTCAGTGCATGTCAATTATTGGAGTATTTGATAAAACAAAATTATGAGTTATGTGAAAGCCACCTCCGAAATAAAGGTAGAATAAAGGCTATCTTATGAAAACTGCCATTGATTATTTAGAACAAAATGACCTCTTAATTAAAGGTCATCTGTCAATTAAGGCCACATTGTGTTTTTCCCAAGGCTGGCCTTTGTACACAGACTTGACTGTATGTACCTATGCAGTCATTGAATAGGTCAAGGTCTAAGACTGGTTGAAATGGACCTTGTTCATGCTTATCTATTTAGAGTCATTGGCTTGACTCAAACATCAAGGTCACAACAGCTTTAGATCAGATTCGTATGACTGAAACACTATCTTTAGGTTTTTCAATATTTTCACTTTCATTCACCTTTGCAGAACATTCAATGTAGCCAATGTTTCTATGTAAAATACAGTCTCTGTTTGTGGCCTGTAATGCATGTCTACTATTATAAATATGCCTGTATATTGACAATTCAAAAAAGTAACTTCTTTGTCAAGCGGCGTCAACACACTAGGGGCCACATTTTTAGTCAAAATCCCACAAAACTGGGTCAGATTGTTAATATTGACAAAATTTCTGACAAGTCTAATAATGGATCATTTTGGGTAAAAAACTAGGTCACCAAGGCAAGTTGAAGGAAAACCTTGTGAACACTCTAGAAGTTACTGTTTTGATTTGATCTGCATGAATTCTTGTCAGAATGTTTGTTTTCATGATATATTGGACGACTTTGATAATGGGTTATCTGGGGTCAATAATTAGGGTCACGAGGTCAATATTCTAAAAACCCTGTTAACACTCTAGATTTCACAGTATTAATTGGATATTCACCAACCATCCTAAAAATGTTTGTTTAAATGATATGTAAAGTAAGATTAAACATGGGTCATCTGGGGTCAATACCTAGGTCACCAGGTCAAATCTGAGGAAATCACTTGTTAACTCTGTAGCTGTCACAGTTTTGGTTGGATAACTAGTGTTAGCTTGATGATGCAATTGCTATTTATAGAATGAGTTCATGTCGGGTAAACTGCGGAGGTCGAATGTTAAACTGCGGCTTACGAATAATAATTCGAGTCGCTAAATACGAACGTAAATTACTGGTTATGTGCTTTGAAAAATGATAAAGAGTTCTTTTTATGCAAGATTATTTAGAATAACATTATCATGTTTGAATCTCGTGCAACATTGGGTTAACTATAGGCCATAATTTATAGACCCACTCTATTGTGTCAGGGTCTTTTTATTTGAGTGACCCTTGTTGTGTTCAATGCGACGATGTTCTGTTGTGTTAAAATCAGAAGAATCGATGTTGATATTTACTGTTACTGATGTGTTGTTCACTAATTTGTGGTATTCAATTAATGTGCTAAACATTAAACTTTCCAATATTTTTTTTTTCATTTTAAGATTTTAGCAAAGAGACGAGTAAAGCGCTAGCGTATGTCCTTCACATGCATGCGTATGACCTGCATTATAATATGAATGAAACAATCGGTCCATAGGTAAAAAAATTTAAAATGTTTGCATGGGCATGAAGGTGTGGGTACACATTTCTTTTTTTTTTTTGCTTTATTTTATTATTATTATTCATATTTTTACTATTTCTAAAACATGGTACATAGGAAATATATTACACAAAATGGGCATATAAAGTTACAGTGTTCAAACAAAAAAATATTACTGAATATATAAATTGAGACTGTAAAATTATTAAAGGTAAATGATAGTAGTAAAAACAACAAATTATATTAAAATGAAAACAAAATGGAATACAAATTTATCTTACAGATAATTATTATCACAGAATAAAATTACTATGAGATCGTTTACTATATCACTGATAGCTGATCTCTGCTGATTTTGGACTCAATGATAAATGATCAACATGATAACTGAAATAATTTCATTTTCGGATGTACTGTGATGTACACATACACTTTTCTTAAAGTATCTGGCTTGGATGTCAGGTCAAATCAAGTTTTACCAATTTATAGATTTAAAAATTAAACTTAATTATATACTGAAATAAACACACTATATAAAGTGCATTGCAAGTACATTGTAATTCGAAACAAATACTACCTTTGATTGGTCTTCTATAAACCAATATCGCACGTATTTTACAATTTTTTTAACAACGATAACTACTCTGTATATAGGAATATATTACAACAAGTACATTGTAATTCGAAACAAATATTACCTTTGATTGGTCTTCTATAAACCAATATCGCACGTAATTTACAATTTTTTTAACAACGATAACTACTCTGTATATAGGAATATATTACAACAAGTAGCCTTAAAATGACTATAAATATATAAAGCAGGGAACCGTGCCTCAGTTTTTTTGATAACGTCTTCCGTTCATTAGATACTTGACTTAAAAGAAATTCCGTACCCAGAACCCCGCTGTTTATTACGTAATACTCCATAGATAAAAAATGAAAACAAGTTTCAAACTTCTGAGGCACCGACCGTTCCCTAGATTTACATTTTCGCTACAAAATACCGAAAACCGCTGTGAAATCCGTCATCAAATAAGACGGCAATGTTAATTATAAATGACACCTACTGTATTTTTTAAGCTGGACAATTAACAATTAAAGTGTCGGATCATTATCGTCTCATGAAATCAACGAATTTGGGTTCAAACCCCACTGGGACCATACATTTTTAGGTAATGTTTTATATATAGAACATTAATTTATACAGTAATATGGAGAAAAAAAATATTCCAAAATATTTTGTTCAGTTTATAGGAAATTAGACATGGTTAAATTGTTTTCTGACACACATCACACGGTAAAACTTTTTAAATTTGGTGTAGACATTTCACACACATAGTACTTAATTTCGAGAAAATTTCAGGTGTTGCCCTACTTAAGGTTTTCTTTAAATGATTTTAATCAATTTGTTACTTTTTGGTAAAAGGCAAAAATCTTGACTAAATCTTAAATGAGCGGGATTACATTTTTCATTTTTCTGCAGCACAGTAATTCCAAACATCATATAAACAATTTGGATTGACTAAACTCTCTTAACTGACAGTAAAAGTTTTTTAAAAATTCACCTGTTAATGTTTTAATGGATGTACAAAATAATGACAAAATACAATCGTTAACACTTCGTATTAGACTTCGAATACCTTAATAGATAATGATAATAATAGATATCTGCCTTAATTCTAACCATTGGTTGTCATGATAAAAAACAAAAGTCTTTTTGCTAATAAAGTTTATATATATTTACTTGCAAAGAGTGCATATTTAGACAACTGTGATGATAAACATAGACATATAGTTGTACGCTAAGCTAAGTTTGTAGAGCATTTAGTATACGTACGACCCTCTGGTTCTAGATATCTAAACCAGAGCGAGGTACATAATATTCTACCAATGATGTGTTTATGTTACCGCGGAAAACAAGATACAGGAGAATTGTTTTGTAAGATGTCCGTCGTGTGTTGACTGAATTACGTTCCATGGATGATCGGTGGTCGAGTGGTATCGCTTGAATACTGGACGAAAGATATAATGGTCTCGATTCTCGGCTCCGTCTTTCGAAATTCTCAGGTGTCCATGTCCCAACTGTCGAGCAAAGTACTGTGTGAAGTAAATCACAAGAAAATTGGCGAGATGTGTATAAGTGCTTTTCACCGGGCATAATAAAGAACTAGGAAAAAGTATTTGAAAAGAGTAGGGATATAAATGTCCGGTTCCCCTGCATCTTCTCTCCCCTCTCTCTGAGCGGCTCTTAAATGACCATATCTGTCGAATTTATCAACAGATAAATAAATAGATAAATAAAAAATTATCACTTTCAATGCATATGATGTTCCATTTATGTGTTTGTTTGTTAAGCTGCAGACTGGCAAAAAAGGAGAACTGGGTGCTTTGAAATATGACATTTTCTTGTGATCCTCTAACCCGTCTTCATCTGGCTACGTCAAATTTTTTTATTGTCACCGTCTGTCTGTTTTAAAAACCTAAAATAAAATGTCAGTAGTTGTTCTTATGAAACATGCGCTTGTCCTCCGAGTACTGGCAACCTTCAACTTGCTCTAGATTCATCACTGAGTGTAGACTTCATAAATTACTGATATAATGTCTCCTGTATTACCCAGATGATTAGTTTTTTTTGTATAAATGTTACATTATAATGTCGATAAAGTTATTATTCGTAGCAATTCGTAGCAATTTTAATGAACAATAATTTTGAATTCAAATATGTTTCATCTGAAAGAGATGATAGTGGTAACCTGATTATTGTTCATTGTGAAATATATTCAAAACCTGTTCCACTAATATGTATTTATGGGCCTAATAAAGATGACCCTCCATTTTATCAAAATATTAAAGAAAAACTTACCAATATAGATAACTACTGTGTACTAGGCGGTGATTTTAATTTGATTTTAAGCCCCTCTTTAGACTGTTTTAACTATAGATATTTGAACAATCCAAAATTATACTGGATTTAGAGTTTATAGATTATTGGAGAGAACAACATATAGAAACTTTAAGATACACCTGGTTTAAAAGCAACCCAGTACAAAAGGCTCGTTTAGACTTTTTCTTGATCTCTAATTATTCATATAGTGATGTTATTAATACAAATATGTATAGGAACTGATCATTCTTTGGTGATACTAGAATTAGAATTCAAAAAAGGTAATTCAGTTTGGAAATTTAATAACTCTTTACTTAAAGATCTACAATATGTAAATGAAATAAACAACTTAATTAAAGATATTAGAAATCAATACTCATCTCCATACCAAATAACTAATTCACCACTTGAACAAATTAGCGACACTGATATTACTTTTGACATAGATGACAAATTATTCTTTAAAACTCTTTTGATGGAAATTAGAGGGAAAACAATATCATAGTCTTCATATAAAAAGCGCCTGGAAGATTCGAAGGAAAAACAAATAGAACAAATCCAAAACTCTAACCAAATTAATAACACTTTACTTGAATCTAAAAAGGAAGAGTTACAAAAAATAGAAAGAAAAAAATAGGAGCTCTATTAAGATCAAGATCAAAATGGATCAAAATTTAAAATTGGTGGCAAACATTTTATAACAAATAATATGTGAATAAATGACTATTTTTTATACATTTGTAGAATTCATGCAGAGATATTCAGTATTAGAATACAATAATATATACACTCCATGAGAATATTTTAGATTATATTAGAATAGTACATAAGGGTACAAATGATCTGTTGCCAAACCAACCATTATTTATTAAACTATTAAATTACAATAAAAAAGGATGTAGATATTTTTATGATGTATTAGTGAGTAGGCATATATCTCAATCAAAGCAATAATCAAATGGGAAAGGGATACAAATACAAATGTACTAAACTGGAAAAATATTTACGACTCTCCTGAAACAATCTAACACTTATTTTATGAATGTCCTTCAACACAAATATTTTTGGAAAATGTAAAAGACTGGATTAAACATTGTAACATTGAAACAAATTGGACTAAACTTCACGTCTGGTTTGGCTATTGCATTCCCAACATTATTAAATAAAATCATCTTAAAGGGGCATGCCCTGGAACTGAAGCTTCTCGAATAGCAATCAAATTTGTATCATTTTAACGCCTAAATCAATTAATGAAAGCCCTGTAAAATATTTACAAAATATCCCGCTAGTTTACTCAAAATACACATTTCAAGATTGACCAAACCTGCCGATTTCGGCCTCAGAAATTATTCGTCATTTTCACAACTCGACACGGGATCAGTCAAAACCCAAAACATCGCGTAAAAAATCAACAAACTGATATGGTAAGTATTGCTCATGTTATGTTCACTTGAAAGGCAGCGCACATGCTCAGTTAAACTCCCAGACGTATCGGAAATATCGTTGTCGTCAATAAAAAGGCTGACAGCCTTTTATTCAAACCGACATACATATACCGACGCGCGCGTTATAGGGTCATTTTTGAACGCACATACTTCTCTGACTTTTCGATAATTATTGGTTTTACAAGTGACAAACGCATTTTTGGTGTACGAAAAAAAGACACAGCAGTTCCTGGGCATGCCCCTTTAATTGCAAAATATCACATAATTATACAAATGTAAAATGACCCTTATAGTAATCCTAATATTGTCAATTTTCAGAAGAATGACATTTATTCCGGGGTGGCTTTAATGATAATAAAGTCATAATGAAATGACGTCATCAAAAATTTCATTCAGTCTGCTTAGATTATATCAGTTTTTTAGTCGATCAAAGGTGCAGAAAGTGTAAAATGGACGTAACGATTCTTCTGACATGTTTATTGAAAATTTTATTGATAACTAAATCTAAATGTCAATTGCTCCATTAATTTGTCCAAGTAAGAATTTTGTCATGTCAGTGCTAATGCGTTTTATGACGTTGATATATCATTTATTGTTCTATAGTAATAAATCTAAAATATCATAGATATCATTTATATAATGTCAAAATGAAACGGTTATAAAGGGTTTTATTACTTTCGCACGACAATGTAGCTCATGTCCAGAATTGACAATACCCATGTGTAGTTTCAGCAGTTACTAAAACACATAATGAAGAACGGAACGTTTATTAGAGACTTGTACAAAGAATGTTTTATTAGAGACTTGTACAAAGTACATCGTCAAAACAATACAAATATACAATACAAATAAGCACATGTCATGTGATAGGTTGTAAAGGCATATAAATGAGAAATTATAATTAACAATATACTAGTAATCTATTTTTAAATTAAAAAAAAACCCAGCATAATATGATTTATTTACGTAAATAAACAATTACGACAAGCGAGTATTGTCTCAGTGATCCGTACTGTTCGAAGAATGTTAAGTACTGTTTTGCATTTTGTCTGTAATGTTTTATTCGTCTGTCTATCTAGCCGTACAACTGGTACGGCTAGATAGACGAATAAAACATTACAGGTGAAGAATTCCCAGTTTGTCTTCACCAAACTAAGACAAACTATTTCGGCTGAATTTTATTACCGGTAAAATCGCCCTCAAACTATTTATGTATGGCCCTTTGTTCGGTAGAATGATAAAACAGATATTGTTCATTCCTTAAGTTCTCAACAGTTACCCATCCAATGTTTACCAGATAAATTTAATGAGCGTATTTTATGACATTTTTGACTCGCCTGATCTCTTTCCAAAGTAAGAATACATATGTCTAAAACGCTTCCGTCGGATTTTAATTCCACAAAAAGATATATAGCAACAGTTTGAAACTGGTTTAGTGTAATATGACCCATAAATCATAGGCTTAGACTGAGAGCCAATTAGTATAAATTGTGATCTAGGACTGGTTAAGAAATATGACAAGTTACTGTAATAAAAAACAACACAGCCAGACTTAATGCTACCTTACGTTTGTCAATTTATTGTTCCATCTTAATTATAGTGTTGTTACAAGTCCAAAATGCCTATATTGATCCCAGACATAAATTTTGAATTTATATTTAATCTTTGAATTTTGTTCTTTTGTCATCTGGTTGATATCATTTTGTCACGGCACAATTATTGTATTAAACTTGTGTATGCATAATATTTGAACGTGGATGCAACATTTGTTTTAGATCAAATAAACCCGTATTTAAAATCCATTAGCCTTTTTTGGATGCTAAAATTAATCAGTGAAACTGACTTTTACTTGCAATAAAAACATTCCGAAATGCTCTTTTTTAATCATGAAGTACATAATGAAATGTAGCACGGCATTTTTCAATGATATTGCAAAAAAATAAGAAAAAGCATCTGACAACATTTTTACGAGATTCTTTAGAAAGGCATTATGTAAATTGTTTGAGAGCAAATAAAGATATATTGAAAACCCTAATGCAACTTTGTAACTTATGGTTTAGAATATATTTCCACATAATAATTATGCTATATATGGTCATCTAACCAGCGCCTATTACTTGTACATTATGTTGAACGAAAAACAATCTGTTTTCAAGTGTATATATATATATTGACAAAGCTTTGTTCAAAATAATAAAAAATAAAAAAAAAACAATCCCTACTAGGCAATGGGCTACTGGGCGAAACCCTCTCCCCCCCCCCCGGAGGCATTTTTGTAGACACTCAATTCCTGCTGATCATTTTTCCAGTGTCTACAATCTGTGCGTTGGGGCGTTTGAGGACTACAGCATGCTAATTACCGTTACCGAAAAATACGTTTGACAATAATTTTATTTTGTTAGAAGTCTTATTCTAGATATTTTCAATAATTCATCAATTTGAACAATTCCTTTGACCATAATAAGTTAGCAACGGCTTTACTTGTCGATCAAATGCATGTTTTTCACTTTATTGCACTATATACGAGTAACAACATTTCTATGAAACTGTTATAAAATCATCATCGAATGTATTCTAAGAATATGTATCTATGAAACAATCAAATTTACAATGACAGCGACAGTGCAATAAACATTGTGCCATTGACACACATAAACACGTGTGTGTCATTATGTTACCATTTGTTACATGATTATTTATATATATATACTTAAGTGCAATATTGTATGTTATGTCAGATTTCATTAGCTGTACATATTGTCATCAAGGTATTTTTGTTGTTCTGATGGCAAAACGTTCACGAATTTCACAAATCCTCATCACTTTTCTGTTTCATAGACAGCATCGAGCATACTAATGAGCTCAATGCCGTTTTTATCATCAGTGTCTTCTGCGTCGCTAGCATTTGGCACAATATTATCCTCGTACCAGTTGTATTCCCGCTTGTTGTCAGGACTGAATTTCCAATTTCATCCACTTTTAGAAGATCAAGATTGCCCTCTTTGCATGGGTCCAAATATACACCTTATAACTATCCGTAACACACTATTGAACATACGAGACGGGATCTGCAGGGAGTGAGTAAGCTCATGTCCATACCACTTAAAGCGTTCAGAACACAACCATGGCTTTGATACTTGTCATACCTCAGTTTATTGATGTCGTATTTTAATGACCAAACAACACACATACAAATGTCTCAATGGCACTGTAAAGTTCATCCGAACAAACATGCGTGGTAAATTGGCTAATATTGTCATGTAATCTTCATTTATAGGAGCAAAGCTCCTATAGCTATACATTACTTTTTCTAATTACAATTACGTGACGCATATACATCCGCTTTGAAAAATAGTATAAGTATACATTGCAGACTTTGCAGTTTTGATAAAAGTTGGAGATATATGCAGGATTCTGTTTGTTTCCACCGTTTCATCATTAACTGTTGAGGTAACGAAATTCACTACATATTGAAAATAGTTTCATTCAGTAAAGTAGCGCTGGAACACTTATATTGTCTCTGAGATTAGTGAGATTGCGTATTGACACATGATAGCATTTCCTTGGTAATTGTGGTTAATTGGTCAAATGATGTACATCTGTACAGACTTATACATACTTTTTCTAACACATTTAAACTTTGCTCCAGACTGTAATCTCAGTGCTTTGAATCTCAGTTAGTGTGACTGTGACGCCATCACTATAAGACTGCTCTAAGATTAGCTTTATTGACTGTGTCTTATTGTCGTCATTAGATATGAAGCCCATCCGATTTCATGGAGTTATTGCTTAATTTTTACCTGAGAGCAAGAACGTTGGAGCTGCCAAACGTCATCGGCACTCATCTGATTTAATAGACTGTTTGTTGTCAGTGTCTGCTATAAAGTCTACACGAGACGTTTTAGGCAACTGATATGAAATCGCCTCAGCCACTTGCTCGAATGTGTCCGGAACTGCTATAAGACTCTGCAGTTACCCAATTAGGCGTTACCATTAACAACATAGGATGCGCCTTCTGTAGAATGGCTAGTTGTTGGTTCTATTGGTGATTCAATATAAGGCACTTGACCTAGAAGAAATGACCAGGTAAGCTTCAGGTCTATGTCATGTTGAACTGACAGGAGCATAAGCAGGCCAAATGCGTTACGTTCTGCTGCTCGTATCTGAGTTATTATATTATGCTGAAATACTCTGTGTGAAAGGTTGTGTTTCTTCAAATCTTGGCCGGGGTAATTTGACCCTTCGATAAGGGCTTGTGCTCCAATAGAGCATGGTTTTAGTGTTTCCCAGACGTCACTTTGTCAAGAGAACCACTGGCACAATTCCGGAATTTATCATAAGTTCCGCGAGACCACTGTCGTTCATTTCTTTACCTAGATGTATCGAAGATGGAGCATACGTGTGTGAAATACACCCGTTCTCATTATGACATTAGTGAATTTGTTCCGGAAACTGCCAAACCAATGAGTACGATTTCATGGCTACTGCTAGGTCACAGGTTACAATTGCATAATCATTGAAAAAAGAAACATATCTATAAATTACTATGAAATTGATAGACTAAATTAAATATTTATTTGATTAATGAAATTATTTATTTATTGACAATTGATTGCTTTGATTTGATTGATTGATATGAAAATTTTATAATGAAATGTTTTTTTTTAAATATATGCCTAAATGCCACTTTAGATTTTATAATGTCTGATGCAAAAAATATCAAGGTTTAGTTAACATGCACTTATGTTCATAGTTATATTTTGGTAACGCATGAGGTTAATAATATACACGTATTTTCTGCATTGTTGTGACCTTTTTTTCACCTTGTCAACATATAATACAGTACCATTTACTCATTAGATAGTGTTCTGCTCGATCCAGAAACAGTAAGTATATGATGATAATCGAATATTTTAGAGTATATGTGACCTTATTTCAGTGATATAATATTGTTGACGTAAATTATACCACATTTGATGATGAGTTTAACATTTCTACACTCTTGTTTACATTCTCTGTGCTTATAATCATAATTACAAAGCCTTTAACTTTAAAATTTCAATTATGGTAACGCCCCAAAATGGCGGTAACGGAGTAAAGCCCCAACATCCAGATGGTAGACACTGGGATCTGGTAGGTCTTTCCATACCCTTTCAGAAAAACATACTGTAGAAAAATGCCTCCGGGGGGGGGGGGGGAGGGGGGTATTGGTGCCCCATAATCTATACCTACCTACCCAAAATTTCAAGCTTGTTGACTGTGAATCATTTAGTATGAGTAATTATTACAAAACCTGAAATCTAATCGTTTTCTCCATGATGAATCAACATAGGGGTAGGGGGGGGGGGGGGGTATTAAAACGGAGGAGGGAGTTTGAAAACGTTACCGGGGCCGGTACTTTGAAAACGTTTTTAAGTTACCGGGGGGGGGGGGGGGGGTAACCTGAAAAAGGGGAAGCTTGAAAACGTTACACGGGTTCAAAACACAAAGCAATAAGTAAACAAATATGTTCCCCCTCCCCACCATCATTTTCCCAAGCTTTTCGTACTAGTTCTAAGTCTAGTACTAAGTCGCCTCGCTCCGTTCCATCGAAAAAGTTTGAGTCGCCTAATTTTACAAGATGGCCTCATCAGCGTAATTTTATATGTGAACTCATTGTTGACAAATTAGAATTATTTGAAGCGCTAAGTATTTGTTGCCATTCAATCAGTCCTGCGTAAAATAATAATCTCACCTAATTGCTTTAATCATTGAATTATTTAGCTCTATCTTTGATATAGCAACTAATAAACCTCATCGCAGATCATATCTAAATGTTTTGTCGGACGTAGAAATCTCATTAATTTCCGATCAAATTTCTCTCCGTAACTTGATCACAGGACTGTTAGACGAGCTAGTTCTAAAACGAGCGGAATTTTTTATCTGAAAGAATATTGTATGGCATTAAATCCAGTCCACAGAAATAGATGCAAATCATCACCAATAGTTTGTTTAGAGTCGAATATCCCATATAGTTTTTCTTGGTATCAATTTGCTTATGAATATTAATTTTTATGTGATTTTTTGAAAAACGAAAACAAACTTGATATTGTAATTTGTGAATATTAATAAAGAGACGAAACAGATAATAATTATAAGTAAATAAGTGGAAAACTATACCTAATCTGAAAAACTGATATATCTTTTTACACGCCTGTACTATAGTTGCTTTTCTTATTTACTTTAATGTGCGCTACATGAACATTTAGTTAGATATTTATTTCAATAACTGTTTAATATTAGAGGGGGGTTAGAAGAAAACGACACTTAATACAGAAGAGTTGTCGACAATACGAGTAAAATTGTCGGCCAATACGGACAAAACTCGGATTTATGCATTCTCATTCGGTGGTTAGTGCATTGGATTTGTAGCTCGGCGATCCAGGTTCGATTACCATGAAAAATTGACAACAATGTCGATTTTCCTTTACATTTGGAGAAGTTGACGGTTCCTTTAGAAAGGATAAATTTGTACTGGTTCGAATACCGTCCTGGAAAACTCGTTAGGTGAAACAGCCGCCGTATGTAGGCTAACTGAAAAAAATGTAGAAAAAAACGGAAAATAAATAAAGAAAAAAAACATCAGATAGTCATCGTTACGTAACATTATCTATTCAGTCGTTATTTTGAAATGTTCGCCATATTTATGTGTCTCTGTATTAATAGAGGAAAGAAACCATTTTGTCTCCTTACTAAACCAGTTTATAATTGCTTTCTAAAATTTGTCATGGTATACAGTTCTAATATATCTTAAAATATCTTAATTTTCCTAGCTAAAACACATATTTGTCGTAGACAAAACACGCATTTAGTCTAGACTGTGATGAAATAGTGATGTGTTATCTAGCT
Source organism: Lutraria lutraria (assembly GCA_964023205.1). Lineage (NCBI taxonomy): Eukaryota > Metazoa > Mollusca > Bivalvia > Venerida > Mactridae > Lutraria > Lutraria lutraria. The sequence continues at coordinate 43,801,251 of OZ026836.1, forward strand.
GCTGTGTCAAGGACTGGGAGATATTGTTTGCAACAAGGATTTGTACGCCCTCTACATTTCTTATTATAAGTTGGAATTTAATTCTCTTACAAAATTTCTTTTCGTTGGGTTTTTGGGGTTGCTTCAACCAGGTAGTTGTTAATACAACTACCTGCTTCAACAGCAATTGTCATTAGGCGACTTTCAACAGTGAAAGGCCCAAGATATTATTATCACATTTGTTACAAGTGTAAACATTTAGAGGCATTTTACATTTTTTACATTATTTTCAATATTTTGAGAAAAGTTAATGTTAAGACGTTAAGTCGTTTGGCCCAAAAAGAAGTCAAATAAATGGTATCTTTTAAATAAGAAAAAATCATATTTTATGTATGTAATCCAAAATTGACGATAATGCCATACATAAAAAAGTGATCCTTATCAAATTATAATAATGAAGTATAAAAAGGCTAGGTAAGGTAGCATCGTACGTACGTTTATCTGTTTTGAACAACTGTAATAAACAGACTGAATAAAAAGTTAAATTGTATCTTCTGGGAAAAGTTGAGTGGAAAAATAAAAATAAATAATAATGATTTAAGAAAATCTTCAGGATTTTATTCAAGAGAGTTACAAATTAACAGTTATATAAAATGAATTGCTAGTTTTTTTCAATATTAAATAAGAAAATTCAATACAAGACATGAGATAAACTTCCTCCAATATGTTTCATGATGTGTTTTAAAATACAGTCAAACCTGTGAACAAACGCCACCAGTGGGGAAGCCAAAAGATGGCCGTAATTTGGAGGTTATTTTGTTTTGAATAATCAATGTTTTTTTAAAAGAATGGCCTTTACTCACAAGGTGGCCTTTGTTCGGAGGTGACCGCTAACACAGGTTTGACTGTATAAATCTTTTGTTTAGTCTCTCAAAAAATATATTGGTTTTGTAATTTAGTAATGACTGTCTCACTCGTCATCTTGGTACAGTAGGCTAAATAGATTGGTATATTTCTGTCCAAAACTGATTTCCATATCAAAAGCAACTGCAAATTCAACCAACATAATTACAAGTATGTCATGTATTAAGTCTAGACGATGTTCTCTTCAGAATAATCAATTTTGAAACATAGACATTTTGTTTGCGAGAATATCAATATATTTAATACAAATGGTTTGCGTTTCAACGTGAAAAATAGTTAAACTGTCTGAAGGCTCGCTCAAACTTGATCAATTGTTCAGTATAGATTTTGGTAAACTATAGCTAAATAAGTCGGCGTATGACAATTTGGAATGATGTATATAATAATTTGGTACAGTATTTTGGATTTGATCGGTAAGTAAAATAATATAATGAAACGAAATATGAATGCATGCATCAAAGTGCAAGGGGGTAGAAAGAGAAGGAGAGAGAAGAGGGAGGGAGGAGGAGTATGGAAAAGAGGGAAGAGAAGAGAAAGAGAGATAGAGCGGTATATTGAAGGAGAGAGATGTTGAGAGAGATGTAGACTTTGGAAAGATATAGAAAGAGAAATATTTTTAAAAGATCGAGTTGTACAATTATATAACACACCCACGTTTGCAAGCGTTCTGCATTTTATATCAGGTAAAACTTGATTAAATTGGCTGAAGGCAATACCACGTCATATAGTTATGTTTGTTTTGCTAATAATATTTTCATGAATATTGTATGTTGATATATTATGCTATAGTGTGTGTGGTAGGATAGAGTGTATTACATTTGGCATTACCAGAGAATCTATTTGCACTTTCTATTGATCCTACACTGTTTTTTCTGATTAAAGAAACACACAAAGAGACAAGAAGTTAAATAATTGTATCAGACATTAAATTCTTAAAAGTAAAATAACGATAGTGAAACCTTTCAATTCCGAAAATTGTCGGACTGATAAAGATATTCAGATTAGAGATGTTTTCGGATTCGAAAGTTTTAGCATAAAATACATAATACATAAAAAATGGGGACCAGCTGACGTGTTGGGTTTAGGGAGGATTTTGGATTAGAAAGGTTCCGGATTAGGGAGGTTCGACTACCTTCCGTGACAACCCAATCTCCTTCACATCGACCCCGACTCTCAAGCACTGACAAACGGGTCTCAATCCCTTTCAACATCAATATTTAACATTTCTTTGCACATGCCGGTCGGTCAGTTGGTTAGTCGGTCGTTCCGTACGACCGTAACCAAACCTAGTCCGGGCAAAAAATGGAGAACGATTTGACCTAAAGTCCCAAGATTAGCTTTGGAGATTGGTCATCACATGTAGAAGACCCCTATTGAAGTTCAAGAGGTCAAAGGTCAAGGCCTTACTATCAAGTTGGCCTTTATGGGGAATTCGTGTTTCACAAACACTTTTTGTTTTTACTTGGTATACTTGTTATACGTTTACCGCTTACTTCATGTAATAAATCTCTTACCTTGCATAAACAGGATACAAACAGAAAATTAAATAGATTTGCATAATGTGCCATTATTCCCTCCTAGGCCACTTTTCCCTGGGCCATTTCTCCACTCCCCCCCCCTGATTTTTTTCATTTTATATATCTACATATTTCGCTTTACGGTCTTTATGTTCATAATTCTGAGTTCATAATAACGTTTTGGTGTTCATATTCCCGAGTCTAGTCTTACGTCTGTACGTTTATATCTTATGTCTTTTTGTTAATATTTTAAAATTTATACTGTACGTTCATATTTCTGAGTTTATGCTTACGTCTGTACGTTCATATTTCTGAGCTTTTACTTACGTCTGTAACACGTCCATATATATGAGATTATGCTTACGTCTGTACGTTCATAATTCTGGATTTATACTTACGTCTGTACGTTTTTACTTACGTCTGTACTTTCATATATATGAGATTATGCTTACGTCTGTACGTTCATATTTCTGAGTTTATGCTTACGTTTGTACGTTCATATTTCTGAGTTTATGCTTAGGTTTGTACGTTCATATTTCTGAGTTTATGCTTACGTTTGTACGTTCATATTTCTGAGTTTATGCTTACGTTTGTACGTTCATATTTCTGAGTTTACGTATGCTTACGTTTTTTAGTTTATGTAATACGTCAAGTGACCAAGAATGTAACCAATTAATATAATGGGCAGTTTTATTTCAGACTTAATGGGTGGAGGGGAGGGAAGTGGCCAAGAGGGGAGAAAATGGCCGAGAATGTATGATTAAATCATGTCTGAAGAGAAGGGGAAAAAGTGGCCAAAACTACCAAATAGACCATGCTTTTAATTTTACTGAAATGCTGTTTCTTTTTTCATGTCAGCTACATACCGGCGTAGCAGTCTTTTCCTATATCATAATGCAATACTGTTATTATAAGGGGGGGGGGGCTAGGGGGGGGATGGCCTCGGCGAATCTTTCCCCGGGAAAAACTAGCCGAGGGGGAATAGAGTGCTATGCCGGTATGTAGCTGACATGAAAAAAGAAACAGCATTTCAGTAAAATTAAAAGCATGGTCTATAAGATGGATATATAAACTTGTTAAGAAGGTTTAGCAAGAGTTAATAAAATCTGCGGTTTGTTTTAATATTCCGCAAAATCACATTATATTGAAATTACTATATTATTCACAAAATAATGGTAAATATAGATAAAGGAAATCATTTTTAATAAACAAAATATGAATGAAAGAAAACATCATGGTTTCACCTTTGTATTATTTTAATAGAGCTTTTCATTAATTTAATATGCCTATGATTCCTTGAATAGCGAAATAGCAATACTATGTGCAATTGAATAAAACATAAATGCACAATATCAATAAAGGTAACTTGTCTGCAAGCATTCACCATGAATGTATATGAAATAATGTGTAGTAAAAATGTAAGTGCATGTTTTATTATCTGACTAGAAAGCTTGTAAGATAGAAAAAAAACATTATGCTTTTGATGATTTAACAAAATTGTATTCAATTGCAAATTGTGCTTTAATAGTTTTTTTAACTGTGCACTATCAAGTTATATCACACAAATACAGAAACAGAACAGAACAGATTCTTTATTACAGATACATTAAAATATAGAAAAATCACCCCATATAAGCTACTTACATTGTGTATATGAAAAATGCGCGGTGGCACTTTACGATTTAACTAGGGGATATTATGCTAAATAATCTACAACCGAGGGTGAGTTTTTTAAATTGGCCGGGCTCTAGCGAAGAGCTTTTTTTAATATAAGGTACATATAAGACTACAAGGAGCACCCAACCTAAGCAAAAAGTCACGTGGTATTCGCGCCGTGCGAATATGACACGAGTTTCGTATATCGAAGGCTGAGTGTAGAGCCCGTAAGAAGAAGAAGCTCATGGTCATGTCGTGTCAAGACGTGGTCATTGGAACTGGAAACATTTATAGCGTGAGAATACAGTAGTTGGGAAACCACCGAGGTTGAACCCCCTACGCCTATAGAGGGTGTTTTGCCTGTGGAGAGGCGAAACACCTTAGATGCTATTATTTAAACAGCAAACCTGTAAAGAAGTGAGAACGTCCCAGTTTCAAGGGAAATACAGACAGATTATTCAGATGACTTTTAGAGATGAGTATTTAGAGTATTCTAATTTTAGAAATGACAATTTCGATAATGATAGATATACCGATAACTAATTTGTTTACGAAGAATTTACCAGAATTTTGGAATAAGAAAGTCAATTTATTTAGATACAACTAAAATGTTTACTTTTACTCATGGTGGTTAATCAGTCATCAGTATCCATAAAAACAAACTTTAAAAAACGCTTGTTTTTAGATTTAGGTTTTGGGACTGCATGTTCCTGTGTTAATGTTAATTAATGTTTGTGAAGTTGGCGGCCTAGCGGCGTGAAGTTGGCGGCGTGGCGGCCTAGCGGCCTGGAATTTTATACACCCAATCGCCCAAAAATGTATCAGAATCACGTTCTACAAGCAAAGGAAACTATTTTGGATTGAAAAGTCGCAAAAAAAACACTCTCGCGGCATCATAATTACGCCGCTAAGGCGTATGTCGTTGTTGCAACGAGCCGGAATCAGCATGTTGTTACTTTATGTGAATTTATATACTTAATATTTAAGGCGTATGCCGTTGTTAAAACGAACTGGGATCAGAATGTTGTTGCTTTATGTGAATTTATATACTTCAGATTTAAGGCGTATGCCGTTGTTAAAACCAACTGGAATCAGCATGTTGTTGCTTTATGTGAATTTATATACTTAAGATTTAAGGCATATGCCGTTGTTAAAACGAACTGGGGTCAGAATGTTGTTGTTTCATGTTTTATGAATTTATATGTTTAGTTGTGTATTTGTTACAACGAGCCGGAATCAGCATGATGTTGCTTTAATATATGTATATGTATAATATATATATATAATATAATATATGTAAATTTATATACTTAAGATTTAAGGTTTATGCCGTTGTTGCAATGACTGGGAATCCCAGAAAGTGTTGTTTGACGATAAAGTCGTGTATGAATGAATTATCGTTTTTGTTAAGATTACATGGCGTTTCACATAGCTTTGTATTTATCTTCATTAATTCAAAGTATAAACACACACAATCAGTCTGATGATTAATGCGATCTATAAGCATCAAATGGTATTATGAACTTTATAATCAACATAGTAAACATATTATCAAAATAATAGCAGCTATAAAAGAAATTGCAATAAGGAATAAGCACATATAAGCAGCTGAAGAAATAAGCACATATAAGCAGCTGAAGAAATAAGCACATATGATAATAAAAAGGACAGGCAAAATTAATTAGGGCAGAATAGATGAAATAAACGGACAAGGCAAGACATTTCTACATCACATATGAGTATAAACGGACAAGGCAACATGTAACATAACAGAACATAATCATCAATTTACAATAGAGTAATTATCTAGCTTAATTTATAATGTGAGAATACATGAAGGCTTACACCGGACCTACAGGACTCACTGCTGACAATTTCATAACCCATATCAGGGTTAGATATAGTTAGATACAAGAAAACCAGTCTATGAGAATTTTACTTTCTCTTTGCAAAACCTGAATTAGCTGGTCAAAGCTGCAGAAAGACTGTGTTGTCGTCAGCATAATTATAACTTGAATGAAATAGAAGGTATCATTAATAAATACATTGAATAATAGAGGACCTAAAATTGAGCCCTGAGGGACACCCTTTTTTATTTGAACCCAAGCACTGACCACACCTCCAACTTTGACCTTCTGCTTCCGGTCAGATAGATATGGAGACATGCGATTGTTCTGAGAGGCCATAGGATGCCAGCTTACAAAGAAGAATGTCATGTGGAAGCCTTGGACAAATCCATGAGAATGGCAGCCATATATTGATTGTTGTCCAGTCCTCAAGTAGTTTAATGATTGTAGTCTGACATCCACGACCTCTCCTAAAAGCACATAAAAATTTATCAAAAATGTTTTCAAAGTGTACAGTTATTTTTTCTAATAATATTTATTAAAATATTTTAGACGGGACAGGTAAAATACTGACAAGCCTATAGTTAGATTTACACAGAGGGTCATTTTTGTTATGTATGGGTGTTACTTGGGCTTCTTTTAGCCTGTCTGGGAAGACACATGTAGTGAGTGTACAGTTAATGAGGTCAGTTATAAAAGGGACTAGTGGCAGTTAACCAAGCTTGAGTATTTTTACAGAAATTTTATCCACACCAGTTGCCTTTTTTACATTAAATGAGTTTATAACCTTGGATACCTTGTTCTTTGCAGTAATTATTACCCAGAATTTTTCTAAACAACAAAAAAATCATTGAAAGTATTTGCCACATGTGAATTTTCAGAGACAACATTCTCATTTTCATTTAAGATTATTTTAGTTTGGGATGCTACATTCCTTTTTAGACATAAAAGGCTTGATAGTTTTACAAAAATCTGTAGACTTGCATCCACCAATGCAACGTTCCTGGAAATAATTATTTATAATACATATAGCTTTCCTTTGTGATCTGTTCATATTATGATACCTGATTATTCTTAATTTACATTTGATTTATAGGCACATGCTTATCAACAACCTCAGTAAGTTTTAATTTAAAAGACTTATATACAGAGTTTACATAATTTTTACCATTCAGTTCATTACATGACAAATCAATTTTGAAAATATAGTCGTGGTTGCAGTCTAGAGTGGCCCATTGACTTACGATTTCTTATATTCCAGTCAATAATTGTATCTTTGAATGACATTCGAAAAGTTTTATTTATATTTGACTGGACTCTTCACATCATACGTGAAAACATCTAAAAGTGATGGTGTTATATTTCGGTTAAAGGAACTACAAACACCACATATGTCTTTGATTTTACTGAAAGCAACAGAAGACCAGATGCTATGCTTCAGATTATAAAACATCCCCTCAGCGTGCGCAACATTCGTTTTATCCGGTAAATAGCTTGTAAATGGTTTATTAGGCAAAAATCACGTAAAAAACGTTGAGTGATTTCCGAATAATTGAATTTTCTAGTTTCACCAGTAGCCAAAAGGCAGGCTCTGCGTTCGCTGACGAACGCGAGCTCGTAGTTTAATTACTTATTCGAACGAAAGACTACATTTATCAGTCCGAGACATGGTATAGTAATTACTTTAATCGCTAAACACGTCCTGTTTCAGTAGCTACTCTATAGGCAAAAACACCAGTCCGTCCTTTTTCTATATACATATACAAGTATCAAGATAATTATAATCGGGGATTACAATTCTATGCAACATCGTGTTCTGAGTCTGGGCATCGCCTCATACATACACCTGGAGACTTTTCTAACGCAACACTTTTACAACTCGAATATCTAAGTTATGAGTAAAGATATTTCATCATTGTAGATGGGATCTTACACCAGGAAATCATACAGCACGCGCGACATTACAAAAACAACAGAACATACGTCAGCTTCATTTTCCGATCGTAATGGTATTAAACACCTGTGGGACGAACTGGACTGGCAGGTACGGACAAGACCAGTAGCCCCCCCCCCCCCTTACTCTGCGTGAATTGGAACAGGCCCTTGTGCAAGAGTGGCGAAACATCCCTCAACGTTTCATTCTAAACTACGATGTTTTCAATGAGACAGAGATGTGTACACGTTGTAAGAGCCATGGGAGGACACACAAGGTATTAGCCACTCGAATTTGTGATACTCGGTGACTTTTCGCATTGTAAATATTTTACGTTGTACGATTTTGCGAATTTGACATTTGCAGTGATGTTTTTAATTTGTTACGTTTTATATTTTTTGTTGACCAATTTCTATAAAATTTACAGGAAGTATTTGATATGTGTTGAATTATTCTTAGTCCAAATTTCAAACAGAATCCATTCACCAATAATGGAGCTATATCGATTTGAAGAGGTGTTGCATTAGAAAAGTCTCCAAGTGTACAGTCATGGTGTAACAGCCGCTACACCTGATTTAACCCCAAACGTATACAGCCAAACCTGTGAACAAGGGCAACCATTGGGGAAAGGCATAATGTGTGGCCTTCATGGACAATTGGCCTTTATTCGGCAATCATTTTTATCATTGTCGGTTTTGAGAGAGAATGGCCATTATTTACTGGGTGGCCTTTTTTCGGAGGTGACATAGGGTTGACTGATTAATCATTAGTTATAAAAAGGATATTCGGCTTTAGTCTCAAATGAATATGAATTTCAATGTTCAATATTGGGAGCCAAATTGAAAACTGCGGTGTCTAGAAATTCCTCGGATCTGTGGAATTACCGTCGAAAGTCAAAGCTCTGAAGGTTCTGCTGTTGTTTGGAACTACAAAGCAGTCAAAAGTTGAATTTCTTTGTAGGGCTGAGACATCCATTTGGAAACCGAACGATAGTTCGCGCATGAATTTTGATACAGACCAAAGTACTACGCTTTGCAATTGTTAAAGTTGTTCCCCTTCCATGTGCTTCCAGTACTTTGATTTATGTTCCCTATCTGTTCACCAAAAGTAGTTCAGCAATTAGCATATAATTATAGTCTGCATTACCTGCCCTTTGTATACTTAACTTATGCAGGATATAATATCTGATACATTAAGACATGTTCGAAGAAAAAGTTTACACGTTATAAGCATTAAATTAAACGATTAAAATTTCCCGATGAACCACTGTTTTAAATATCTGGTCGACTCACAGTTATCATCGCATCGTCCATGAATTCAATGATTACTTCTATATGTTTACAATAGAAGCTAGGAACCAGACTAAATTAGCATATACAGCACGAGAATAATGACGTCATCCATCCTTGATGGATACTGAGAGTAAATAGTGTAATAATCCGAGGGAGAGGATTGTTTAGATTTTTCTAGACGAATTATACTTACGAGTATTTGTTTATTATAGCTGTTTGCGAGTACTTACTGTATTGTCTATTACTAGTTTGGCTAATCCTGGCCATTTGATTGGCTAATGGTGATTTCGGTCATTTTTGATTGGTCAATCATTGGATTGGATATTCGTCGCGTTACCTGTCATGTTTGAGTGAATCTGTTCGTCTGCTCTGTTGTTGAAACGCAAGTAAGTTTGTGGCATAATATCGGGAACATCATTAGATGTAATTATGGTTGTATCATATCAGACTATAGTGGATTTGGTAGTATTTTTGGGTGTACTTTATTCCATTGATGTATGGTATGGTAATGCCATATATACACGTGATCTATATGCATGTATTCATTTGTCAAATACTCATGATTGTCAAAATATCTGTATTATATATATCTATAACGTTAACGGAGAGTATTATGGAGGAATGAATCAAGTAGACGGTCAATATCCTTTTTGAAAAAATCAACTTCATACAAAAAACTTTAACCAATGCTTCTTGTAACGTTTTGTTATAGTTGTTCTTGTTACGACTGTTTTGTATTGCTTCGTTTACGATATTGCATAGCCATCTGATTTGACTTATATGCACGTAATTTGTATTTATGCCATTGAATTGAAAAATTGGGCGGAAGGTAATGTAAGCTGTTCGGTATGCAGAAAAATGAAGACAGAGAGCGATTGTTGAGAAATGGTAATAACTTTGTGTTCGTACCGAACAACAAAAATATAAAATGTTTTCGGAACCTACGTGACCAACATCTTCTTTTGCTGGCACACAATGGAATAAAACTGAATTACATCAGTATCGCACAGTAAGTAAACCAATACGATGGTATTCTTAAATTGTCTCATTTCAATAATATGACGATGGTTTCTTTTGCATTCAATAATTTTCTTACATTTCAGTGATGTGCTAAAAATAGCCTGTTGTTCACTTCTACCCGGCGTATTAAAGAGAGCAAGTAGGTTAGTGTTTATTTTGAAAATGTGACAGAATATGGTAACCAAGTTTACTTAATTCCTAAGCCCTTTCAAATATAAACACCAACCTATACATTGTAACAATCATGATCTTTGATCAACATATCATATACTTTCTTCGGATTTAACGCCATTATCCTAACCAGCCTTCCTGGACTTCATTTAGGCCTTAACCAGTACTAACCTCATTCTGTCCACAAGCTACTGCCAAAGCTACCCCACATAATTAAGAGGTGGGGGACAATTTGATATATCATTGTACATGTAGACGATAGTAATTTCCTGTAAATGAAAGGATAGACCAAATGGTCAAATGAATAAACACCTGACTTTAATAGAAATTTTCCACAGGCACATTTTCCACTTTAAGACCACAACGAGGGAGTCTTTCTTAGTCGAGCATGATAATTGTTACTTTTTTCTCAAATTGAAATCACATGTTTGAAACGAACCTCTTGAGTTTTACTGAATTTTATGACTAATTGTTCTTTTTACAGTATAGTCAATTAAGAATCATTTATATTATATAAATTTACTACTTCAACACCTATTGTTGTATACCATCAGTAATGCTTTTTTATTTCTCATATTTTGCCATGTACTAGTATTTTCATTGCTCATTTTACAAATATTTTCGTTATATAGGAATATTGTAACCATGTGCCGCCAATGTATATAATCTTATATACTTGGCGATGAACTATGAAGTTAAAAGTCAATCGAAATATTTGACTTGACTTGAACTTGGTCATCTGTAAGCCATTGATAAGAATTTTTTTTTTTGCTTATTATTGTGATAGATCATTTGATGATGGCGAATAAGTAAGATAAGCAAGCAACTTATGCTTGGACCGGTTGTCAAAATTATATATTTTTATTTATCCTTAATAGTCAAACTAAATAGTGCTTATATTTAGCTATTTTCATTTAGGCAAAATATGATACCGAGCTTATACCCTAAAATAAAGGATATAGATAAACTCTTTATTCAGTAGGTCATCTGTAATCCGTTGATAACTGATACATTATCAGAAAAGGCGTTTAATTCAACACAAATCAAATCAATAAAGCTCTATTTTTCATAGGGTTTTCTCAGCTCAATTAAAATTTGATCATTTTTACAGGAATGCCATGCTAAACACAAGCATTCTGGTATAATGTATTCAGAGCATTGCTCTATTTTCAGTTATATTCAATGATAAGATCTACCAATGGAAAATTATAACATTTATCAGTATGACATTATTTTAGGCCCCTACTGGTTTCATCGGAGCAAAGGGGTTCGGCAAATAAATGTTGACCAAAGAATCACCTTACACTGTATATAACCTCTTTGAATCGGAGGGGACTATACGTCCACCTTCCGTCTGAACAGTGTGATTACTCGAACAAATATGTAGGCTAGGTTTATGCAACTTAAGGTGTAGTTACTAGTTGAGCAAAAAATATAGATTAGAAATCCTTTTATTTTTTTGGTCAGACTAAAAGGTGCACAAACATCGGTCCGGCAGGGACTGATGTATTTGTTGCAATAACCCGTCACTTGTTACAGAACCCTTATAGTGACATTCGCTTTTCTTTTTTTTCACTAATTCGTCATCCCGAACTGTAAATTCGTTTTAAAACTGTGGTTTTCAATTTGCATGGTGCATACAACAGATGCGTTATATAAACCAAAGACAATGGTACACAAAATATGAAATTTAAATTAAATAAACAACATGTATACATACATATCTTTTGGAGAGTGTGGACACTGTTGCACGTATCAGTATTGTCATTGAAGGAACTCAATTAAACCTAGTCTCCCAGTTTACAATGATCCGTTCATAGCAAAACCTGTTTTAACTTTATTATGATAACTTTATATCAAAGTGTCACTAAACGAATTGATCTCGTTTTGTTGACGAGCAATAACTTCATTTTCTTCCATACTTCATTATGTTTGCTTTCTTGCAGACCAACTGTTGACATTCTGCCATTATAGGGTTTTGTGACTGTGTAGATGACGTTGTCAGTTTTTTTTGTACTGAAAGTCTTTTTCGAGTCGGTTCGCAGCGTGAAGTGACAAGTTTACCTCTTTTTGACACACTTTACACCTGAAATCAGAAAACATTGCAAATAATCACTGATAAATGTATGTTATAAACAGGATATCCATATAATGACTTCTGGTTAAGTGCCGACTGATAAAACTAAAATTTGTGAAAAAGGCATATCTGGAGCCAGTTAACAAGGATGAAAGTTCTTACATTTTTATGACACCCATCCTTAGCATTTTCACCCAACATTAGCATAATATTTGTGTCACCCATCATTAGCATTGTCATCTCCCTGACCATAACATCTCAAATTGGAGAATTAACCGACAGTATTTGATTGTAACGTATTGGAAAGGCGTTTTGTTATCATGCGCCAAATTAACAACCATGTAAACCCGCCCAAATTGGGATAATTCCTTGAAATATAAAAAGTTCACCCCACATTAGCTACTTACATTGTGTATATGAAAAATGCGCGGTGACACTACGATTTAACTAGGGGATATTATGCTAAATAATCTACAACCGAGGGTGAGTTTTTGAAATGGCCGGGCTCTAGCGAAGAGCTTTTTTAATATTAAGTACATATAAGACTACAAGAATGAAAAATCTTACCTGAATCGACGGAATCCGCCATTGTTGGAGCACCCAACCTTACCAAAAAGTCACGTGGTATTCGCACCGTAAATATATTCATTGTCGATCGGGGTAGTAAATTTGTTTTTATACGTCATAATATTTACCCCAAAAATCACGACACATAGCATAGAATGCATATTGTCAAAACAATACATTTAAAGGGGCATGCCCAGGAACTGCTGTGACTTTTTTTTCGTACACCAAAAAATGCGTTTGTCACTTGTAAAACCAATTATTACCGAAAAGCAAAAGAAGAATGTGCGTTCAAAAATGACCCTATAACGCGCACGTCGGTATTTGTATGTCGGTTTGAATAAAAGGCTTACAGCCTTTTATTGACGACAACGATATTTCCGATACGTCTGAGAGTTTAACTGAACATAACATGAGCAATACTTACCATTTCAGTTTGTTGACATTTTTGTTGACAGATCCCGAAAGGGTGGAGTTGTGAAAATGACGAATACTTCCTGAGACCGAAATCGGCATGTTTGGTAAATCTTGAAATGTGTTTTTTTAGTAAACTAGCGGGATATTTTGTAAATATTTTACAGGGCTTTCATTAATTGATTTAGGCATTAAAATGATACCAATTTGATTGCTATTCGAGACGCATCAGTTCCAGGGCATGCCCCTTTAACTAGACATCTCAATCAAAATATAATAATTATATACATGTATATGTAAATCAACGAACCTTGTTTTTTTATACAAAATAAAAAAATGGAAATAACAATCACAATTATCTTCCATTTTAGTGCCTGGAGTGGTCAACTTTTACAATTTTGTCACATTATTTATATACGCACAAGTACACAAAATTAAGATAATCCAATGTGTTTATTGTTATCTGAAAAGAATGACAATGTGATCATGGACTCGTGATTATTAACAGAAAATGTATCATTAACTCTATTAAATCGTTTTAGATCGTTGTGTACAGTAAGTAAGAGGCACTATAAAATACCGAAAAAATGATCGTTAGTAAGATGTTGAGCTGTAGTCACTAAAAGGTTGAATTCTGATCTTATTTGAAACTTGAGTAACTAAGATGTATATGTATATGATTATTACAAACTAATTTTGCTACTCTCAAAGGCTGTTGCTTTGGAGAAGTTGCACTGTATATGTTAATTTCCCTATAGGTTTTCATGGTCAAAGGTGCAAATCGTTTAAAACTAGAGTTAGTCAAAGACTGAGAGTGTTTCAATGTTTAAATCTTGAACATGCATGCAACCTAGATCACCAGAGGCACATTACGTCATGTCCATCGTAAACGTGTAACCTATTCACGATGAGTTCACTTTGTATGTCGTGTAAAATGTCTTGAATTACTACATCACCACAGACAAGCAGACGCAGCTTTTCAACTTGAATGCTGTTTGTAAGATTATGTTGGTTGTGACAAAATATGTTAAAATGACTATACTTACACTATTGCACCCGTTTGATTCAATTTGGGCACATGGTAGTCTGCCAGGAAAAGTGAAAACATTGCATATGGCGTCGCTTCGAAATCCATTTATATTTGTGTTTTGTTTTGCCAGAAATAGCAATTTCGTGTCATGCGGTTAACATTTGCTTTCAGTATTTGACTTTAAAGCAAAACGTTCGAGGCTAATTTTGTTCATGACTAATGATCCAATTTCATGCAGTAATTTAATCCATTTTAGATAGTTATTTTTTATCAATTTTTTGTCTCGAATTTCGCTGCAAAATGTAAACATGCGTTACAGTAGCTAAATGGAATCTTAAATGTAAAAAAATGAAGACATTTCCTGTTCATGTGAGGAGCTCCTTTTCTGATTGTGCCGAGTTTTAGAATTTCCAGTAACTTAATATGTTTATTCTATCAGAGGGGCATCACCCACTGAGCCCGCATTTAAAATCTTCTTGATTAGATTAAACAATAACATAAACACTCAAGACATAACTGCGAATTTTTTATTTTACTCAGGTGGTACGATGCAAATTGGATATTAGAAAACGCAACAATCTTTTCCCAAGCGGAATGTCCATATGAAAATATTTTTTAAGTTTTGAATGTATATATTTAACGTTTGTAGAAATACACAAATATAACTTTTCTTCCGTATATAGATCATCACTATACACAACACTAAGTTGTCTTCTTGAGAGTTTTCTTTTTTTTTTAATGGTTGGGTTTAAGTCGCACCAACAACAAAGGTCACATGTCGACTTTTCCAGCTTTACACAGCGGAGGAAAATCCCAGGCGTGCACCTGGGCAGAACCAATGACCCACCATAAGCTATTTTAACTGCTTCTTCATGTGTGAGATTGTGATAGTCCCACTTGGGATTCAACAGAATTAGGAGCATAACAAGTGGACCTATCAAAACCTCTTCATTTACACTGGGCCAAAACTGACTCTTCATTTTGAGGAAAATATTTATCCAATATATACATTTGCACGCCCGTTTAACTCATAACGAGTGTAATTTATCCTTCGGCAAAACTGTTGTGAGGAACTTCCGTTCCTCGTTGTGAGCACCCATATTGTTTGTCAACAAGGTAGTTGTTTTCCAAAATTATGACATTAATACAGGCCTTGGTGTAAAAAATATCGGAATGTAGTTAGCTAGCTATGGGTTTTCGGAGTACGATTTGTTCATGTGACAAAACTGTCAATGGTCAATGGTTATACCCATAGGAAAAGTCAGTGTTCAATCTAGGTTTTAATAACTTAGCTGACGTTAATATAGGCGTGTTTATATTTGTGTATCTGCTTTCCGGTCAAGTCTTAACTATTTTTCGAACAAATAAAAGATAAAAATAGTACTTACTTTCGACGTCATTACTAAATACCAATTACAATTACAATATCATAAAGACAGTATCGTAATTGTTTGATAGTTTTACAATAGCTATTTATTTTGAACATTTTGTAAGAGTTATCACCCTTGTTAAAAATGACTTATATTTGTCTTTAATAATTTAGATTGGTATTGTTGTTTCCATCCTTTTACTGTTTTCTTTTAAGTTTTCATTGAAATAGATCTTTTTATCTATAATGTTCGAAAATTGGCTACTCCCATAGACTTCGATATCAATTTAAAGGGACAATACTCAAAGGATTGTTATCGGTTTCGAAAAATCTCACGGTAGATCACCAACAACTGACAAGTGATCCCTAAACATGAACTAATTCAACACAACTTTAACAAGGGGTAACTAAAAAGTTGATTTTATTAGACTGTATTTAATAATATAGTCAAACCTATGTTAGCGGCTATCTCCGAATACAGGCAACCTGTGAATAAACGTCATTTAAAAAAAACTTTATTGATCATTTAGAACAAATGACAACCGAATAAGGGCTACCTGTCAATAAAGGCCACATAATGTCTTTCCCAAGGGCTGGCTTTTTTTCACAGGTTTGACTGTACATGTCTATGAAACGGACTGAATGTCTTTGTATGGCTTTATATGACTGGTATAACAATTCCTTGATAAAATAACATTTCGCTGACGTGTATTTTACAAAACATATTCTCAGATATGATAAATAATAAACCATGCTTTATTTGTCCTTGGTTTGAGCAGTTAACGAGATCCCAAACCATTCGTTGAGAACAGAAAGTCTAGCAGAGTTTAGACCTGCGAGATATAATGATCCGATATCCATGATATGTTGATGCTACTTAGTTGAGCATGAATAATTTTGCATTTTGCGTCTTATAAAATGAGTGAAAGGATTTCCATCGTTCAATAATGGGCGACATTTAAAATAAATAGAACGGAATTCGTTAAAGGCTTTGCGATTTGGTTGAATGATAAATAGTTGGTCTTAGATATCTAATTAAATCTCTGTTTCTTGGAATTATCAAACAGTCAATAATACGTAATTGGGGAAGGCTACTTGGGATATTTTGACTTTCATATAATGCAAAATATAAACATTTTGGTAACGAAATGTACAAAAGTGTATTGGCTATACGATGCCATACCTTGAATTTAAATTTGATAATTTTTACGTTGGAGACAGGGATGAAAATAAAAAAGTTACAGATTTGTAATAAGTTTAACTGCCTAACAAATGCACACTTTTTTTTGTGTGGGTATATGTTCTGTGACTCTAAATTATCATATTTTTATTATAAAGCATTTTTTCCTCAACAAAAGATTCAGATAAAATAACTTCCGTTATTATTATTCATTATTCTTTGTATTAAACAGCATAATTATCAGTAATGTTTTTTATTTTACCAGGCATGTTATAAGTCAACTGGGTAATATTATGTGGAAGCAATGTACATAATTATGTATATTTATCATTGATTCGTTAATTATAGATCACTATTCATGTGTGCAAATTAGGAGATGTCAATCGTTTTGCATTAAATGACATATGATGTTTCAATTAAAAAAGCAAATAACTTATTGCCAATAATCGTTTTTCTATTTGACCACATCCAAATATAACTTCATTACTTACATTGTTTACGCAGGTGATGTTGTATGACCATGGTTATGCACTGCTCTGTTCAGTGTCGGGAACCACGTCGCACCGATATGAAAAAAAGGTAAAACATCACCCGATTCAGCCCTTAATAAATCAAGATATTTCTATCAAATAGTCGTTGTTGCAGTCTAGAGTGGCCCATTGACTTACGATTTCTTATAGTCCAGTCAATAATTGTATATTTGAATGACATTCGGGAAGTTTTATTTATATTTGACTGGACTACAAACACCACATATGGCTTTGATTTTACTGATAGCAACAGAAGACCAGGGTACTGTTTTACTAACATACTTACGCTAGCGTAACTCAAAGATTTGCGTACGTTTAACGTAAGTGCTTAAGATCTACGTAAATGCGTTTTACTAACAGAATCTGACGTAAGTTTTTGCGTAGACGTTAGCGTAACTTTACGCCTGCTCGCACCGACCGTATCTATTTACGCAAAGATGGTCGCGCTTTACAACAGAAGGAGAATGCAGAGGGAATTTAGGGAAAGGAGGGATTTGGCAGATTTTAGAGACGGAGAAATTATATCAGAATACAGACTGGACAGACGATTGATTGGTGATGTATGTGATCTTGTAGAAGATGATGTGGCCCCGAAGACAAGAAGGTCTCATGCTATACCGTGTTTAACAAAGGTTTTAGTCTTTTTTATATCCTATTTTTTCATTATATGTCAATATAGTTGATACATAGGAATGAAATGTCGTTCAACGAAAATAGCCTACTTTCTTAACCCCAAGTCTTGATCCGCCTCTGCAA
The DNA here is from genome assembly GCA_964023205.1 of Lutraria lutraria. Classification (NCBI taxonomy): domain Eukaryota; kingdom Metazoa; phylum Mollusca; class Bivalvia; order Venerida; family Mactridae; genus Lutraria; species Lutraria lutraria. The sequence continues at coordinate 43,819,510 of OZ026836.1, forward strand.
CTGACATGATTACTTCGGTTATCTCCCGTACCTACTGCATCCTTGACCTTTAACGGTGTAAACAATGAAAATCGCTGTGAAGTTACGAGAAAATTACGGATTAAATTTACTTTCTTTGCATCCAATAGTGTCCGTAATGTTGACATTTGCTGTTTAGCATCACTACTTTCTTGCGAAAACCATGTATTCTGTTATGACTGTCTATTTAACATTTAAATTACGTTCAATGTCAGAATTTTCGGTCATCCGAAATTTTGACTGACTTCTTTTACTCAGTGATAATCTAAGTTAGACTTTGTGGATGGACTGTCTTGTTCTGAACCATTTTGTGGTTGTTGTACAACAAGAAGATTATTTTCCGGGATGTGTTGAAATAGTGTTAAATGAGGAAAATGCAGAAGTGACAGTCATATTGTACCATGTAGAACACAACAATTTTTAAACAAAGCTTAGATATTTTCAATGGCCAGATGTTTGAGTTGACATGCAGACAGTTAACAAACAATATGAAATATTATAAGCAAAATGTATTCTGGATAGTGTCAGTTCATGATGGCAGTTGTTTTTCTCTCAATATGACAAAATCACAGTGGAATATGCTATAATCCATGCAATGTTTTAAAATGTTTCTTTCCCTGCCTGTCAATTACTCAGAAACGAATATAATGCGTTGTCAGTGCTTATCTGCAGAATACATTTGTTTAAAAATTAACTTGACTATGCTGTTCGGTTATAAAAATTAATTTATTATAATACTAATCAATTTCGTTTAACCTATTCATGATATATATTTAAACATATTTACTGCTGGATTGTGTATTCTTTTTCATCATTTATCAAGTTCAATGTTGTTTCATTAATTATAAATGAAATATTTCGTTATGATAAAGTTGTAACATTCTTAATATTGTGTTTTTTGTTCCTTAAATGGTGGGTCGTCATTATAGACTGATATATGAAAGATACACATTGAAGTAATTTTCAGATTGAATTCTTAATTTATGACATTATCTGTATCAATCTGATCAAGATAGTAATGTAGTCACAAAGAGAACACGTTATACGAAAAATTATTTAAGGATGTCTAATTTAGTGACAAGATCTTAAGAACTAAAAATGATATGAAGGATTGAATGGGGTCTGCAACCCGCTTGCTTATTAATATGCTACAATTGTATGGACAATTTTAAAAGAAAATGCTGCAAACACCAAACTTCAATTCTTCATAACTTTTTATTTTTTTCAGATATTGTCTGTAATGTCAAAATTTGAACTACTAATTTAAATACTCGGTTTTTAACTGATGTTGCCACTGATCAGGGATGATATATGTGATATAGTATTACTGTACTGATTTATAACGTGTAATTTACATACATCTTACAAACTACCTACGTTTACTGTTTTACTGGGTTTACAGTGTCAGCTGACTGTGTATGCCTAACTAGAACAGGCAAATACCCAATATGACATCATCTGAACACATTACATTACCATCATCATAATTGAAATATGTAAGGCATCGGGAGAAATGGATAAATTCTTGTTTCGCCTGTACATAGTTGTTTTAGCACTGCACAACTATTTTTCACATGTAGGGGAAGGGGCATTTTCTTTAATTTTTGGGAAAAATAACTCATAATTTTTGCAAATGGTGAAGAAAAATATTGACAAGGGTAAAACTGCATGATTTTAAAGAACAAACACACATCTGTGTATCTTGAGAAAAGAAATAATTTACATACTATCCAGGAAGGTAGAAGCGTACATATAAAAGGTAGGACATATTTATATATATTATGCAAAAGATTGGTTTCACTTCAAAAAAATCTACTTTGATTTGTGAATTAATTTGTGATTATTATTGAATTTCAGGTTCTAGTGACATTGAACTTCCTAGCGAGAGGAGATTTTTATTTCAATGATGGTTTGACTCATGGCATTAGTAAAAGCTCCGTGTGTAGAAGTGTATGGGAGGTATGTATTGAAGTTTGTAATCTTAACACTATTAACAAGTAGAAAGAAGTAAACATGTTCAGCATCTTTGAAGATTGAGTAATATACTTATTTTGTCATGAGGACTCATCAATATGAAACTAGGTGGCTATTATTTAGACCAAGAAAATATTAAGATTTTTCTTTGATATTGAAGTAATAACATTTAATTAAACATTTTACATGTTCTGTAGGACATGTAATTCTTCAAACTTTAACTTAATGTGTTTTGCTTAGGTTGTTGCGTCTATAGATAGACATTTGAATAACATCAATTTTCCCACAACAAGAGAAGCAATAGTGGAAACCAAAAGAAACTATTATAACATAGCTGGATTGCCAAACTGCCTTGGAGCAGTTGATGGAACACTTGTACAAATTCTAGCTCCGAGACAAAATGAAGAATCGTATGTGTGCAGAAAAGGTTACCATAGCATTAATGTACAGGCTGTTGTGGGGGCAGATATGAGGTAAGGTTAATTTGCAGTTAGCATGTAAAATAACTTTCTTCTCTAATTTTGCTATACTTTTGAATTAAAATATAAACAAGACATTAATTTTGTCACTTTGAAAATCATTTTCAATTTAAATTATTTGAAAATGTGTTAAATCCAGATCAGCTATATTTCAGCTTCTGTATTTTAATATCAGTCCGAAAATGATTTAATCTGAATATTTTTAAGGAAACTTAAAATGTTGCATACGCTAATTTTTAATGGTGAAATTTGTAACCATACAGATTTACTGATGTTGTTGCTAAGTGGCCTGGTGCCACACATGATTCCACCATATTCAACAACTGTGGTTTGAAAGCATGGCTAGAGGAAAATGGAAATGGGTGGTTGATTGGAGATTCAGGATATGCTTTACATCCCTATCTCATGACACCAAAGGTAAAATAGCAGGCAAGAACAAAAATTAGCATTTTCAACAATAATTGCAGTAAATATAGTCAACAAAAATTTTTGTAATACCATTCATTTCAATTAAATGGGATACTTTTATACTCTCCGATGTTGCGAGGTATGAAAGCTTACAATGTAATATCCATATTGCAGATGTTATGTATTCAGTACATAATGAATGAGATTTATAACCTTTAGTATGTGCATTTTTCAAATGCAATAAAAAAAACAAGCAATGGTAACTGGTTGTAAATTTCATTTATTTTATCTTAAAGATAATGAATAATAATAATCAGATCAATGTACATGGTAACAAAACACATAAAAATCACAGAAGCTTAGCATAACACCTTGTTAGAAATAATTATAATGCACCACTCATGAACAATGGGAATGCTGAAAACATAAGAAGACACCTGATTCAACGTTTTTAACAGCACTAACGCTTAGGGTGAGCTTCGACCGGTATTGCAAAACTTTACTTTGTGAACAAACTAGGGGCCAGTTTTTTGGCTCAATTTTTCGCAAAATTGGGTCAGAACGTTAATATCAATAAAAACTCGGACAAGTCCGATATTGGGCCATTTGGGGGTCAAAAACAAGGTCACCAGGGCCAAATAAGGGAAAACTGTGTGAACACTCTAGAAATCACTGTTTTGCTTGGATTTTCATGAAACTTTGTCATAAGGTTTATTTCAATGAAATGTGGCTCAAATTTGATAATGGGTCATTTTCGGTCAAACACTAGGTCACCATGGCAAATCTTAGGTAAAAGCCTTGTTATAGCTACAGGGATGTCATGTTTTTTTTATTTGATCTTCACCAAACCTTGTCAGATTGTTCGTCTTAATGATATTAAGTACAAGAAGATCAAACAAAGGTCACCTAGGGTCAAAAAGTTTATTGGATCTTCATCAAACCTTATCTGATTGTTTGTCTTATTTATACTGTATGTAGGACATGTTCTGACATGGGTCAAAAACTAGGTCACAGGTTTAAAACAATGTTTCTATGAGTACACAATGATTGTCATGTGAGCGATTTAAGGCCATCTTGGTCCTCTTGTATTGGGAAGGTTAAAGCTTGGTACAAACAGACAGACCAAAAACAATATAACCCCAATCTATCAATAGGGGGCATAAAAATTAAATATTTACAACCCTATTCAGTTAAGTTACAATCAATAGTATTTAAATTCCATGGTGTGTCTAAAAGTCTGTTTGTTTTTTTAACTTCTTGTAAGAGAAGCAAAAACTTACGAACGTTTAGTAAAACACACTTACGAATTCACGTAAGTTAATAACGTAGGCGTAAACTTACGCAAAACTTAGTAAAACAGTACCCAGATGCTTTGCTTCGTCTGTAACAGATGTTATCCGTGTATATTATTCATTTCACGCGGTTCGATAGTATAGCGTGAAATATTTATCTTTCCGCGTTGCATTAATAAAGGGTGTTTTATACAGAAGTGCACGAAAATCTCGTGCGCGTAATGTTTAAAACAGTGGAATGATGTGTAATTGGTCATTCTACCGGATAGCTCTTCACAAGTTAAATTTCAAAAAAATTAGATGTCAGAAATAATTTCGGCTATTATGATTATGTATATTTTGTATAATCACTATATATATACTGTCGAACTTTCATATCGCATTTGTAAAGAGTGTGGCCCCATATGCTATGCAATCTGAAATTTGACATGGGGAAACATTGGTGAATGGATTCTGTTTGAAATTTGGACTAAGAATAATTCAACACATATCAAATACTTCCTGTAAATTTTATAGAAATTGGTCAACAAAAAATGTAAAACGTAACAAATTAAAAACATCACTGCAAATGTCAAATTCGCAAAATCGTACAACGTAAAATATTAACAATGCGAAAAGTCACCGAGTATCACAAATTCGAGTGGCTAATACCCGCAGGTTTCCAGAGAAATTTTACCCTGCAGGGTTTTGATCTCTGGTTGTTCCTGGGTGATTCAGTTTGCACACTTGAGTTTTTCAATGATACGACTGTGTTATGTACTCATATACCATGATTGATACCATTGTACATGTACAAACATTCTATGTTCAATTCATTTGCTGCTTTCGTTGTCGCCAAATAAACACCGCACAGTCAGATATTGCAAATAAGTGAAGTTGTAATAAGTAATGGTAAAGCAAAGACTTGCTTAGATCAGTGTTATTATAAACATCCCCTCAGTGTGCGCTACATTCGTTTTATCCGGTAAACAGCTTGTAAATGGTTTATTAGACAAAAATCACGTACAAAAACGTTGAGTGATTTCCGAATAATTGAATTTTCTAGTTTCACCAGTAGCCAAAATGCAGGCTCTGCGTTCGCTGACGAATGCGAGCTCGTAGTTTAATTACTTATTCGAACGAAAGACTACATAATTTTATCAGTCCGAGACATGGAATAGTAATTACTTTAATCGCTAAACACGTCCTGTTTCGGTAGCTAACTATTCTATAGATATATCAAGATAATTATAATCGGGGATTACAATTCTATGCAACATCGTGTTCCACGCCTCATACATACAGTCATGGTGTAACAGCCGCTACATCTGATTAAATCAAACGTATACAGTCCACAGGTAACTGTATCATGAATAGATTATAAAAAAAAAAAAAAAAAAAAAAAATTATTAATATGTTAACAAGGTATATTTCAACGAAAATTCTCTGACGATCACTGAGGTGACTTTTGTTTTTCAATTTCATCAAGGATTCCGGTGAATTCATGCAAATGAATATACTTTTTTACGACCGTAAAACACAAACATATATTTCTCCATTGAAAATAACATGTAATTCAACGTTTAAATTTCGATTTTATCTAAATATCAACGTACAAACTTCATTCTGTCATTGTGACCTCGATGACTCTAGAGAAATCCCAGTGTATTTTGTAACGTTCGTTTTCATTGGCCGGGAACCAAATTCTTGTACATACGTCATTTCACCTGGGAAAACCCCTTTGGAATCGGCCAATGAAAATCGTTGTCACAAACTGGATAGCACGCGCGTCATATGAACCAAAATGAAGTCTATCGGGGATAAAAATTAAAGCCGAAAATTTGTTTATTGCTTAAACATTCACATGTAACGAATTTACCAATTGTCATGGGGGTAAATGTGTTCCAACAGTTGTGTTTTCTAAGTGTAGCTGTTTATTATGTTTGTACACAACGGTTTAGTCTAAATATCGTCTATTTTATGTAAATTTAGTGGATGTCAAAATCACCTCAGTGATCGTCCCGAAGCATTGATTTACATTTTGTGGCATAACTCGTGAACTAGACGACGGATTTCTCTGGGATTTTGCATGAATGTTGTTTTAACAATATGTTTTATGAATATAATCGATCACTGGAAATATCTTTAGCCAAACAATTTTTTTTGATGCTTTACAAATCTTGGGATTTTTGTTGAAATATACCTTGTTAACATATTAACAAATAGTGATTTTTTTAAATCAGTATTTATTTTTTATTCATTCATTTATAAGCTATTCATGATACAGTTACCTGTGAAACAGTCATGGTGTAACAGCCGCTACACCTGATTTAACCCCATACGTATACAGCCAAACCTGTGAACAAGGGCAACCATTGGGGAAAGGCATAATGTGGCCTTCATGGACAATTGGCCTTTATTCGGCGATCATTGTCGGTTTTGAGAGAGAATGGCCATTATTTACTGGGTGGCCTTTTTTCGGAGGTGACCACTAACACAGGGTTGACTGATTAATCATTAGTTATAAAAAAGATATTCGGCTTTAGTCTCAAATGAATATGAATTTCAATGTTCAATAATTGTTGATATATTTATTGATCCTGTGACGGCCAATATGGCCGAAACGTCGAGAGTTTAAATAAATTAAATAAACAATTTAAGTTTTGCTGAAGTTTAGTCTTCTTTTTTACATAATATAATGTTCAATATTGGGAGCCAAATTGAAAACTGCGGTGTCTAGAAATTCCTCGGATCTGTGGAATTACCGTCGATAGTCAAAGCTCAGAAGGTTCTGCTGTTGTTTGGAACTACAAAGCAGTCAAAAGTTGAATTTCTTTGTAGGGCTGAGACATCAATTTGGAAACCGAACGATAGTTCGCGCATGAATTTTGATCCAGACCAAAGTACTACGCTTTGCAATTGTTAAAGTTGTTCCCCTTCCATGTGCTTTCAGTACTTTGATTTATGTTCCCCATCTGATCACCAAAAGTAGTTCAGCAATTTGCATATATAGTCTGCATTACCTGCCCTTTGTATACTCAACGTATGCAGAATATAATATCTCATACATTAAGACATGTTCGAAGAAAAAGTTTACACGTTATAAGCATTTTAAATTAAACGATTAAAATTTCCCGATGAACCACTGTTTTAAATATCTGGTCGCTCACAGTTACCATCGCATCGTCCATGAATTCAATGATGACTTCTATATGTTTACAATAGAAGCTAGGAACCAGACTACAGTACGAGAATAATGACGCCATCCATCCTTGATGGATACTGATAGTAAATATTGTAGTAATCCGAGGGAGAGGATTGTTTAGATTTTTTCGTCTGTTTTGTATTGCTTCCTTTACGATATTGCATAGCCATCTGATTTGACTTATATGCACGTAATTTATGCCATTGAATTGAAAAATTGGGCGGAAGGTAATGTAAGCTGTTCGGTATGCAGAAAAATGAAAACAGAGCGATTGTTGAGAAATGGTAATAACTTTGTGTTTGTACCGAACAACAAATATATAAAATGTTTTCGGAACCTACGTGACCAACATCTTCTTTTGCTGGCACACAATGGAATAAAACTGATTCAGTATCGCACAGTAAACCAATCCGATGGTATTCTTAAATTGTCCCATTTCAATAATATGACGATGGTTTCTTTTGCATTCAATAATTTTCTTACATTTCAGTGATGTGCTAAAAATAGCCTGTTGTTCACTTCTACCCGGCGTATTAAAGAGAGCAAGTAGGTTAGTGTTTATTTTGAAAATGTGACAGAATATGGTGACCAAGTTTACTTAATTCCTAAGCCCTTTCAAATATAAACACCAACCTATACATTGTAACAATCATGCAGAAGTTGAAGGTATATTTTTTCTGTGATCAACATATCATATACTTTCTTCGGATTTAACGCCATTATCCTAACCAGTCTTCCTGGACTTCATTTAGGCCTTAACCAGTACTAACCTCATTCTGTCCACAAGCTACTGCCAAAGCTACCCCACATAATTAAGAGGTGGGGGACAATTTGATATATCATTGTACATGTAGGCGATGTTATTTTTCCCACAGACGCTTGTTTATAAAAAATTACCCCACCCACCACGTTCGCTCTTATGACTACCATACATACATACATAGAAGATAACAAGCTCTAAACGAAAGCAGAACACATTTTTGGGTTTTATTTACAAACGAAAGGTAAACTTACATTGGAATCCTGTTTTGCTTATTTAAAACGGCTTTTCTTAATTAACTGACACGCTTTCCACGGTCTACTAAACTGAATATCGTAGAATTCCAACTTTTTCACGTTTTGTACTGTGGGGGCTGTTGCGATCGAACATTTGTCACAAAAACGTAAGCAGGCGACAACTAGACTATTAGCGCGTACCACGGTTTGTCTGGTTCCCTGCATTTCGTAACTACGATAACGCAGTGTAAGGGGCCGATTACCTGGACATATTGGTGTTGTGTTGAAACGGTGTGTCGGCTGAATTTCGGGGGTTTTGGACATTTAAATATTTCACATTTGTAAGTATTTTATTATTTGTAATTTTTACAGTCAAGGTGTTTTGGACTAAATATATACATTGGTAAGTATTTTTCTCCTTTTCTTTGTAATATTTCACTATGTTTAGTAACATTGAAACACGCACTTCATCATTACATTGAGAACTGACAAAATAGGGGGATGGTATTATATCAGTGATATTTTTTTTTTTTGAGAAGGCAGACATCTTTTTCGGACATGCCTACACAAAACAGTTCTTCTTTTTTTATAGCAGAAGAGTACTGCTTGATTGAAGATGTGAATTCGTATCTTTCTTGTAACCTGTGTGGAGGAAATAAAATTATATTACAAAAAATATATCATTCAAATAATTCAATTTCATTGTATATACATGTGTAATTAAATTGAAGAAAAAATAAAAGTTATTATTGTTTTGTCACAGGATTGACGAATACCCCCCCCCCCCCCCAACACACACAAGATAAAATATCCATGCTTTGCCTGTAACCTCAAAGGTTAAGGTATAATGACAGTTAACACATGTATTCATTTATGTAAAAATATTTCAATGAATTACGAAGTTGCAGAGCGGACACGCCAAAAACACAAAAAGTATTATCTTTTAACCCTACTTATGACATTGACGTTGGAGTTAGAGCAATGAGAGTTGCGCGCGACACAGCGTATAATGCATGTTATGTAATACTATCTAATATTTATAAGAATAGCGAAGTTACAAAACGGACACGCCAAAAATAACTGAATGATGACCTTTTGAACAATGTTTTTGACTTATGTAAGAATGGTTCAATGAATGGCAAATTTACAGAGCGGACACACCAAAAATACCAAAATTATTACTTTTAAGCATACGTGTGACATTGACCTTGCAGAACGATGGGAGTTGCAAACGATACAACGTATAGTGAAGATTAAATAATGTAGTAACATGTCCAAAAAAACATATCAATGCATATATAGTATTATAGTATAGATAGTATTATACAGTGTATATACATTTATAGTGGTAAGTGCGACCGTGGTGGGCGGGGTGTTTTTCTAAACAAATGTCTGTGTCTTTGCCCAATGAATTGGGAACAAGAGCAGAACAGAACAAAATACAATTTTATTAAGTAATGTATACACAAATTATCTTGTTACAAACATATCAATGACAAAAACGTGAAGAGAAAAAAGGAAGGAAAAAGGCAGATTACATAGATCTATAAAGATAAACATTATTCATTGAGGATGAAGAACAATATGAAAATTCTGAAAAAAAGTATGATAATGAGGACTTTAATGAATTGATGAAGTATTTACGTTGCTGCAGATAGTATGCATATAAACATAAAGCATATATTACACTCGAGATAATTATTATTTACATTAACAAAAAGGTGCTTATCATGTCACATTTACCAACAACATTGTACTTTAAGGCAGTACTAGATCAAATATTTAATCAAATGGAAAAGTATACAAACGCTACAAAGAAAATAAACATAAAAATCGATCGATTGCTCCTTGCAATAGAAGAATGGCGTAAGGAAAATACAGAATATGGATACAAGGAAATTTTAAATTATGTGTTATATAATTATTGATATTTTGCCGTCACTTGTAGGGTGAATATGTTTAATGTTTATTGCCATAAATTTAGTACGATTGCCAAGTTATTTTTGGCTAACTCACACTCAATGACCATACCGTGATCTCCCTATAAACACTTAAATCGAGTGTCATTTACATGTTCCGGTGATGACATCTAAAAAACAATTCAAAATTGGTATTTGGTCAACAATAGTAATGATGAAACGAAATAAAAATTTGTGTAAAACGCAATTTTTCTATATATATATGAAGAAATATTGTGTGCATATTTATTTGTACGAGTTTTAAATCATAAGTACAATGTATACATATTTTATATATGGCTATAAAGTGAGCCATTATATTTAGTATCAAGAATAAGTAGTAAATATAGACATTATATATAATAATGTATAAACCGAAATAAAATAAAACACTTAATCACCGGTGTTGCGTGATCTGTATTGCCACATATCACAGACACCACAAGATACTCTGTACTGCCTGTGACGCCCAGTTTCTCCACTCTAAACACGAATCAGACAATGTTACATTGAATAATACAACACTAATTCATAAATTCCACAAATGACTCACTGTCACACACACTAATACTATATAACAGTAAATTTGTCCAGACACTTTAACAAATGTTCATAGACTCTTTTAAATAACAAGTAATAATTGAAATGTAAAAAATATTTTTTTTGATGCATATACTGTTAAGATAATCTATTTAAACCGGTAGTCCAAATCGTTAAGCAATAATAGAGAAACAAAAAGAACATAATATGAAAGGAAATAACTGCAAAAATAAAATTAATTGCAATTAATGTCAATAAAAGATGATTGTCACACCAGCGATGACAGACTTTATAGTGGAACCATAATTATTAACATATCCCCCTAACTAAGTAAAATTAATTTATGGTAAACACAACTAAAGATTAAAGTGTAATTTTTTTCTTTAAATAACATATGAACAAAACAATGTGTATATGACACCAACCTGTTTAATTTTATTACTAATGTAACTCGTAATTAATATTTATAGGTATTTAAATTTGATAAGTAACTAAAGAATTTTATAAAATACTTACCAAGACGCACAATGCTTTGAATTCCACATATCTCACAAAAGACTGTCCGAAACTAAAATTCGATTTGGGTACCAAACTGATGTATGTGTATATTGCACAGGAACGACAATTCTGTGTGGATATTGACCATATACGTGACCGTAGGTCAGGCGGAAACGCTTTAAACTGTCTAAAAATAGCATTTTCTCGATCGCAGCAGCCCCCGATACTAAATAATTGGAAATCGTCGGAATTAACGCTTGTATTTGCAAGTTTGAGTGTGAGAGCGGCGTCGATAGAATTAAAAAAGATGTAATTGTGCATAGAAGCCAGAAATTATGACACAGTATTTGTTTGAAAAACCCCAAAAATATGTTCTGCTTTCGTTTAGAGCTTGTTATCTTCTATGTATGTATGTATGGTAGTCATAAGAGCGAACGTGATGGGTGGGGTAATTTTTTCTAAACAAGCGTCTGTGGTTCTAAACAACGTGGTTCAAAAATTTGTTTTGTTTTAAAATTAATGTCTCTTCGAAATTTTCCACTGGCTTATATTCTATAAGTAGTACAAACAATTACGAGGGAGTCTTTCTTACGTCGAGCAAGATAATTGTTACTTTTTTCTCAAATTGAAATCACATGTTTGAAACGAACCTCTTTCAGTTTTACTGAACTTTATGACTAATTGTTTTTTTACAGTATAGTAAATTAAGAATAATTTATATTGTATTAATTTACTACTTCAACACCTATTGTTGTATACCATCAGTAATGCTATTTTATTTCTCATATTTTGTCATGTACTAGTATTTTCAAGTATACATGCTTTTCATTGCTCATTTTACAAATATTTTCGTTATATAGGAATATTGTAACCAAATTAAAAGCCAATCGAAATATTTGACTTGACTTGAACTTGGTCATCTGTAAGCCGTTGATAAGTTTTTTGCTTATTATTGTGATAGATCATTTGATGATGGCGAATAAGTAAGATGATAGCGAATAAGTAAGATAAGTAAGCAACTTATGCTTGGACCAGTTATCAATATTATATATTTTTATTTATCCTTAATAGTCAAACTAAATAGTGCTTATATTTTAGCTATTTTCATTCAGGCAAAAGATGATACCGAGCTTTTATTGCTGATACCCTAGAATAAAGGATATAGATAAACTCTTTATTCAGTAGGTCATCTGTAAGCCGTTGATAACTGATACATTATCAGAAAAGGCGTTCAATTCAACACAAATGAATTCTATCCTTACGTAGCTAAGACAAAACGTTTTTTGTCGTTGTTTCTGATCTGGGAGATCGTTCGTGATAAAGCTCTATTTTTTCTTACGGTTTTCTCAGCTCAATTAAAATTTGATCATTTTTACAGGAATGCCATACGATGCAAATGCGTGTGCGGTTTCATTTATTTATTTGTTAAGTGCTGAATGGGGCATTACTTCTGTTGCTTGCTTCGGCTTTGTATGATTCATGGGTATGATTTATGGATAAAACGTTAAGGCTTGTTTCTTAGTTAGTTCTTGTTGAGGCTCATTCTTTATGTATATGTCAGACATTTTGAAAGAGCAAAACGTATAGAACAGCAATGGTTCGGGTTAATCACAACACATGTTGTTTTATGAAAAGTATTACAAATTACAACTGAGACCAAATTTCACATCTAAGAAAGCTGTACAGCTGGCATATAGATGGTTGATGGAATTACCCAGCTGTAAGCTTTGGGGCCATCCTCAAATGTTAAAACGGGAAAGTCGCCAAGTAACCCTGCTTTTGTGACGTTACTTATCAACAATATCTACTAGTACAGCATAAGTTATATAACTAGGTGGTAGTTCTTTTGTCACTGTTGTTTTCAGTACCTTGTCACCATCATCAGTGAACATTTTTCGGTAATTATTGTGATCGATCATTAGATTGATTGCGGTGTTGTGCTCAATGTGAGCTTTTGTGATCAGTTTTTGTCCGGCGTCGTGCGGTGTGCGGCGTCAATTACCTTGTGAACACACTAGGGCTGGGGGCACATTTTTAGCTTATTTTTCACAAAACTGGGTCAGAATGTTAATAGAAACTAGGTCACCAGGGCCAATTAAGGGAAAACTTTGTGAACACCCTAGAAATCACTGTTTTGATTGGATCTTCATGAAACTTTGTCAGAATGTTTATGTAAATGATATGTAGGTCAAGTTCGATAATAGGTCATCTGCGATCAAACACCAAGTCACCAGGGCAAATTGCTGGAAAACCTTGTGAACACTCTATGGGTCACTGTTTTGATTCATGAAACCTTGTCAGAATGTTTGACTTCATAATATCTTGGACATGTTCGAACATGGATCATCTGGGGTCAAAAACTAGGTCACTAGGTCCAATCTTATGAAAATCATGTTAACACTCTATATTTCACAGTTTTAATTGGATCTTCACGAAACATTGTTAATTTGTTCGTTTTAAGATGGAACCAAACGATTGAAATAACGTCGTTTTCGACGTCAAAACGAGAAATTTTTACGGTATTTATAGTGCTTCACTATAAATGTAAAGTTCAAGTGTTTTTTTTCATCTCACTTTCAAACTTATTATTTTTATCCGAGGGATTTTTTAAAATTTTCATCTGGAATGAAGTTTGATGTGTCATCTGTTGTTCTCATAAATTTTAAGAAAATCTTTCGAGCCGTTTTTGGAATTTGATAATTCCTTTGCTATCGTCGACTTACAAAAATGCCGTGAGCTCCATAACTGTCATGGTTCCCGTTCCCACTTTCACTCTATTGTGTGCTGTAAGATTGGGGACGGAAACCAACTAGTTTAGCATAAAATAGTTCTACTTTCGGCTTTCGTTCAGTAGGTCAGTAATTTCTCTACAGAAGTATGCATGTAATTACATTAATCTACTATTGATGTATGTCTTATATGTGACTTTTTGACATGATATGTAAATCAGTGTTAAGGTTTATATCCACAACGAGTATCGATCGATACTATCGGCTAGAGCTATATATAGTTGGATAAATTCTAAAAATAGAATGTGGGGTTTTCCCGTCGAAGTGCAGAGAACAGAACGGCAGTACACATACATTTGCGAAGAAATAACAGTTATTGTGAAGTTCGCAATTATTATGTTGGTTCACAGTGTGTGAAGGGTATTTTGATGTTAAGACAGAAGGATCGTAATGGAACTGATGAAATCGTGCGATGTCGGTATATTCCGTAGCGAGATCGGCAAATATCGCCGTATAACGGCTCGTTTCCGAATAGCTGTATTTTTTTACAATAAACTTTTACTTTCACTTCAAAACCTGTCATATAGTCCAACATCATGATATTAAGTTTGAATATAATTCACATACCAATTACATATATTTTCTGAAAACAATCTTAAACTACGATTAATCGATAGTGTTTATGTCAGTTTTGTTCCGAGTTTGGAACTAAAAACATGGAAAATCGAAAAACTCTTCAAAACCAAATTATCACTAAAAGAATTATGTAGGTCGATTTTAATTCGTTTCTAACACTGTAGTGTGCATTTAAAGTGATATGTGGTCATAATCAAGATATATTATTAAAATGGAGCGTTTTGAAGAGCTTTTCGGTATGTATTAAATCAGTAAATACGACAGCAACAATGCTTATTTTGGTACCGATGGATTCGGAAAAATATAGACTGGATATAAATGGGCTACATAAAAAACTCGAAACATCTGATAACTTAGATAACCATCATGCTAGGTTGATGGAATTTAGCACATGAATATCAGAATATGTACATAAATAGATGGCAATATTGAGATGGTGTATGTTAATTCCTAAGCATGAATATCCATCAACTGTACAGTTCCTAATTTAGGATTTCTCCTAACAGTCATTGTTGTGTTGCCAGCAACACCATGGCAGTGACTCGTCTCATATGAAAAAATCAAATTCCGACAGTACTTTCAGTACTTTGATTATTTTATTCAAGATTCACTATATGGCGTTACCTTACAAAACGCTCATTCGCCTTCAAGAAAGTCGTTTGACACAAGTTACACTGTGTAAAGCGTCATTCTCACTGTTCCGGGTTGACTCTCGGTTGGTCCCGGATTCAGTGACCTGGAGAAACCCTATCAAACCGGGAGTAGAACCCTAGTCGCACTGTAGTCATCCATGGCAGTCCTAGATGGACCTCGTTGATCCGGCCCTATCGGGCGAACAACTTTGATTTGTTAAAATGTTTAATACATAATACAACCGGGGGTTACCGGGAAAATATTGAAATTCTATGACAGAACCGAGGTAGGTCCGTTGTTGTACCTGACTGTACCATGATATACACTAGATATATTGGTGAGCAATACATGCGCGGTAGACATTAAGGTCGATATTCCGGTTATTGCCACCGGGAGGCACCGGTGTAACGTTTTCAAGCTCCCCCTTTTTCAGGTTACCCCCCGGTAACTTAAAACGTTTTCGAAGTACCGGCCCCGGTAACATTAAAACGTTTTCAAACTCCCTCCCCCGTTTTAATAATCCCCCCACCCTATGTTGATTATATCTGGCGAAAATATTTATATTTCAGGTTATAATTCATACTAAATGATTCACAGTCAACATGGTTTATTGACATATAATTCTAAACTGAATATACGCAATAATTATATGAAGCTATGCAAACTTATCAGGGTCATGGAGAGTACGCGCCTTTATTCAAATATATATTAACGAAAAGTACAAGACATGACCTGTGCAATCCCACACTTACTTGTGTTCAGAAAACCAACAATAGTTAATTGTTTGTATCTATTTTTTGTCAAAATGATTCAAGATTGCATTGGTATTTGCGCAATAACGCTCATAGGATTCCATAATGAAGGAATGGACTTGTCAGTATATGACATCATTTGATTTCGTCGTATGATTTCATCATTAGGACCGCGTGTATAGTCTCATATAACTGTAGTACATGTATGCATTTATGTGTCTGAAATTGTAATCTCCTTATTCGTGTGGAAGCTCTCTTTTCTTATGAATTTTCACCCGGGGGTAATCTGAAAATGTTTTCAAAGCGCCCCAGGGGTAATCTGAAAACGTTTTCAAAGCGCCCCCGGGGTAACCTGAAAACGTTTTCAGATTACCGGGTAGGGCATTTGAAAACGGGGGGGGGGGGGGGGGGGGGGGGGGGGGGTAATCTCAAAACGTTTTAATTGTACCCCTCCCGGTAACTTAAAAACGTTTTTAAATTCCCGGGCGTAATTTGAAAACGTTTTTAAGTTACCGGGGGGTAACCTGAAAAAGGGGGAGCTTGAAAACGTTACACCGGGACCAGCACAGTGAGAGTCGGGCTTACACTTGAACGTTCTGCTGACATCGTGTATTTTACGATATTAATCAAATCCGAAACAACGCCCTCATTTGTTGTAATAATGTATGTATTTTTTCACATACTTTAGCTGTCATCTTCGCTTATATTAAGAATCTATATCATAAATGAGCTATCACAATAATATTCATTGTCGATCGGGGTCGTAAATTTGTTTTATAAGTCATAATATTTAGATTCTACCCCAAAAATCACAAAACATACATAGAATGCATATTATCAAAACAATACACTTACAGTGTGGGGAATCCACGTGACCTAGTGACGTCACAATGTTATCGTTACAAGCGCGATTTTTGTCAATTGAACTAGGAAAACATCACGTAAGTGCATTATTATTCGTTTTCTTCTCAAGCCACATAACTGTTGCAACTCCTTACATAAAGTCTACCTCCGGTTCAGAATTTTGTCACTGAAGGCCCTCTACTTTTTTACTTTTCTGGTCCAAACCGTTTTCTAAAATTTTCTTGTAAAAATAACGATCATTTTCATAACACTGTCAAACGGTTTGGACAAGAAAAGCAAAAACAAATCATGTACCGAACAAACTGTGGTTTATACTCAGTCACGTACTTAATTAGTTGATCTTCATTCACAGAGAAAACTTGCATTATTAATACTTGCAAGTACTATTTAATTAAAACGAATTCCGCAGGTTTGATACCTTTGGTATTTTGCTTTCTCAATTTTGAGAAAACATTTCTGCGTTTGTACATTTCATGTATATAAATGCTGACGATCTTTTAGTCATGTTAAATGTAATTGTTCGGTACCGATGAACTAGACGCTTGTTTAGAAAAAATTACCCCACCCACCACGTTCGCTCTTATGACTACCAATATACATACATACATACATAGAAGATAACAAGCTCTAAACGAAAGCAGAACACATTTTTGGGTTTTATTTACAAACGAAAGGTAAACTTACATTGGAATCCTGTTTTGCTTATTTAAAACGGCTTTTCTTTATTAACTGACACGCTTTCCACGGTCTACTAAACTGAATATCGTAGAATTCCAACGTTTTCACGTTTTGCACTGTGGGGGCTGTTGCGATCGAACATTTGTCACAAAAACGTAAGCAGGCGACAACTAGACTATTAGCGCGTACCGCGGTTTGTCTGGTTCCCTGCATTTCGTAACTACGATAACGCAGTGGTAGGGGCCGATTACCTGAACATATTGGTGTTGTGTTGAAACGGTGTGTCGGCTGAATTTCGGGGGTTTTGGACATTTAAATATTTCACATTTGTAAGTATTTTATTATTTGTAATTTTTACAAGGTGTTTTGGACTTTAATATACACATTTGTAAGTATTTTTCTCCTTTTCTTTGTAATATTTCACTATGTTTAGTAACATTGAAACATGCACTTCATCATTACATTGAGAACTGACAAAATAGGGGGATGGTATTATATCAGTGACATTTTTACTGTTTTTGAGAAGGCAGACATCTTTTTCGGACATGCCTACATAAAACATTTCTTCTTTTTTTATAGCAGAAGAGTACTGCTTAATTGAAGATGTGAATTCGTATATTTCTTGTTACCTGTGTGGAGGAAATAAAATTATATTACAAAAAATATATCATTCATATCATTCAATTTCATTGTATATACATGTGTAATTAAATTGAAGAAAAAATAAAAGTTATTATTGTTTTGTCACAGGATTGACGAATCCCCCCCCCCCCCCACACACACACATAAGATAAAATATCCATGCTTTGCCTGTAACCTCAAAGTGTGACCTTCACCTTTGGAGTTAAGCGCGACATTTTGTATAATGACAGTTAACACATGTATTCATTTATGTAAAAATATTTGAATGAATTACGAAGTTGCAGAGCGGACACGCCCAAAACACAAAAATTATTATCTTTTAACCTACTTATGACATTGACGTCGGAGTTAGAGCAATGAGAGTTGCGCGCAACACAGCGTATAATGCATGTTATGTAATTATATCAAATATTTATAAGAATAGCAAAGTTACAAAACGGACACGCCAAAAATAACTAAATGATGACCTTTTGAACAAATGTATTGACTTATGTAAGAATCGTTCAATGAATGGCAAATTTACAGAGCGAACACACCAAAAATACCAAAATTATTACTTTTAAGCATACGTGTGACATTTACCTTGCAGAACGATGGGAGTTGCACACGACACAACGTATAGTGCAGATTAAATAATGTAGTAACATGTCCAAAAAAACATATCAATGCATATATAGTATTATAGTATAGATAGTATTATACAGTGTATATGCATTTATAGTGGTAAGTGCAAAGGGTCATGTCACATAAAAATATCCTAAAAAAAAATATCAAAAAAAAAAAAATTATAAAAATTATTTCATATTTATATAGACAAGGGATGGAACTCCCTTGAAATGAAAATTTGTCAAAATTCGCAGAATATTGGTTCTGTTCAAATGTAGAAACGACGCACAGTACTGATATATATATCCAATTGACGACAATTATATACTCTCTCAACTGACCAAAAAAATTATTTTCCAAATGAAGTATTTTAGTTATAGCAGACTTAACATTACGTCTGCTCGCATAAAAAAGAAGCGGGTTTACACGACCGTGTAACCGAAGGAATCTAGAAGAATACATGCTAAATTGCAAAACAAGACCAGCACCTGCATATAATTTATGGCGCATACAATAACCGACACAAAAATATACTAACCTGCCACAAACATTCAATCACTGGTCAATTACTGATTGAGTAGCGAGTTAAATATCAAAATCCGTACCGACAGGTTTATTTATCGGACATTTTGTCTCGGTGTGCGACGTTGTATCAAACGATTCGATTGGACGATACCCCCTTGTTCCCGGCTTGAGACTAATTGAGGCAAGTTTGCGCAATCAAAACTGGGTTACAGATATTTGTTTGTTAACACCGAAAATTAAAAATCATGAATTTCGTGCGTTATTTTTGTGCTATCTGTACAGTGCGTTTATTTTTGCCTTTCTGAAAAGGTTATCAATTTGCACGCTTCAATGTTTATAATGTTCATTAATAGACAGCTTTCCGGCGGTAAATTGTTTCCGGCTTACCCCGCCGTGTGAACGTCAGATGATTGTAAAACGGGAACCACGAATGACTAATGAAATGCCTCGTTACAAAACAACAAAATGGCTGCCAATTGAAATAAATTTCGGCAATTAATATAAAATCTTCGCATAATTAATAAATAAATGACAGGCGATTAATATTTCGTGGAGGATAGACGTAACTTATATCCAGTTAGTATACAAAATCGTAATTTCGATGTCACGCTTGTTATTTAATGTGATTTAGTATGGTAATAGTGGGTTACACGGCCGTGTTGGACCGAATTGTATAGCGTATTTGAAGAGTTCCACCCCTTGGCTATATAAATATAAAATATTTTTTTTTTGTAGGATGTTTTTATGTGACATGGCCCTTTGGGTAAGTGCGACCGTGGTGGGCGGGGTGTTTTTCTAAAAAAATGTCTGCCTTTGCCCAATGATTTGGGAACAAGAGCAGAACAGAACAGAACAAAACACAATTTTATTAAGTAATTTATACACAAATTATCTTGTTACAAACATAACAATGACAAAAACGTGAAGAGAAAAAAGGAAGAAAAAAAGCAGATAACATAGATCTATAAAGATAAACATTATTCATTGAGGATGAAGAACAATATGACAATTCTGAAAAAGTATGATAAAGAGGACTTTAATGAATTGATGAAGTATTTACGTTGCTGCAGATAGTATGCATATAAACATAAAGCATATATTACACTCGAGATAATTATTATTTACATTAACGAAAAGGTACTTATCATGTCACATTTACCAACAACATTACAAGTACTTTAAGGCAGTACTTGATCAAATATTTAATCAAATGGAAAAGCATACAAACGCTACAATGAAAATAAACATAAAAAACGATTGATTGCTCCTTGCAATAGAAGAATGGCGTAAGGAAAATACAGAATTATGAATTATATAATTATTGATATTTTGCCGTCACTTGTAGGGTGAATATTTTTAATGTTTATTGCCATAAATTTAGTACGATTGCCAAGTTATTTTTGGCTAACTCACACTCAATGACCATACTGTGATCTCCCTCTAAACACTTAAATCGAGTATCATTTACATGTTCCGGTGATGATGTCTAAAAAACAATTCAAAATTGGTATTTGGTCAACAATAGTAATGATGAAACGAAATAAAAATTTGTGTAAAACGCAATTTTTCTATATATATATGAAGAAATATTGTGTGCATATTTATTTGTACGAGTTTTAAATCATAAGTACAATGTATACATATTTTATATATGGCTATAAAGTGAGCCATTATATTTAGTATCAAGAATAAGTAGTAAATATAGACATTATATATAATAATATATAAACCGAATCAGACAATGTTACATTGAATAATACAACACTAATTCATAAATTCCACAAATGACTCACTGTCACACACACTAATACTATGTAGCAGTAAATTTAGTAAATTTGTCCAGACACTTTAACAAATGTTCATAGACTCTTTTAAATAACAAGTAATAATTGAAATGTAAAAATATATATATTTTGATGCATATACTGTTAAGATAATCTATTTAAACCGGTAGTCCAAATCGTTAAGCAATAATAGAGAAACAAAAAGAACATAATATGCAAGGAAATAACTATAAAAATAAAATTAATTGCAATTAATGTCAATAAAAGATGATTGTCACACCAGCGATGACAGACTTTATAGTGGAACCTTAATTATTAACATATCCCCCTAACTAAGTAAAATTAATTTATGGTAAAACACAACTTCTCGATTAAAGTGTATTTTTTTTCTTTAAATAACATATGAACAAAACAATGTGTATATGACACCAACCTGTTTAATTTTATGACTAATATAACTCGTAATTAATATTTATAGGTATTTAAATTTAATAAGTAACTAAAGAATTTTATAAAATACTTACCAAGACGCACAATGCTTTGAATTCCACATATTGCACAAAAGACTGTCCGAAACTAAAATTCGATTTGGGTACCAAACTGATGTATGTGTATATTGCACAGGAACGACAACTCTGCGTGGATATTGACCATATACGTGACCGTAGGTCAGGCGGAAACGCTTTAAACTGTCTAAAAATAGCATTTTCTCGATCGCAGCAGCCCCCGATACTAAATAATTGGAAATCGTCGGAATTTACACTTGTATTTGCAAGTTTGAGTGTGAGAGCGGCGTCGATTGAATTAAAAAAGATGTAATTGTGCATAGAAGCCAGAAATTATGACGCAAGTGCAATATTTGTTTGAAAAACCCAAAAAATATGTTCTGCTTTCGTTTAGAGCTTGTTATCTTCTGTGTATGTATGTATATTGGTAGTCATAAGAGCGAACGTGGTGGGTGGGGTAATTTTTTCTAAACAAGCGTCTGTGGTCTGAACAAGTTGAATAGAATACGAAAGTGAGTCATTTCCAAATTATACACATGTAACCATGTCTGTATCCTATTTGTTTTTTTTCTGCGTTTAATGCGCACCAACAACCCGGGTAACAAGGCGATTATTTACCGCTTTTAATGGTGGAGGAAGACACTGGAGTTTGGTGGGTTTTAGGTCCTGTGTATTAGAACTTTGTATATGGCTGTTTGTGGGAGTCGAGGCCCCGAGGTTATAAAACTTGAGATCGGTCTCCAAGCTCAAATCTCATATCTTGTCTTTTCATGTTTCTAAATATATGATATTACTGATACATTAGGCTGACAATATTAATCGATCTAAATAATTATGTATTTCAACATTAATCAGCTCTGTCTTTTCAACTATTATATTTTGAGAATGAAATTGAGATTTAAGCTCGGAGACTGTTCTCAAGTTTTATAACCACGACACCTGTACTTATCTATACTCAAAACTGATAGTTTACTAACCGTGCATATATGGCGGTGTCGCAAACTTGTTAAGAAACAAAATTATTACTTCGCGCTTAACGAGTGCCGATAATTTAACACACGTTAAAATATTTGAAATTCGGCCCCCAAACCACAACGATATTTGCATTTATGTTCCCTTTTACTCTATCACGATTAGAACTGCCTCTTTAGTCGTCTCTTCCATTTCCCATTAAGTCTTCCGTGCCGTCGTCGTCCAATTGCTTGGGCACCATCGAATAATAGAAGAGCAAATATCGTAGGATATACAGGACCAATCTCTCCATAGCTCTTGAGCAACATCATTTCATCAGCAATATGATATCTTCCCGCTGCATGATTTAACTATTAATTTAACCTCTCTAGAGCAACAACATCTCAAAAAACAACATAATTTTGCTACTCTCAAAGGCTGTTGCTTTGGAGAAGTTGCACTGTATATGTTAATTTCCCTATAGGTTTTCATTGTCAAAGGTGCAAATCGTTTAAAACTAGAGTTAGTCAAAGACTGATAGTGTTTCAATGTTTAACATGCATGCAACATAGATCACCAGAGGCACATTACGTCATGTCCATCGTAAACGTGTAACCTATTCA
This sequence comes from Lutraria lutraria, assembly GCA_964023205.1. Taxonomy (NCBI): domain Eukaryota; kingdom Metazoa; phylum Mollusca; class Bivalvia; order Venerida; family Mactridae; genus Lutraria; species Lutraria lutraria. The sequence goes on from OZ026836.1 coordinate 43,842,786, forward strand.
CGATGAGTTCACTTTGTATGTCGTGTAAAATGTTTTGAATTCTGACTGCTACATCACCACAGACAAGCAGACGCAGCTTTTCAACTTGAATGCTGTTTGTAAGATTATGTTGGTTGTGACAAAATAAGATGTTAAAATGACTATACTTACACTATTGCACCCGTTTGATTCAATTTGGGCACATGGTAGTCTGCCAGGAAAAGTGAAAACATTGCATATGGCGTCGCTTCGAAATCCATTTATAGTTGTGTTTTGTTTTGCCAGAAATAGCAATTTCGTGTCATGCGGTTAACATTTGCTTTCAGTATTTGACTTTAAAGCAAAACGTTCGAGGCTAATTTTGTTCATGACTAATGATCCAATTTCATGCAGTAATTTGATCCATTTTAGATAGTTATTTTTTATCAAATTTTTGTCTCGAATTTGTTCTTTCGCTGCAAAATGTAAACAAATGCGTTACAGTAGCTAAATGGAATCTTAAATGTAAAAAAATGAAGACATTTCCTGTTCATGTGAGGAGCTCCTTTTCTGATTGTGCCAAGTTTTAGAATTTCCAGTAACTTAATATGTTTATTCTATCAGAGCTACACACAAATATAACTTTTCTTCCGTATATAGATCATCACCATACACAACACTAAGGCTATTTTAACTGTGTCTTCATGTGTGAGATTATGATACTCATTACCTATTGAACTAATTGCATTTAAGTTAAGTGGTGATCGATGGTCTAGTGGTAACGCACTGCATTGCTGGACTACTAAACGAAAAGTCATGGGTTCGAATTTCGGCTTTGATTTGCATTTATTTCAGAGACCATCTTTTTTCGTGTTTTTTTAAACCTCATTGGACAGAAATCTACATTCATGTCATCTGTCCAACGACGGAACTTGACATATTATGTGGGGCAATTTTATTCATTGAATTTACAGTCAAACCTTTTAACAAAGGTCACACACGATGTAGCCTCACAATTGGCCTTTTTGGAGGTCACTTTGCTATGAATAATCTATATTAAACCGTCTTTATTTACAGGATGACTTTTATTCGTGGGTGACCGCTAACACATGTTTGACTGCATAATTTGTCTGCCATCCCTTCAGATATTTGTTTCAGAACATACTGTACGTACATGTACATACTGTACCTACATGTACATACTACATGTACATACTGTACCTACATGTACATACTGTTCGCCTAAAATAAACTAGACTTAGGGTGTGTTAATTTGTTTTTTCCCCGGATACTAAAACAGTACAATAGTAGTTTATATACTCAGTATAATTGAATGAAACAATGATAATGAGATTATTCTGACTTATTTATTTTGTTACTACAAGTCAATCATATGATTTTAAAACATTCATCTTTCATTTTTATTTATTCATTATCCCTTTTTTCACAATCATGGATTATATTTTGTTACCCTTTTATCTAAAATCGGCACTATGGCTATACATGACCATTAGTATATAAACAACATAAAACATTAAACAAACATTCTTTGATCCCAATTGCGTGTTTGGTATCAGCGTTTTATTTGTATATGACAGTAGATTCCATTCGATGATTACTTTAAATGTTACACAATCATGCTGTTCCTTCAAACAGTTTGAGAATCCGAATCAATAATTATAGCAATCAAAAGAAATGACAGCGTGTCTCAGATTTGTTCGCGATTGTTTTGCTGGTTTCAAACATAGATCGTATCTCTGCTTTGACATTTAGAAGTCAACATTTCATACGTTCTGCGTGGGCGGTCTTGAAATAACGATTTCACTATCCTTTCCGGTGGCTGAAGTATTTTTGAAACTATAATCACAGTAGAAAGTGTGATGCCATGTTGCAACCAAACTTGTAATAAAAACCAAACTTGTAATAATTATTACAAGTTTGACTGTAAGGATAGATGGTATATAGAGTATGAAAAAATAAAGGTCACTTCAAGCGCTAGTGACCTTAATTAGGTCAGAACGTGCTAATTAATGCGACGGAAGACATCAGTAAGTTAATGAGTGCAAAAGTAAAATCTTACTTCAACTTGAAAATCTTTTATTACAAATTTGGCTATTTCAAGTTTGGATGCTTAGTTAAATGTATCTCGATTCAACAGTAAGTCACTATCCTGAAATAATGATTCACCTCCATCAAAATCTAAATGCTTATTTGTTTCTAATTACGATAAATGACCCAAAATGGAAATGGATACACCTTAACGTCTCCAACAGGCTAGCCAGTTCGTTATGTGGGATGTTTGCGTAATACTTCATGGGAACCATTCCGTAACATAAATTTAACACAACTTATTTCGTTTTCAAGTCGCCTCTGAAAATAATTTGACTCATAAATCAAGCAATTATGTGCGGTTTAATACGGCAACAATATGTTATATACTTTTTAATCGTGAACAGTGGAATCAAAGGTTAGGGAGCACATTATTCTAATGACAGGGACAGGTTTTTGTTAAAACTCTTTGAAGAAACACTGTACTGTTATGAAAACAATGCGATTTTACGTTTTGAAATTTATATCGCATTTCTTTTCAGCTATAGCTTTAGACCGCACGAAGTGCCAAAATGATTTGTATAGTTTATACGGTTGTATAATGTGTGTGTATTAACCACAAGTAAAGGCATACACATGTTTGAATGAGGAAGCATGTTACAAATGTCTACCCAAAACACCAAATCATGTCCTCAGTTTTGTGCGATTTCAGAACATGCACAGAGAAGACATAGAGAAACTCGGGTCAATGTCCGGTGAGAACAATGTTATCAGGCGAGGTGATATCGTCCAGGGTGGCGAGCTTTAGCGAGTCACCCTGGACGATATCGCCGAGTCTGATAACATTGTTCTCACCGGACATTGACCCGAGTTTCTATTTATCATGTAACTCATTTTTCGGAGCATGATTTACTGCCATTTCCACTGGGGGCCAACGACGTATCACGAGAGGCGGTTCGCATCGAAAACATGTGTATGTTATGCAACGAAATTTTATGTAAACAGTCTCTGGTTTTCTGATCTCCACATGCCATTTTGAAATGTTTGACCTGCATCGGGACGAAATGTTAGTTTTTTGGATTGTCTTGTTAGTTGTTTTTATTAAGTTTGTATTTGCCGTTGTAAAATGCGTTTTCTGTACAATGATTGCGTTGTCATTCATCAAATTATGCCAGATTAGTCCGTTATTCTGTGTAAAAAACAGTTTTCCTCAAAATTATTGTGACATGAAACCCATTTGTAAAATATTTAGCACTCATGATACAGGCATCATGTCTGTGAACATAACTTAGCATCTCCCACCCGCTTATCAGATTGAATAGAATGTACACACGTTAATATAACAAGGCCTTTCGCACTAGACAAGTGTGTATGGTGTCAACTGAAGTCTCTTTTTGATGTATATGTTACTAACAGAGTGTGTGGATGTTTCAGTCTGAAGTCAAATGTGTATATCACTTAATATTTTGCAGTTGACAGTTATCTATTTATTTATCTGTGATGGTCTAAAGAGAACAGTTAAAATTCTCAGATGGTCTTATCATTTAATAACTGCATTATAATAGATTTAGGCACATACTTATATAATTTACGAGTTTGAACAATTTAGAAATCTGCTGTTATCTAAAAAGTTTGATTGCATTTCTTCGATTCGTTAACACCATTGCCCCATTCATTAGTATCTATAGCAATGTTGCACCGTGCTCGTCAATCCAAGCGTGATTTGCACCGAATTCGCCAATATCCACCATTTGAAAAAAGGTGACCCAGTCTTGAAGACGTCTACGGTCAGTTATAATGCCCCCATCACACCAGAGCACGTCCGCACCACGCTCGCAAATTTCCTATCACGTCCTGAAAATTTTGATGGCCGTGGCAGGGACGGACTCAAACTCGAAAAGAAATGATGCACTCAGGCTCGCACTATGCCCTTACAACGTCTTTGCCAGGTTCTCACTGCGTCTATCACGTTGCCAGTAAGTTCATTACACGTGCAGCTTCCCGTAGTCACCAGGTCTATTGCGTTAATACTACGTCCAAATTATGTGCTCACTACGTCCATGCAGACTGAACCGCATTCTCCCTAGGTCATAATAACGTCCTCATTGCATTCACTAGCTCCGTATGTATACTGTACCATATGTGTCCATTTATATTAACTGGTCATGATGGCCAAACAGAAGTCTTCTTTCTGCTTATAGTCATGCACTAACACAACATAATCTAAGGTGCTTCATGTTTCTTTTTCTTCTATTTCTTATTTAGAAAACGGCAATTTCAGCATCCAAATGGCTTGTCAGGTGGTACAATAACAAAATGCATTCATTTGCTAACGTCCTGTCAGGACGCGGTGGGTGTAGTGAAATCGTGGCCCTAGTGTGATGGGGGTATAATTAGAGTAGATGTGATGGATTGAAGAAGCTTTTGTAATTGTACTACGGTCTCTTTTATTGTTTCATCGGTAACGTTAGATCTACTTTTTCAAAGTCCTCTGCGTCTGAGCATAGTATAGTTGTGTCCATTGTGATATTTAGTTGTACCTCTATCATCTGCTTCCCTCATGAACGTAATGCTCTATATGCTGGAGTTTGCACAGTGTCATTGCGCTTCTAAAATGCTGGAAAATGGTGACCGGCAGTACATACACACCGCGTGGTCTGTATCCTGAAATTGATTTTGACTTCAATGAGCAACGTACACATGAAGATTGACCTTCGTTTAGCACCATACACACACTCTGTGAGAAACAAACACAGTCGTAGTATGCAAAAACCCCGTTCATATAAGCTTATTACACCTACAGAACATTTCTAATGAAGACAAAATGATTGAATAAGTATACCTTACCAAGTAAGTATAAGAAATGATACTCACGAAAAATATTTTAATGAAAAATCTACCAAAACAAGACTGTCTACGAACATCCCTAACTTTTGAGCTTAATTCATACGTAATTCGTACTCAATTAACTGCATACAACTGTTACATAGTATTAAAGGTTTCTACTCACCATTTTTCGTGCTTGGAATATGATATTCCAGCAAAATACAATGTCACTAACTACGAAAAATGTCGTCCTTAGCTTTTCAACCACGTTATGAGTACATAACATGTGTCGTTTGTCGTTGCATAACATACACATGTTTTCGATGCGAATCGCCTCTCGTGATACGTCGTTGGCCCCCAGTGATTTCACCTGAAATTTAGCGTTAAATTCGCTAGTGTGATTATTACGGTCTCCCGGCAAATCACGTCGAACAGTCAACATCCGCAGATAAATAGTTCACTACAATTTGGAAAAAATAATAAATAAAGCTCTCATGGATCAAAAAATTTAATTTCACATTAAAGAAATCATTTGTTAACAATTATCTACAACTCATAAGTAATGGTAGAATTGTCTTACTGCTTGATCGGCATTACTTTCGTCCATATAACTTCATTTTCAATAAATGTACACGATATTGCGGGAAATACCTCGCGCACGGTTGAACAAAATGACGTCATTCTATGACGTTTTACACGATTCTCTAGTAAATCACATGTCGACGTTCCAACGTTGCTCCCATTTTTTTTCTTTGATGTAAGCTTATTATTTTGTTAATTTGCATAAATAAGCATTTCTTGATGATTCTTTGTTTTTATTTATGATAATTTGTGTTCAAATATACTTTTTTATATTTCTTATAATAAATTTCTTTGACAAAAAAACCTGCTTTTTATAATTTAGCAAATAAAATGTTCCATTCATAATTTATGAAAGTAGTCCGTGATTGTGGGCGGAGCCAAAAAGTGTTCTCATGCTACTAGCAGCCTATTGACCTGAGAACACATAATGTTCTCAGGTCATGTGTTATCAGGCAGTTACCATGGCAGTTGCATGATAAAAATGAATCTCCTGCCATAATTGATCCAACTGAAGAAGGCTGTTCCAATGTTCCTAATGCCGTAGGTATCCATCCATTGAAGGATTCGTCGGTGGTGAGTGATTACAAAGATTTACACCAGAGCGGGTATGACTGCATATATTTATTATTTAGACAATTTATGGATATAAGATTGGATGGTGGTTAAAGAGAAATTATTTCTTCGTCGAATAAGACCAGGCTTTTAAGAATGGGGTCAGAATTGTTACAACAGGACCTTGATGAACACGACCGGTGTGCTTTCTGAGCCTAGAAGTTCTATACCTTTACTATATAATATATATATATTTTTGTTGTTATAAAACATGTTATAAACATACTATTTGACAGTGTTTCAGAGTGTAAAAATAATTCCTGGGTAGTAGAGGGACTATGGGGGCCTTCACACGCCGGTAGCCTGTGATGTCAAACACCATGACCGCTCTTTTAGTTAATCAGTTCCCATCAACTATCTGCCAGATCATGTTTTGCGGATACGATAAGTTGACCCACTATTTATTATATTGAAGTGTTTTAACGCTATTTGGGAAAAGGTTGTTACCAGTATTTAACACAATATATCACATAAATATATGTTCTGTCTTAAATAAGTGTCAGAATACAACTAAACATAATTGTAACGCAGTATAAGGTAGACCTCGTGGTCATTGTCGTTAACTGCTCAACAAATGAGATCAAATAATATTGTAAATAGTGTCTGTCGCAATACAAAAATATATGGCATTTGTTCTGCTCTTCCTTGTAAAAAAGCACTTGGCATGCCGTTTGTATCCACACGGTTCCAAACAATGGCTACATTTTACAACGGCACACCCATTTGGTCTTATCTGTCATAAGTTAAACATTTGTGTTGTCAAGAGATCGGTGGTTATAACAAAACTTCATTAATTGTTAAATCATTTTATTTGTCTGATTACTATGATATGGAGTATGAAAGAATAAATTTCTCCATAACTGCCAATTGTTTTGTTAAAATGGAAATCCTTTACAATCATGTTCTACAATGTAAATAGTGTACACAACGCTATTTACACTTATGTGCATTATGCAAATGAATACATGAGAAAAATTCTCAGGACATGCTTGCCTAATGAAGTCCACGTATTGCATATTACTTGTATTGTTTAGATAAATTCGTAGTATGTGAAGTCATAGATATTTGTGACATGCAGGTCATCCTTAGGTTAAAATGTATGGACAATCTGATATTTTCTTGACTCGATCCATATTCACATGGCAACGTGGATAGAAAAAGCCCTTTAACCGAACTGAACATCAAATTTATAAAATGCGTGTATCGCTAGCCTTCTTGCAATACGATTCGTATTACGGCACAATTGGTTCTTCATTTTCAACTTTGTCGCTTATATTATAGGCTTAATAACGTGCTATTTCTTTTTAATACACATATTTAAGATATGTAAAATATGAATATTGGTTCGATGGGAGACGGTTTGTTTTCATGTTTAATAGTTTAAAAACCACGCAGAAAAGTATACTTTTAAAGTCGTAGTTTTCAATAAAAAATGACGTGTGGTCTTCGATGGATTTCTGGATTGAATACTGTACCAACTCAACAGTGAAACAGCACCTTATATAAATAACAAACACAAAAATGTGCTCCAAAAGCTTTAATTTCTATTCCCATTCTAAGTGTTCATGAATGTCCAGTGTGTGCCTCTAAGCATGTATGTCGGTGGTGCTTAACCAAAGTACTGAAAGTACGCATGGAAACTGAACTTACACAAACTTGCTCTTCAACATGAAACGGGTACTAGTTTTTTATCAATTGCATGGCGGATGTAGAAAAACGTAGTAATTTGGTCCGCATCAAAATTCATTCGCGGCGAACGTTCAGTTTCTAAAAACGTGTTTAGTCAAATCAAAATTAAAACATCCAAATTTAAAGGGTTGAATTATTCGTTCTGACAATATTTGTAAGTTCTTGCAGCAGTGACAACCATAGAAAGCATACTACATCATTGATGTGTAAATTTTATGTTCATAGACTGTTCGTAAGGATATTCCAATGTATTATATCATCACCCTCAGATATGTGGGAAACTCATTTCATGAAAAGGGTAATTGATATAAAATTATACTAATCTATGTTTATGTTCTTGATGTCTGCATTCGCAATAACAAGTTATTCTTATAAGACAAAAACAATACTTTCTTGTTGTATCTTAACGTGTAAAATAACATTTTTTGCTTTGTTATTCGTAAGAACATTAAAAATGGATAAGAAGGAGTCATAGGCCTGGGATAAAATCACATACATAAAATACCGTCTTTCTGCCGAAGATACAGTGAAATGTCTAATGTTATATATTTTTGAGTTATCTGCCCTTGAAATTGAATTTTAGGCTGATTATAGGTCAATTGTAAAACTCCTTTACCTTCATTAGGATAGCGTTAATGTAGAATCGTCCAGTGACTGTGTGACCTGATTACACAACTGACCCACGAGAATTGAAGAAATTAGAGTACAGCATCTATCTCTTGGCAATACAGTGACGTTTTTTGCTTATTTTTAGCTACATGGGTGTTTGCCTTGGTAACAGAGGTCTTAGACCTCTACAAGAACGGGTACCATATTCAACAGACAAGTTCCATACTTTAAAAGCACTAACCCATCTACAAATTGTGCGCATTGAAATGGCCTATTGTCCATACATACCACACAATTCATCAAATATATGATTTTTTGATGACTAGTAAACTGGTCAGCGTATATGACTTTGAAATATCTTAGTCATTTGAAACAAAATAAACGGATATCGTTAGCTATTGTACACACAATTGAAGTGCAGTGAAGCGTTTTAAAAAATCCAGGGATAAATCTATGATAGCCCATTACACTGGGGACCAACGACGTATCACGAGAGGCGGTTCGCATAGAAAACATGTGTATGTTATGCAACGAAATTTTATGTAAACAGTCTCTGGTTTTCTGACCTCCACATGCCATTTTGAAATGTTTGACCTGCAGGGGGACGAAATGTTAATTTTTGGATTGTCTTGTTAGTTGTTTTTATTAAGTTTGTATTTGCCGTTGTAAAATGCGTTTTCTGTACAATGATTGCGTTGTCATTCATCAAATTATGCCAGATTAGTCCGTTATTCTGTGTAAAAAACAGTTTTCCTCAAAATTATTGTGACATGAAACCCATTTGTAAAATATTTAGCACTCATGATACAGGCATCATGTATGTGAACATAACTTAGCATCTCCTCACCCGCTTATCAGATTCAATAGATGGTATACACGTTAATATAACAAGGCCTTTCGCACTAGACAAGCGTGTATGGTGTCAACTGAAGTCTCTTTTTGATGTATATGTTACCAACAGAGTGTGTGATGTTTCAGTCTGAAGTCAAATGTGTATATCAATTAATATTTTGCAGTTGACAGATATCTATTTAATTATGTGTGATGGTTTAAAGAGAACAGTTAAAATTGTTAGATGGTCTTATCATTTAATAACTGCATTATAATAGATTTAGGCACATACTTATATAATTTACAAGTTTGAACAATTTAGAAATCTGCTGTTATCTAAAAAAGTTTGATTGCATTTCTTCGATTTGTTAACACCATTGCCCCATTCATTAGTATCTATAGCAATGTTGCACCGTGCTCGTCAATTCAAGCGTGATTTGCACCGAATTCGCCAATATCCACCATTTGAAAAAAGGTGACACAGTCTTGAAGACGTCTACGGTCAGTTATAATGCCCCCATCACACCAGAGCACGTCCGCATCACGCTCGCAAAGTTCCTATCACGTCCTGATAACTTTGATGGCCGTGGCAGGGACGGGGTCAAACTCGAAAAGAAATGATGCACTCAGGCTCGCACTACGCCCTTACAACGTCTTTGCCAGGTTCTTAGCGTCTATCACGTTGCCAGTAAGTTCATTACACGTGCAGCTTCCCGTAGTCACCAGGTCTATTGCGTTAATACTACGCCCAAATTATGTGCTCACTACGTCCATGCAGACTGAACTGCGCTCTCCCTAGGTCCCAATAACGTCCTCATTGCATTCACTAGCTCCGTATGTATACTGTACCATATGTGTCCATTTATATTAACTGGTCATGATGGCCAAACAGAAGTCTTCTTTCTGCTTATAGTCATGCACTAACGCAACATAATCTAAGTTGCTTCATGTTTCTTTTTCTTCTATTTCTTATTTAGAAAACGGCAATTTCAGCATCCAAATGGCTTGTCAGGTGGTACAATAACACAATGCATTCATTTGCTAACGTCCTGTCAGGACGCGGTGGGTGTAGTGCAATCGTTGCCCTAGTGTGATGGGGTATAATTAGAGTAGATGTGATGGATTGAAGAAGCTTTTGTAATTGTACTACGGTCTCTTTAATTGTTTCATCGGTAACGTTAGATCTACTTTTTCAAAGTCATCTGCGTCTGAGCATAGTATAGTTGTGTCCAATTGTTCCGTCAGTTCAGCACCATCTGGTTGAGAAACTTTGTACATCCCGGATTCCGCTTGTTTCAGGAACAATTGGCAATGGACAGACTTAGTCGGTGTGTTCACTTTAAGAAATTTCCATATTGGTCTGTCACTTGTTACATTATTTGTAGGTATTAATGTTTCCAGTTTCCGTGATCGTTGTCATGTCGTCGATGTTGTAGATAACGTAATGGTCCTTCATTTTAAGTTGCATTGTGATATTTAGTTGTACCTCTATCATCTGCTTCCCTCATGAACGTAACGCTCTATATGCTGGAGTTTGCACAGTGTCATTGCGCTTCTAAAATGCTGGAAAATGGTGACCGGCAGTACATACACACCGCGTGGTTTGTATCCTGAAATTGATTTTGACTTCAGTGAGCAACGTACACATGAAGAGTGACCTTCGTTTAGCACCATACACACACTCTGTGAGAAACAAACACAGTCGTAGTATGCAAAAAAACCCGTTCATATGTGCTTATTACACCTACAGAACATTTCTAATGAAGACAAAAAGATTGAATAAGTAAACCTTACCCAGTAAGTATAAGAAATGATACTCACGAAAAATATTTTAATGAAAAATCTACCAAAACAAGACTGTCTACGAACATCCCTAACTTTTGAGCTTAATTCATACGTAATTGGTACTCAATTAACTGCATACAACTGTTTCATAGTATTAAACGTTTCTACTCACCATGTTTCGTGCTTGGAATATGATATTCCAGCAAAATACAATGTCACTAACTACGAGAAACGTCGTCCTTAGCTTTTAAACCACGTTATGTGTACATAACATGTGTCGTTTGTCGTTGCATAACATACACATGTTTTCGATGCGAACCGCCTCTCGTGATACGTCGTTGGCCCCCAGTGCATTAGTGACAGAACTTTTTGCAGGACCCTCGTATATGGCATAGTTTGAGAGCTGATTAAAATGTACGCGGACATTTGCTGTATTTTCTTTATTAGTTTTACTGTTAGAGATCGTATTGAATACAAAACTTATTTGAGAACAAACTTGCAAAATGATTACTTAAACACACACGTATTCAAGGTCAAGAACTCTACTCTACTTTTAGATTCATACATGATTAAAACAAGATGAATGTAGATATGACACAACAGTTACAATATGAGTAATGTATACACATTCGGATAAAGCTTTGTCTTATATTGTGTCTAATACATGAGGAGAAATTATCGAAATGACGTCATCCTCATTTGGTACTGTAATTGGCTTTGAACCTAAATATTTCTTTCCAAAATGGAGAACGTTTGTAAGGTTTTGCACACTTCACATAAAAATGATATTTATTTGTGTTGATTGGTAGCTGAAACTTAAAACTGCAGATTAATGTACGGAATTGGGATGTTTCTTTTTTGTTAAGTTAATTTTCTGACGTTCGTGTATTTATGGCAGCGATAAAACTATGATTTACGTCGTTGCTATAGTAACGGTAATAAAATATCAATTGCATTTTACGGATTTATTTTGATCATTAATCATCAGCAACAAAAATAGGAATTCAGTTTTCGACCTGAATGCATTCTTTAACCAAACTATAATAAATTGGCCTAGGCATTAATTTTCTACAATTTAGCGATGCCTTTTCGGAAGCTTGTGTCACAAATACCTGCCGTGATGAAATCAAACAGTTTTGCGTTTTAATGAAACTTTCTATGATAGTAGTATGTTTTATCCAATTACTAACAGCAGACAATTAGTGTGTCCGAGGCCATTAGTGTGTTCGTTGGGGGAAACATTTGTCAGACCGTATATACACTTCATCTTTCAAAATAGACATTATTGTACAGGAAATATAGATCTAAAATAGAAACTTTGGAAATCTTCCCATGTATTGTACGTGTAACATTGATTGGTTGCGAACAAGTATATCAGCTGATTTCAGCAAACCTTAATCTAGTTGGCTATTTCATTTTTTTTATGAAATTGAAATTCACCCAGATATTGACCTAAAGTGTTTATTGCCTATTTGTGTTTACGATTTTTTGGTCAATGGACTCGGATTTGATATTTTATAATCCTTTCGATCAACAGTCTAAATTTCTTTTGGATACGAGACAACGAAAACAACATTTCGAATTTCTATATTATGTTCCTAATAACACTGACCATGATAAATCTATCATTATTAGAAAATATTTATTTTAATCATAGCCATGCAAATTTCAATGGACTCGGATTTGATAGTCAATAGTCAGACTTTCTTTCGGCACGGACTAAACTACTGATGAATTAACTGACCATATAGATAAAGAGGAAAAACACTGACGACATACAAAAAGAGGAATTTGCATTGGTATGTATTTTACTATACGAAGTACTTACATTCCAAGAGTATATACATTGCGACACAGTATGTTTAAATTTACAAAAGTACTAAATGAAACGAATAAATCGTCGCTCTATTTCCAGAGGGGCGTAAGAGACGTTTTGTTACTTTTGAGAAATAAGCCTTAGAGGCTTAGAGATTTGAGTGCCCATAACTTTTTTGTTACTGGGCGGATTTTTCTGATTTTTGCTGTGAAGCTTTAGATGATATTTATCTGCTTATTAATAATTTTTCATGAATATCATAAATTTCTATATTTTTTAAAACAACAAAGACTGAAACTGAGATACGCCTTTTGGAATTTTTGTGGCATAACTTGTCAATACTACAATGACGTATCGACTTACGACCTTTTAGAATTGATCTGTTATGATGAAATTCTATTTACGCCAATATGAAACTGAAATCTCACTGTCAGAACAATGTAATTATAAATAAAAAGATTATGAAACATAACGAACTTTTTTAGAACAAAACATACTAATTGTAACAATTAGATATAAAAACGACAAAGTGGTCCAGAGTCGTTTATCTGCATTGTACAGAAATCCTAAATTACAATAATAATGTTAAAATATTACTGCATTTAATTTCTATACCTCTTCAGTATTCTGCAATTATACAGTACTAAAATTTATAGTGATCATAATAATTCTGTTGCTGACATTATTATAAATATGTCCGTACAATAATTATTTGAGCAGATTTCACATTCACATTCATGGGCTGTTTAGCCTGATAATTAATTTCAAACGCAAATTTTGATGACTAAGGGTAAAAGGTGATTTGCCAGTTGAAAAACGCTACACCCGTATTTATTTCAACAGCTTAGCAACACCTTGCTGTATTAATTCAACATAACATAACTAAATAGAGGTAAACAAACCACTATATACACAACTCGTGTATAGTGAAAAAACAACAACAAAAAAACTTAACATTAAAATGAACAAAATAACTGGCTTAACACAATAACTCCAATGTACTAGATAGTAGGCACTACTATTCAAACAAATAACAGCGTTTTAACACCATAATTACACCGTAAGCTAATATTGTCCCAGTCCAGTTTTTTTTTCATCTACATAATAATCACTTACGGTTGTATCTATGGAGGCTGACTCAAAACTGTTAAAAAAGTTACGAAAGATACTAGTAGTTTGCACAGAGTGCACGTGCCGGTTTAAATGACTAATTTCAGTGCTTTGTAAAAGTGCTGGTCAACATCAGGCAGGTATTTTAGCATGCTGGTAATGTCTCTTTTTTTCTCAGTGGAAATTACAGGCACTTCGGTCAGTATTTTGGGAATGGGTAAGCACCTACAAGGTCCGCTTGTTCTCGTAACCCTGCTACTAATAGTTGCCTGTTTAAAACATTTGTCTGCAAACGACAGTTTGAAATCTACATGGAACGGTTGTGATTTCGTATACCTCAAACATTTTACTTTTGTGAATGGTATTCCATTGAATTTAAGTCCAAGAATGGACTTCTGGTAGTCATGAAAGTTGTGTTTCTGCATCTGAATGATGACGAAACAATTTTTTCGGCGAGTCTTTTTCAGTTGCCTTAGCAGTGATATTGGACTGAAAATTTCACTATGCCGTAATGTTTTCTCTATCGTACTATGGATGTTATCCACTTCTTGAATACTGGAGTGGCCTGGACAGCAGAACTTTTGAATGATCATTTCAACATTACAATCAATCATAAACCTTTTTAGTGCATAGCACATCACCGAGTTCCTATTTTGCGGGACGCACGAGTCCGACCACAGTATAAATGATTTTACTTCCGGATGTTTCCCTTTTATATCTCGCAATATCATCACAATAGCACTAGCTATTTCGTTAGCTCCTCTTCCACATACTGCTTCATTCCAAATAGTATTATAAGCAGCACCATCGATTGAACAGTGTGCCGTTAAATTGTAAGTATTTAGTTTTCTTTTGTAGTAAAGGTTGCTAATATTTGCTTTTGGTAGCACTATTACATTTTCTAAGTCAAAACATACTACAGCTTGTACTTTGTCACAGCGATCACTGTCACGTTCAATCTTTGTATGTATCTTATCTGCTTCATGTGCATCGAATTTCCGTTGAAGCTCAGTGATCAAGGCTTGTACGGTTGTTGTAGCTACTCGGTTAACATTTTTCATTTCTTCACACAAATCGCATCTGTCCTTTTTTGGAACACGAAAACCAAAGTTGTATTCTTTCTTGAATATCTTTCTATACATATGTTGAAGTTGTGGTGTAACATTCTTTTCATTGCAGTATTCCACATACAGGTCATACATTGCAGCAACATTAAGTCCAGGCTCTAAATATTATTTACTGGAAGACGAACGACAGTAATGTGATGGCATATGGGGAAATGACTCTATATGAGTCCGAATATGGTTAAGATGTTCTTCTGGTGTCTTCGTCGTCGTCTTCTTGCCTCTCATGTCTGCAAAGCGTGTTCCATCATTTCTGTCAAGCTTTTCATAAAAATTACGTATGCGCTTATCAGATACCTGTAACACAGACAAATAAAAGTTTTTACAGACTTGTAACTTCTCACAATCATTTCTTATAAGAAAATATGACACTGTAAATTTTCGTCTGCTGTCTGCTTTTTTACTTTTTTTTTGATTGGCACTTTTCGGTCGTTTGTGAGAAAAAAGAAAACTTCTCACTGTCTGAGAGTGCCCAGAAATTTCTAGCTAAGATTTCAATGTTTTCATTATTGAACATGAAGCAATTTCTTCGACATCGCCCTCTACAATCATTTTTAAATGTAACTTTCTTTGCTTGTATCTTTTTTCCTTTAATATTAATATATTCTAATCCTGCTTGGCGTTGCCTTTTTCTGACATTTTTCCGCAACTCTGGGGATCTCTGATCCTTTTCCTGCCTCGTTGGAATGGCAATACTTGTACATTAGACTGACTTTCCAATTGAAGAGAAGTCAACATAGCATCTCCAGTGTCTTCTGTTTGATTTTCGACAATACCTATGTCGTTGTTGTTGATGTCTCTGTTTAGGGATACATCGTTGTTACTGAAAAGTACATTTTCTTCTGTTTTTCGGGTTAGCTCATCTGTTGTGTTCTGATTTGGAACATTATCATTATTTAAAGTGTCAGTGTTGTATAATACAGTATCTATCTTAGGTTCGTTCGAAGAGGTGCTATCTAAATCAATGTAAACATTAATGTTGCTTTCGTTGACCATACACAAATTTTGCTGATCAAACGGTATTTCACCTTCAAGTTCCTCTACGAAGGAACGTGGTAGAGTATTTAAATCATACACATTTACTGGAATAGCTTCATCATTATTTTCACAATGACTCTTCTCATCAACTTGGTCATCAAAGGTTCCTTCGGATCAAAAATCACAGTTAATTATATTTAGTACTTCACCTAAACTTAACTTACTCATTTTGGATAGATGTATCTATCTATCATTGTGATAGATGTATCTAAGAAAAGATCTAAAATCTGTGATTTGAACTCGTCTAACACAACACTTGAATACAATGATATGTGCAGAAATACCATATGTCCACGCGTATTCCGTAGTATTTTGTCACAATTTCCAATATCAAAGTAGTCTTCACAGGCATCTAATACTAATATCGGTTTGTTTTGACAAATCTCCACTAATGCCAAAACACTGGTGAAACTCAAATATATTTGTTCCAATCTGTTTCAGGATTTCAACACAACAAAGTCTTCATTAATCAGCTTTTTGCAACCCGACACATTTACAGTTGTAATGTTTGGCGCATCCGACAAGAAACACAAAGTTGAAATAGGCGCATCAGTTATATCGAGCCAAGTTAATGACGCAAAGTCACTTCTTGTAAAAACCCTGTCTATTTCTGGAGTAGTGCATTTAAACGTTGTACATGGCAACAATAGTTGTCGTATCTTGTAGTAAGATAAGATAGTCTCTTTATTCTCTTTTGACAACTGCAATGGATACTGAAAGTCAATAACAGTCCAGAGGCTTGATGTGTACTTGATAAGTTCATAAAATCTTCTGCATATTCTGTTCACATACATTAGAAGTTCTTGTATTTCAAAGTAAGAAAATATATACACAAGCATGTCATTTGGAAGATCTGTCAACACAGTCCTATAAAATAAAAAAACAATATATTACACATACAAAAAAAGCAAATGATATATTTGACTCTTGAAAAGATAAACAGATAAATCTGTTTTGGACAGATATTAATACTGACATAAGTTTGCATTATGTTCTTCAGCACCAATCGCTTGACAATTCCAATATAGTTAAAACATAACATGGCGTTTATCATGTAATTCGACGAATATAGCGTTCAAATGTATGAAGTTACAACAGAAATGTGATGTTACCTTTCTTGTTTGTTGAGCCGCCCATTGGCTATGTTAACGTAATATTGTAGACAGTATTAGAGTTAGCTTTGTCGAAAGAAAGATTATAAAAACTAATATATCCGAAATGCAACATATCCGAAATTAATAGTGCAGAAGTCATCATCATTCTACCTGATACAGAAAAGAACAACAATATGCAACATCCAAAGTATTTTCACTGAATAAATATATAAAAAAAGAATCACAATGTATATTTATACTTACATATCAGTCCTTTATAGAAGTGTAAAAATGAAAACAATAACAAAGAAGATTTAATCTCGGCATGTTACGACGCCATCTTGTTTCGAATCGCTGAATTTGATTGGTTGAAGTTTTACGCCTATCTGGAATTGATCATAAACGAATAAAAGGTTATACGCCTTTCTGGAATTGAGGTTTACGCTATTAAAATCAGTTCCACAAGGGCATAGACCATACCATCATGTAGAGCTCGAAAAGACGAATCCTACGATACCAAACACTCAATTTTGCCAAATTTTGGATACGCCTCTCTGGAAATTAAGCCACGAAATGTTAACTAAATAATTATTAACAGCTGTATGACGGGGCCTTTTTTCCAAAAATTGGGAAGGGGCCTTAGCCTGTCATTTTGGGAAATTCAAGCGCGATTTCCGGCCAAATTGGGAAAAGGAAGTCTGACTCAAGATACATCAAAAAGGAAAACTGCCGTCCACATACATGTAGGATGTAGACTGTTTCTTCAGTTAAATCATTTAAAACAAAATTATTTAACACTAAAACAGGACTCATCTGTATAATCATTCATATTCATTGATTCATAATTATACATGTTACCATTTATAAGAGTAATTGTTTGGACTTGAAGTCCTTAAAATCATCAACAATTCGTTTACAGTCTACTATCGCACACCCAATGGTGCCTAAGTTCATACTTGAAAAGAACTACTTTGCAGCCATCGTTATGTGCATGATGGTACAGAGACAGACTCAATTGTATGACTATCATGTGATAATGTTGTTGACAAAAATGCACTTGCTGTGCATGATGATGCAGACGGAGACATGATTTATCATCAGTGGGGTTGACAATGAATCAGATACTGTTACGACTTGGGTTCAGAAATCGGGGGATGGACATCGACGACAAGGTCTTGTGCCATTAGTGTCGAGGTTGATTGACCTTCATTGGCTCCAATTGGCAAGGCATTTACCCTATTTACCCTTTTGATACCAAATGTAATCAAAGTACTGAAAGAACTGTCGGAATTTGATTTTTTTTCATATGAGACAAGTCACTGCCATGGTGTTGCTGGCAACACAACAATGACTGTTAGGAGAAATCCTAAATTAGGAACTGTACAGTTGATAGATATTCATGCTTAGGAATTAACATACACCATCTCAATATTGCCATCTATTTATGTACATATTCTGACATTCATGTGCTAAATTCCACCAACCTAGCATGATGGTTATCTAAGTTATCAGATGTTTCGAGTTTTTTATGTAGCCCATTATCCAGCCTATATTTTTCCGAATTCATCGGTACCAAAATAAGCATTGTTGCTGTCGTATGTACTGATTTAAAACATACCGAAAAGCTCTTCAAAACGCCCCATTTTAATAATATATCTTGAGTATGACCACATATCATTTTAAATGCACACTACAGTGTTAGAAACGAATTAAAATCGACCAATATAATTGTTTTAGTGATAATCTGGTTTTGAAGAGTTTTTCAATTTTCCATGTTTTTAGTTCCAAACTCGGAACAAAATTGTTATCGATAATAGGAATGAACTGACATAAACCACTATCGATTGATTAGTCGTACTTTAAGATTTTTTCAGAAAATCTATATAATTTGTATGTGAATTATATTCAAACTAAATATCATGATGTTGGACTATATGACAGGTTTTGAAGTGAAAGTAAAAGTTTATTGTAAAAAAATATAGCTATTCGGAAACGAGCCGTTATACGTCGATATTTGCCGATCTCGCTACGGAATATACCGACATCGCACGATTTCATCAGTTTCATTACGATCTTTCTGTCTTGACATCAAAATACCCTTCACACAATGTGCACTAGCATAATAATTGCGAACTTCACAATAACTGTTATTTCTTCGCAAATGTATGTGTACCGCCGTTCTGTTCTCTGCACTTCGACGGGAAAACCCCACATTCTATTTTTAGAATTTATCCAACTATATATAGCTCTGGCCGATAGTATAGATCGATACGCGTTATGGATATAAACCTTAACACTGATTTACATATCATGTCAAAAAGTCACATATAAGACATGCATCAATAGTAGATTAATGTAATTACATGCATACTTCTATAGCTACTGAACAAAAGCCGAAAGTAGAA
The DNA here is from genome assembly GCA_964023205.1 of Lutraria lutraria. NCBI lineage: Eukaryota > Metazoa > Mollusca > Bivalvia > Venerida > Mactridae > Lutraria > Lutraria lutraria. Next base: position 43,862,314 of record OZ026836.1, read on the forward strand.
CTATTTTATGCTAAACTAGTTGGTTTCCGTCCCCAATCTTACAGCACACAATAGAGTGAGAGTGGGAACGGGAACCATGACAGTTATGTATGACGGCATTTTTGTAAGTCATCGATAGCAAAGGTATTTGATTGAAAATCAAATTCCAAAAATACTCTGTTGGTCTACATCATCTGCAGCCCTTTTACAGCTTTTTTGTACTAAGTATTTTCCGTTTTTCGAAATGTTTTTGTTTACGTGCACTTGTTTGTGTAGAATCAGAATATGTTCTATAGAAGTTGGTTGAGAAACTCTTTTTATCAGAACTTTGTAAGTTTTTGCTCGTAATAATTATACCGATATAACATTTCAAATGATTGTATAGAAAATTATACGGAACTGACGACCGCGTCATGTCTACACGCGGCGTACGAAATCGCATAAAAGATACTCAGTTCACGTTTTTACATTACATGATGAATCAAATGGCGTAAACATATCGCAATATCTCGGTCATAGCATATACGTACAATGCCGAGCCATTGCAAATGAATATGGATTTTGTATGCGAATTGCTTTCGGTTTCACTCGTTGATAAATAATGCAAGTTTGATTCTCAGAGCAACTTAAGGGGGACAAAAATTCAACATATTGGGAATTTAGAATTGTTTTTTTGGAAATTCTTTTACGAAAGTGGGAAAAAAGAAGCTTTTTGCGATTGGGAAGTCACCGAATATCGGCCTCTTTTATAGAAGGAAAAAAGGCCCTGTATGAACGTAGGCTAAATGCTTATTATTCCTTTCTTTCTTTTGATTTCTGACAATTATTTTTACTTAATTAACAAAATTCTCACATTCACAAATTAAGCTAGATAATTACTGTACTGTATTGGTAAATTGATGATTTTGTTCTGTTTTGTTATATTTATGTTATTTTCAATGTTTGTAAAATGTTGCTTATAGTTCACGCATGTAAGTGTATGTTTATATCACGATGGGCTGTAAGGCTTAAGTCTTAATAAAGTATCTGTCCTGTTATGTTTCTGTATGCTCAAAGTGCCTGTGTGATATATTATGATAGTGCAGTGTCAGTTCATTTCTGCACAATAACAGTTGATATATACTTGATTAATAGGATTAATATATTATGGAAAAATAGAATATTTAGATATTTTACTTAAAAAGTGTTGATCCTTTTTTGGTAAATTGTATATGAGATAAGATTTGTTTTGTAAAATTTAATCAGTTCAAATGTTGTTTGCATGTTAATATAATTGAGTGTACTAAATACTTATGCCTTACAAAAACTATTAAAGCACAATTTGCAATAAATACACTTAAGTTTTGTTAAATCATCAAAACCTGGTAATGGTTTTCTTTTCTCATCTTACATGCTTTTTCTAGTCAGATAATAAAACATGCACTTACATTTTTTACTACCCATTATTTTGTATTACTTTGTATTGTTTGTCGTATACCAGTATTGTTAAGTTAAAATAGGTACAACTATACAAATATACTTTCATGGTGAATACTTGCAGACAAGATACTTTTATTGATATTGTGCATTACACATATTATTGCTATTTCACTATTGAAGGAATCATGGGCATTTTAATTTTAATGAACATTTTAATGAAAAGCTCTATTAATATTGTGTTTATTAAAAAATGATGTCCTTATAATCAAAATTTACCATAATTTTGTGAATATTATAGTAATTTCGATATCATGCAGTGAGATTATGAAGAATTTTGTAAATGAATATACAGTGTCTACGAACAATAGATTTGAACGAAGGCAAAATGGCGCCGATCTCAATGAATTCAGATCAGTAAATTCTAGAAAGAGAAAAAAGGCAGCAGTGGCAGCATAGATGGATTTGTAGGTATGCAGACAAATGATAATCTGATCTGTATTTTTGAACAATTGAACAGAAATTATGATAAGATCAGTGACTCAGAATCACAACAAACATCGTATCGAGAAGAAGTGAGAGCGGTCAAGGAATATGTCAGTAGTTTAGATGATAGAGTTATAAAAATGGAAGAGTTGTGTGAAGCCCAGAGGTGGAATGCTAAGGTACTTTCTTATAAGTCCATTGATAGTGAGGCAAGAAGCATGAGGAATAACATTGTGATCTATGGACTGACTGAAAAATTTAGGTACAGTAGTAAGACCTCGTTCTCAACTTTCTTGAAAATGAACTAGATATTGACACAAGTGAAATGCATATTGAAAGAGCACATATACTGGAACAAAGCATAAACGCCAATAATAGAAGTATACGTGATTCAAAGCGGCCAATGGTAGCACGGTTCAGAGATTATGTGGACACTGAAGCTATATTAAGAAAGTCATATAAACTGAAAGGCACACATTTTGGTGTTGACAGACAGTACCCAAAAGCTGTACAAGTCACAAGAGAATCACGTTCAAGACGTCAAAAGGTGCAGTTAAGGTATCCTACCAGACTATTCATTGATGGCAAGTGCGTACAGGACGCCTTGCCTGATTGGTTCCAGGTGTTGGGTAGAGATCGACTTGAGGAGACAAAATAGCACGAACTAAGTAATAATATAAATGTAAGAGTGTATTCGGAAAGCACAGTGATTGAGGGCGATCAAGAATCGGAAGTAAACAACGATGATATAAATGAAGTCTTTGAGGAAAGATGTCCAGATGAAAAGTCGGCAGAAAATGGGTATACGCACCGACTGTAAACAAAGGCGAATCACGTGACCAGAGCGTAAACACGGTGTGTGTGTAGAGAATGAAAGTGGAAATAGCAGAGTAAAAAGTTATGAAAATGTGTTACCTGTAAGATTAGTTGATAATTTATCCATAGGAAGTGAAAACAAATTCAGTGAAAGTTAATAATCCGCAACAGAATAATAATAAACCGAATATTGAAAAGTCCAACACACGTGTACAAGTGAATGAGAAATTCGATGGGAAACCAAGATCTAACAAGAACAACTATAACAAAACGTTATAGTTAGACGAATTACAAGAAGCATTGGTTTAAGTTTTTTGTATGAAGTTGCTTTTTTCATAAAGGATATTGACCGTCTACTTTATTCAATCCTCAATTATGGAGAGTATAACATATTTACAATCCATAGATAATACACATATTTTGACAACCGTGAGTATTTGACAAATGAATACATTCATATATATAGTTCACAGGTACATGGCATTACCATACCATACATCAATGGAATAAAGTACACCATAAATACTACCAAATCCACCATAGTCTGATATGATACAACCACATTAACTTACATCTAATGATGTTCCCGATATTATGCCACGTTAACATCATAGAACGATGCCTACATTACTTACTTGCGTTTCAACAACAGAACAGACGAACAGATTCAGTCAAATATGACAGGTAACGCGACGAATAGCCAGTTCAATGATTGACTAATAAAAAATGACCGAAATCACCATTAGTCAATCAAATGGCCAGGATTAGCCAAACTAGTAATAGACAATACAGTAAGTACTCACAAACAGCTATAATAAACAAATACTCGTAAGTATAATTCGTCTAGAAAATAGTCAACCAAAATCTAAAAATAACTTGCAATTAACAACGGACGGTGAACCAGCTAAGAGTTATACCGCTGGTGCCGCGAACCAGCTAAATATAGACAAAAATAGTAACAATGACGCAAAACGTAGATCACACGGGCGGGGAGGGCAAAGAAAATAGGACTGCGTAGAGGACAACAGTGAAATAAAGTTTTGTTTGTTAAATGTGCAGGGACTTACCGGCAAACAATTTAATAAATTTGACTCTGAAGAAATGAAACTGTTGTTTAAAGGTCATGATATCCTTCTATTTACTGAAACATGGTCTACTGATAGTTATAATTATGATGTTCCCATAGAAAATAAAAATAAAAAAGAGCCAAGAGAAGCAGTGGAGTTATGATTATATATGTACATGATAAACTGAAGAAACATGTCAGTTTTGTAAAAAGCTCTTGTGTGATTCAACTATGTGGATCAAATTTGATAAATGTCTTTTTAATCTTGATTCTGATTTGTTTATGTGTTTACTAACAAGACAGTACCAGGGAAATATTTACAGAGCAATCTGTTTTTGATATAATTGCAAATGATATGTTATATTTTGATAACTTGTATGATAATAAATGCAATTTTATTGTCTCAGGGGATTTTAACTCAAGGGTTGCTGAAAGACCAGATTATGTAGAAAATGAAAATATGTTTACTACTGATTTATTACCAGATGAATATGTTGCAGATGATGTTTTACCTAGGAAAAGTCAAGATAAAACTGTTAATGAATATGGTAGATCAAGAGCATTATTGGAATTTTGTAAAGCTTCAGGTTTAAGGATTGTGAATGGTAGGGTAGGATTGGTAAATATACATGTATGAATGTTCAAGGTAGCAGTTGATACGGTTTTAACTAAGTATAAATTGTTCAACATTTTAATACATTTGAAGTACCCCAATGTTTTATCTGATCATTGTGTTGTAGATTTTAAGTTAAATTCATGCTATGTACATCCAGAAAATAATGAAAATGTTTGTAACATTTCACAGAGTATTTCATATATGTATAAATGGGATAATAGTAAAAAGGAATTATATGTAAATGCTCTTTCAGAGGAATCTTTTACACAACAGTTTGATGTCATAAGTAAAAAAATTAATGTTGCAGAAAACAACATAGATATAAATGAGATCTTACATTCTCTATGCAATGTTTTAGAAAATGTTACTTCACCTTTATTTAAAAAGAATATTCATAGCTCAAATAAACAACATGTTACTGCTGATAGTGAGAAAAAGGTGCCTTATTTTGATGAGGAATGTAAACAATTGAAGAGAAATTATTATACGTGTTTAAATTATTTCAGAAATAATCCATGTAATGATACTAGACTTTCAATGGTACAGGCTAGAAGTGAGTAAAAAAGAAGTGTATTTATGACAAAAATGAAACTCGAAAACCTTGAAACAACACGGCTAACTAATGCAAAGAAATACTGGAATATGTTGAAAGGTCCTATACATAAAAATGATAAATGTTCTTTAACATCAGATAAATTTTTAGAATACTTTAAAGCCATAAATGACCCTGAATCTGTATATTACCAACCAGATGAGTATGTATTGTATTATAATGATAGATATCAAAATGGTGAATTAGATGTTATGTTTTCAGAATTAAATGTACCTTTTTATGTTGAAGAAATAATCAAGGCATGTAAAAAGCTAAACTCGGGTAAATCTGCTGGGTGTGATTATCTGATAAATATTTTTTTTAAAATATGGTTCATGTAATGAAAATTTTGTAAAAATTATGTGTATATTATTTAACAGATTGTTTGATTTAAGATATTTTCCTGAGGACTGGTCTATAGGGTTTATAGTCCCATTACATAAAAAAGGTGATGCTGATGAAGTTAATAATTATAGAGGTATCACACTGTTATCCACATTTGGTAAATTGTTTACAAAAGTATTAAATGACAGGTTAAATGAATGGGCGGAAAAATACCATGTATACATAGAAGCTCAGGCCGGATTTAGGAAGGGTGTGGGTATTATTGATAATATGTTTGTGTTCCATGGTTTAAGGTATTAGATGTATAATGCATTACCTCCATTTTGAAGAGTACTAAATTTCATCATTTTTACGTACAATTGACAAATTCCTTGAGGGTTATGGGTTCAAACCCCACTGGGACCAAATTTTTTTCTTCTTTTTTTTTAGTTTTTAGGTAATGTTTTGTACTTAGAACATGAATTAACACAGTAATATGAAGGAAAATATATATTCCAAAATATTTTGTTTAGATTATAAGAATTTATACATCGTTAATTAACGAAAATCAAGTAACCATGGATTTCTGACACTCATCTTTTCAAAACCGGATGGTGAAACTTTTTAAAATTTGCTATAGACATTATACACACACAGTAGTTAATTTTGAGGAAATTTCAGGCATTGCCCCACTTTGGTTTTTATCTTAGTGATACTTATCAATTTGTTACTTTTTGGTAATAAGCAAAAATCTTCACTAAATCTTAAAGGGGCGGGGTTATATATTTCATTTTTTCTGCAACATAGTAGTTCCAAACATCATATTTATACTTTGGATTGACAAAATATTGGTTTCCCTTAGACTTATACACATTTTTGCATTTATTGTGTCATCTGTTATAGAGGTAAATCAATTTTCATACAGGTGTCTTCATAAGATTTTAAGGTACTATTTTACGTTGGGGGTAGAGGAACAAAAATGGTCGTAACTCTCTTAACTGATGGTGAAAGTTTTTAAAAATCCACCTCTGAGTGTCTTAATGGATATACAAAAGAATGACAATATTTTAAATGCAATCCTGAACACTTCATATTATACATCTAATACCTTAATTACACACTTGCTTAATACATATAAGAAATTATATACAGTTTTTGTAGATTTAACTAAAGCCTTTGATTACTTAGTGAAAGATATAAATTGTTATAAATTGATAAAGCTTGGAGTAAGAGGCAAACTGTTAGACATTATTAAATCTATGTATGAAAATGTTAAATCTAGAGTAAAATACAATAATGCACTTAGTGATGATTTTAGTTGTATGTTAGGAGTAAGGCAAGAGGAATCACTCTCCCCCTTTTTATTCAGTATGTATTTAAATGATATAGAAGAACATTTTATTTTGAATGGTTTTGAAGGTATAGAGCTTGATATGTTTAAATTGTTTTTATTATTATATGCTGGTGATATTGTTATTGTTACGCCCTATGGGTAGCTTGCAGTAGAAGGCTGTTTAACAACTAAGGGGGTGAACTTCAGTAAATATAGGAGCAGGGACTAAAACCTTACAGTGGAACTAGGAGGACAAACAAATCATATTTAAGGTTTTCGAAGTCTAATACGAAGTGTTAAGGATCGTATTTTAAATATTGTCATTCTTTTGTATATACATTTAGACATTTACTGGTGAATTTTTAAAAACTTTTACCGTTAGTTAAGAGAGTTACAACCATTTTTGTTCCTCTACCCCTAACGTAAAATAGTACCTCAAAATCAAATGAAGTCACCTTTATGAAAATTGGCCTATCTCTCTAACAGATGATACAATAAATGCAAGTATGTGTATAAGTCTAAGGGTAACCAATGTTTAGTCAATTCAAATTGTTTATACGATGTTTGAATTACTATGTTGTAGAAAAAGTGAAAAATGTAACCCAGCCCCTTTAACATTTAGTCAAGATTTTAGCCTTTTACCAAAAAGTAACAAATTGATAATTATCATTAAAATAAAAACTGACGCAGGGAAACAGCTGGATTTTGTTCAAAATTAACTACTATGTGTGTATAATGTCTGCACCAAATTTCAAAAAGTTTCACCGTCTGGTTTTGAAAAAAATTGTGTCAGAAATCCATAAATACTTGATTTTCGTTAATTAACCATGTTTAAATTTCAATAAACTAGACAAAAAACTTTGGAATAAATATTTTCTTCCATATTACTGTATAAATGCATGTTTTTAATACGAAACATTACCTAAAAATTAAAAATAAAAGAAAAAAGTATGGTCCCAGTGGGGTTTGAACCCATGACCCTCAAGAATATGTCAATATGCCAGTAAAATTCATGAAATTGAGTACTCTTCAAAATGGAGGTTTCGAATTAGAGATTGAAATCCTTAATCAAATATCCTTGAGTAACAGTTCACATTTACATTTTTGCAAAACAGTTTTGGGGGTGAAAGGTCAAACACAAAATAATTTTATTCATGATGAGTTAAGTAGAACTAGTCTAAAATCAAGAATAATAATTAATGTTATTAGATACTGGTTCTGATGAAACTAGATATGTAAACAAATTCTTTAATGTATAATGATGTAAATAATCAAAACCATAATTCATGGGCATTGAAGGTTAAAAATATATTACAGTCTCTAAGTTTATATGAAGCTTGGTTAAATCAAGGTGTTGGAAATGTTAATGTTTTTATCAACTTAAAATGTCTTCAAAAATAATTAAACCATGCATTATTGGCTAGTTTTTAACCCTATTGGCCACTTTCCCCCCTAAAATGTCTTCAAAAATAATTAAACCATACATTCTTGGCCACTTTTTCTCTTTGTCTTCAAAATTTTATATAACTAAAGTCCCATAATCATATAAATTCATTGGTCATAATAGTTTCTGTTTGTTCTATAACAGAGGAATACTGTGTATTTTCCTCCCGCGCATACTTTAAAGCAAGAAAAAGTTTCCAAAACCAATATCGTATTTTTTCAATATCATTGATATAAATACTATTTATAGAACACCTGTGTTTTACCGCAGTCAAGTTATACACTCGTCGAAAAGTGACGTCACGCGCTCTACATATTTCAAATTTACAAAAGCAAAAATCACAGTGAAATGAGTGTTTTTAGAAGAAAAAGTGCTGGTTTCGTCGGTAATAATTATCTTGGGATAATATCAGCAATTGTTTTTTTTTCATATATATATCTATAGCAAAAAGCTAATGGGACTTTAAATCATACAGTCTTGGCAATTTTTACCCTCTTGGCCACTTTTCCCCCTTGTCTTCAGATAAAATTAAACCATACAGCATTAGCTACTATTTTCCCCCCCTTGGCCACTTTTCCCCCTAAGAAATGTCTTCAGATATAATTAAAATTACATTCTTGGCTAGCTTTTACCCTCCTGAGCACTTTTTCCCCTCCACTCATGATTCCTGAAATAAAACTAACCATTATATTATTTGGTTACATTCTTGTCACTTTCCCCCCTCTGGGCGACTCAGAAATATGAAGATAAAGATTTAACTTAGAAATATGAACGTACAGACGTTAGTATAAGCTCAGAAATATGAACGTACAGACGTTACTATGAACTCAGAAATATGAATGTTATTTTATAAATGACTTTCATTGATAATACATGTTTATGCATATTGTGTAGTGTTTGTTTATGTATTATCTTATAATACAGATTTCATGTCTGCGTAGATGCTATGTTTTTATCAGATTAGCAATGCTTTGACATTGCTTGTAGTTGTGTTGATATAAGATCATTGTGTTGAAGTCATTGTGTAAGTCTTTATTGACTTAAATTTTTTAACACTTTCCATTTTTTTCTGACTGTATGAATGTTAGCATCCTTCCATCGACATTGCAGAGTATTTTAATGTCTTGAATATCCTTTAAATTCTTTTAACTTGTAATGGGTATATCTGTATACTGAATGCATTTTTGTTGATGTATACAATGAATATATAGAATAAACCAGACTGATTTGTCCACAGGTAAGTAAATATCGACATTCTCTTGATTGCAAGTGCTTCAATAATTGAATTCGTGTTGTTTAAAGTATGCCCAATAATTCTTTTAAAAATGCAACAAAAACCAGTTGTGACTTAAAGTGACAAATTGTGCAACACGGAACCACTCGACCACGGAGGCGGGTCTTATTAGTTATACTTGATCGTCTTGTAACGACAACGTGACTCAACGCATTTTTAAAAATCAATCTAAGTGGTATAAACTCAAACACAAAGCACACATTTCGATTGTCCAAATGTTTTCATGCGTGTATGAATCGAAGTGTGTGCCAAATTGCTTTTATGTGTGGTTTGAGTGGGTTAAGTAAGTACTTTAGTAAATTTCTAAAATGTTCTATTAAAAATAACGCCCATTTTCACAACACTGTCAAACGGTTTGGACAAGAAAAGTAAAAAGTAGAGGACATACAGTGACAAACATTTGAACCGGAAATGGCTCTTTATGCAAGGAGTTGCAACGTTATGTGCTTTTACAGAAAACGAAAAATAAAACACCTACATGATGTTTTCCTGGAAGGACAGAAAATGCGTAATGGGGATTCCCCACACTGGTATAGACGTAAGCATAAACTCAGAAAGGTAAGTATAAACTCAGGAATATGAACACAAAGACTTAACTCAGAAATATGAACGTATACAGACGTAAGCATAAATTCAGAAACATAAGTATAAACCCAGAAATATGAACGCACAGACGTAAGTATGAACGCACAGACGTAAGTATAAACTCAGAGATATGAACATAAAGACATAACTCATAAATATGAACGTACATACGGTAAGACCAGTATAAACCCAGAAATATGAACATAAAGACGTAAGTATAAACTCAGAAAGATGTAGATATATAAAATGAAAAACAAATCAGGGGATGGGGGAAAGTGGTCTGGGGGAGAAATGGCCTTTTCAAAATGGTTGATTTTCATTTTATTGCTGTATATTAACACGTATTGTTTTACGCGGAGCTTCCCAATTGCTGTCTCCGCAGCAACATTTGTACTTGTTGTTAAATGTGTTTATTTTCATGGACTCATGGTTGTATAAAACAGCTTGTTATGCAAATATCACGTCGGTATCTTACAATTCCACAATACATAATTGAACTTCTAGTTCTGGATAAATTCTCTCTTAATTTGTAACATCCGTAACAAGTATAAAATATGTAAATGTGGCTTCTCTCCACGCGTAAGGTTTTCTGTTATTCGATATGTAGTGAGGTATTTGCTCTGGCAGGAGACATGGATTTTTACCAAAGGGACCCTTGTTCGAAAAATGCCGTGATTATCGTAGTTTCAGAACATTACCTGACGTTGCTTTTCTCATCCCAAGAGTATACGTTGAGGATTGCAATGGAATAAGCCAATGTGTCTAATTTTGAAAATGGAAGGCTTAGGACTGTCCCGATATGGCTGCGTACCGGTACAGTGCTGAACGATATGCGTATCGTATCGGAAGGTCCAGTATCGGCCGTATCGCGTTTTTTTAATTTTATATTAAAAACTCTTAGAATGTTGAACAACTGAACTAAATTTGCGAATTTACTCTCGTATCATCGTCGACAATGCTTACTCAACTAATATCCAGGATTCCATACTATATTTATAGACATTAGCAGCGTGAGGTAAAGCTAGACAACGAATTCGATTCGAGTACTAGTATTCAGATTTTGTCAAGCAGAAATTGACTTATAATTTGTATTACGCCACCATGTAATTTTACATAAAAATATGGCAGCATTTTTGTTTGCCGATTAATGAAACAAGCACGTAGTTGTCTGTAAGAAGTGTCAACGCGATGTCAAGTATAGTGGTGGGACTAGCAACCTTAGAACAAATGTGTCTCAACATCATATGATTACTCATTTATTTATGTATTGTTAATCAATTTGACAATCATAACCCTTATTCTTTAAACAATTTTATGTAGCTAGGTTCTATTCTTGATATAAGGTCATTTATGGGACCGAGATTAAAACTTGTTTCTGTAATAAAATTTCTAAATTATTTTATTTCCACAAATCAACTAACATATATGTGAATCAAATTGATGACTGATTGATCGGCTGAGATCTGTATCGGGACAGCCCTAGGAAGGCTTATGAACCCTGCAATGGCTAGTGGTTAAAGGAAGGGTAAAGTCGGTTGAAAATATACAATCATATTATTAACTTAATGGTAAAGTGGCAGATGAGGGACTTAGGCTTTGGTGATTCTGTCCCATGACAATCTGCTTAAGGTATCTGGCTTGGTTATAATCGCTAAAACAACGTAAAATGATATTTTACATTATTTACAAAGATTAAATATCATACTTTCATACCAAGCAACAAAACATTCTAACCGAACGCTCGAAAATGGTGTTTATTAGCAATACATACTGCCCCTCTCTATCGACTTTTCCTTATCAGCTTTAAACATCTCTAACGTAATGTGCATTGTATCGGTACGATATGATACTAATAATGCATTAATGACAAAACTTTGTTATAAAATCTCTTACTAGGCATCAAACCTGGGCGTGGTTTCAATTATTGAACCGTAAAAATAAGCGATTTTGATTGGCTATCAAAATTGAATGGGGTGTGTCAAATTCGTTGATTTCATGAGACGATAATGATCCGACACTTTAATTGTTAATTGCTCAGCTTAAAAACACAGTTGTCATTTTCGAATTAACATTGCCGTCTTATTTGATGACTGATTTCAAAGCGGGTTTCGGTATTTTGTAACGGAAATGTTAATCTAGGGAACCGTGCCTCAGAATTTTGATGCTTATTTTCATTTTTTTTTATCTATGGAGTATTACGTAATAAACAGCGGGGTTCTGGGTACGGAATTTCTTTAAAGTGAAGTATCTAACGAACGAAGGACTTTATCAAACAAGAGGGCCATGATGGCCCTGTAAATGCTCACCAGGAAAAAAGATCATTTGGAGACGAACATTGTTAAAATATTTCTACACGAGTCCAAGTAAAATCAAGTGACCCTAAGGTCAGTGCCAATTTTTACCCCAGGGCCATAATATGAACAAATTTGGAAGAGGTCTGCTAGACAATACTACATACAAAATATCTTAACTCTAGGCCTTGTGGTTTCGGAGAAGATTTTTTAAATTTTCCTATATAAAATAGAATAAACCCCAGGGCAGGGTCAATTTTGACCCTAGGGCAATAATTTGAACAAACTTGGTAGAGGTCTACAAGAAAATGCTACATACCAAATATCTTAGCTCTAGGCCCTGTGGTTTAGGAGAAGAAGATTTCTCAAATGTTCCTATATAAAATAGAATAAACCTCAGGGCAGGGCCAATTTTGACCCCGGGGCCATAATTTGAACAAACTTGGTAGAGGTCCACTAGACAATGCCACATACAAAATATCTAAGCTCTAGGCCTAGCGGTTTCGGAGATTTTTTAAATTTCCTATACAAGTCTATATAAATTAAGTGAATTTTGAACCTAGGGCAATAATTTGAACAAACTTGGTAGAGGTCCACTAGACTATGCTACACACCAAATATCAAAGCTCTAGGCATTGTAGTTTTTGACAAGAAGATTTTTTTAATTTCCTATATCAGTCTATGTAAAATCAAGTTACCCCCGGGGCGGATCCAATTTTGACCCCAGGGGAATAATTTGAACAAACTTTGTAGAGTTCCATTAGACAATGCTACATACCAAATATCTCAGCTCTATGCCCTGTGGTTTCGGACAAGAAGATTTCTTAAGTTATTTCTATTTGTTGCCATAGCAACCAGAGTTTTTAATTAAATTTAATTATTTGAACAACTTTGAAAGGGGACCACCCAAGGATCATTCTAGCAGAGTTTGGTTGCAATCGGCATAGCGGTGTAGGAGGAGATGTTGTTTTAAGCAAATATGGACGCCACTTCACGACGAACGATGGACGCAGAGCGATCACAAAAGCTCACCCTGAGCACATTCGTGTTCTGGTGAGCTAAAAACTGAGGCACGGTTCCCTGCTTTATACATTTATAGTCATTTTAAGGCTACTTGTTGTAATATATTCCTATATACAAAGTAGTTAACGTTGTTCAAAAATTTGTAAATTACGTGGGATATTGGTTTATAGAAGACCAATCAAATGTAATATTTGTTTCAAATTGCTTGCAATGCACTTTATACAGTTGGTTTATTTTAGTATATAATTATGGTTTAGTTTTTGTGATCGTTGACCAAATTTTTGTCGCTGGACTCCATAACAGCTTGGTTAAAATAAAAGAATGCCGCATAAAGGAAATAGTACGCAACTAAATGGTGTGATTATATAGAAGTATCTAGAACCTTTCCCCAATTAAGTGTGTCAGATCTAAATATATTTCAAATCATTTTATTTAACTACATGGAAAGAGTCATGTATCTAAATAAGTGCTTGTCGGAAGATACATGAGATATTCAAATGCGTAGAATTAAACCGCGTATTCACTGTCCAATAAAATATCTTGCCGTAAAAGTAGTTCTACTTTCGGTTTTCGTTCGATAGTTCAGAAACATCTCTACGGACGTATTCATGCATTTGCAACAATCTACCATCGATGTATGTATTTTGTGCCTTTCTAACATTTCTTAATATTACAAAGCGAATTCTTATCTAATCGTATGTCCGTGATATTCACACCAACTAGTGTTAGTTTGATGACGGAATCGCTATTTATAGACTCACTCCCCGCAGTGGCTAGTAGCAAAGCGTAACCGGTGTGGGGAGTTTGATTTATTGAATGAGTTCATGTCATGTAAACATCGAAGGTTGAATGCTTACGAATAATAATTGGAGTCGCTAAATACGAACGTGAATTACTGGATACGTGCTTTTAAAAATTACAGTGTAAGAGTTCCTTTTACGCCAGATTATTTAGAATTACATAATCACGTCTGAATTTCATGCAACATCGGGTTAACTATAGGTCATATAGGTCTTACTCTACTGTGCCAGGACCTTTTCGATTTGAGTGACCCTGAATGTGTTCAATGCGACGATGTTCTGTTGTGTTAAAACCAGAAGAATCAATGTTTGTTTTTACTGTTACTAAAGTGTTGGTCACTAGTTTGGGTACAATAAAGAGTTTTTAATGCAATTAAATTGTCTTTCATTAATGTGCTAATCATTAAACTTTCCAATATCAGGCTTTTTTATTTTAAAATTTTAGCAAAGGGCTATAGTAAAGCCCTAGCGTATGTCATTTACCTACATGCATATGACCTACATTACAATATGAATGAAAAATCGGTCCGTAATTTTATGTTAAAAAAATATTTGAATGGGCTCGAACGATGTGGGTACACATTTCTCTCTTTGCCTCGTATGGTAAAAATCAAGTCCGACAGTACTTTGATTAAATCTATAAATTGGTGAGGTACGCACGGGAGGAAAACACACCGGATTCCTCTGTTATAGAACAAACAGAAACTATTACTATCGATAAATTTATATGATTATGGGACTTTAAGATGTACATGACTTTGGAACTGATTCAATTTATGTTTTTTCTTAAATGTATAATTGATTATTGGCGATGTTGTTAAATATGACATTTTTCTCCTGTCAGCTTACTTGTATGTGCAAATTGAATTTGTAGTACGGCGTTTAAGTAGCATATTGCTCTAACTAAGTGATTCTTCTGAATCCTGGAAGTAATTTCATGTTTTCTGAACAGAACATGTTATGGTTACAAGTATAAAGATTGAGTTAAGATTCCCTGAGGTTTTCTTTCGACGAGGAGGCCAATTAGATCTAGTGGAAATGGTCAACTACGAGCGTGATGTTTGCGTAACAAGCTATTTTATTGTGTGTCCTCAACAATTATCGTATTAAGCAATAGACGTATGAGGTCAAAGTCATCAGTGACAAAGTCAAAGTTTTCTGTACAAAAAGAAACTACTAACTTGATTTACGCTGCCGGAGTCGATTGATTTACGAAAAATTCGCGTATCATAATAAACGACAAGCTTTGGCTCGAGTTTCTGTCGCAGATTAATAATGCAGTTAAAGTAAATATTGATTTCTTGCAAATGAAATGCATTGACCTCGTACTTGATTTGAATTTATTCCCATTACTCATCACTGACAGATCCATTAAAAGCAAAATGATTGATTCCGTCATATAGCTGGAAAATTTACGTTGGAAATAGCATCACTTAATAGAAAACTAACTTATACAAGGTGATAATTGTGGTTGGACTGCCACACTACGATATGAAGTCCACTCTTGACCATACCATCAGTCTTAATATCAATGTATATATACATGCGACCTTTGCAATCCCACACTTACTTGTGTTCAGAAAACCTGCAATAGCTAATTGTTTTTTATCTATTTTTTTGGGAAAATACAATTAGTTCACGATTGCGTTGATATGTGCGCAATAACGCTCATAGGATTCCATATAGATGAAGGAATGAACTTGTCAGTATATGACGTCATCTGATTTCGTCATAAGGACCAAGTGCATAGTCTCATATACTAATCGGTGCTCGCCCGTCATGGCTGAACATTTAACTGACATCAAAATAAATCTAGTACATGCATTTATGTATATGTTAATGTTTGTTATCGCAGGTTAAACAAACTTAACCGCTCAGGCTCGGCGCATGCCAAGCGAGCGGTTAGGTTGTTTAACCTGCGATAACAAACATTTATATATTTAATGTTCGGCTTTATGTTTTTTGCAAATGCACACGTACGAAACCAGTCTTAACGCACTCATGGCATAAACGATTTGTGAGAACCTGTGTGCTGTAGAAGAACAGTGTGTTATTGTTTGATCTCATTCAATGTTGATTTCAGCAATTCTTTACAATACTCGTGTTTTTCTTTTCATAAAACCTTTCCGTTTTGTATAATGTTCATATACTTTTCATTTTATATCTCTTGTTTGTCATCTTCTGTTTTACGGGTCATAAAAGCCACCCACCTCCGTGCTCAAGTGGTAAAGGGTGCTGACTTCAACAATGATAGAGGGTCGTGGGTTCGATCCCAGCTGCCGATCATGTCTCTTAATGAGAGTTGCTTACGGATGATGGGATTCTAATACTGGTTCTTCCCACGAGCGATGGTTAGGTGAACTGTCGGTCTCATATGACCCTGACTATTAAAAAGGGGCGTAAAATTCTATATTTATGAACAAAAACGGGTCATAAGTTGTTTGTTTTAAATATCAGAACTCGTCTTTTTACACTTTTTGTATGTCATTAGGTCTTTAAATAGCGGCTGTGCCATCAAGCTAACACTAGCGTATCACGTTATCTGGGTATAAACATTGCAAGAAGACTGAATACGAAAACACTGACCACACCTCTAATCCCTCCCCTTAAAGCTTGCATATCAATGATGGAGTAAGATCCGATCGCGCTATTTTTAACCATTCATTCAACAACCATATGGTTAAATAAATTTAACCGATGGACAAATTTGAAAAATACTGCGATGCCATTGGTCAAAATATTAATCCGAACATTAAAGTAATCTCCTTATTCGTGTGCAAGCTCTCTCTCTCCTCTCTCTCTCCTCTCTTTCTTAGTATGAATTTTCAAATTCATTTGGTAGTTTGTAACTCTGTCAAGTTTAAAAATTTTTGTAAGTTTTGAAAAAAATATTTAAAAATAACAGAAATGGGTTGATAGGGTGCCTGTACGAAGGAGGAGGCCAAAATATCGTGGTTTTGGTCAGTGAAAAGCTTGATTTGGTCAGGGAAAAGTCAGGGAATTTTTTTAGTCATAATTGCTGGAAACACTGAAAACGTTTTCAAATTCCCAGGGGTAATCTAAAAACGTTTTTAAGTTACCGGGGAGTAACCTGAAAAGGGAGAGTTTAAAAACGTTACACCGGGTCTAGTTCAAAAGTCTTAATTTGTGAATTATTTATTTATACAGGGTATGTCACTAAAAGTACATTTAGGTAAGGCATAATGTAGCCGTATTATCTGAAGTTTTTCCCACAGAGTTTCTCTACCATCATAAGGGTTTTTGATACTTTTGATGGGGTCAAGATGACCAGTCTAGCCCCGCGAAGGGGCATGTCCGGCCACCCCCGGGGCATGTTTGGACCACTGAAACTTACTGTGCATGTTTCATTATTCACGGAACTCATCTGCAGATTGAAGATATAAAACTCATCATAGTTTTATTATTTTACCAACATGTATCTAAGGCATGTGTGTGTGTTTATATTAACATAGAAATTAAACAATTAACCCATCCGAAAGTCTAAAACCAGCAAATAATGAGCACTGCTAAGTGTTTTAGACAGAGAAGACAATTCCTAGATCTTGTACCAATACTTACCTTGTTCACCACATGCAGCAGACAACTTCTCTACATAAGTCTTAAAGTCTTCGGGAACGATGTATTGTCATCCTTTGATCTGTGGTAAAACATTGTGAGACCCGCCTCCGTGGTCGAGTGGTTGAGGTCGCTGACTTCAAATCACCGTAACCTCTCACTGATAGAGGGTTGTAGTTTCGAGCCAAGCTACTGACCATGTCTCTTTATGTGAGAAAGTAGGCAGTTGCTCACGGAGGATGGGAGTCTCGTACTGGTTCTTCCCCGGAACGATGATTATATTAACTGTCCGCCTCGTATGACTGACTATTTAAAGGGGCGTAAAACTCAAACAAACAAACAAATAATATTAAAGTATTATATCCATAGTACTGTACTTACTTTACGCATCTGCTCAATACTACACTAAAATGGTAATATATAAATAACACATAGCTTTGTGGGTAACAGTAAAAATGTCAGCCCTCGGAAAGAACTGTTACCTTCGGCCTTGGGTAACAGTACTTTCCTCAGGCTGACATTTTTACTGTTACCCACAACGTAAGCCATGTGTTATTTATTTTATTACCCCAAACATTTTTCAAAAAAACACTTAAAAAATTTACTATCACCTATGTGACAGTAAAAAATACTGAAAAAAATTACTGTTACCTATGTGACAGTAAAAGAAATACTGTTAGAAATTTACTATTACCCTGTGACAGTAAAAAAATACTGTTAAAAATTAAAAAAAATATTCAGTCACGTGGTACCATGAATGTAACAGTAAAAATGCTACCTGTTAGCCTATGGGAAATTAACATTACGAAAAAAGAGGGGTAATAATACAGTATAACCTCTCCAGAGCGGCCATCTCTTGAACAACACCCTTTCAACAACAGCATGATTTCTCCACTTTCGGACATACTGGGTAAAAAAACCATTAATTGATTATGATACTACTTTAATATGCCAACCAATGTGTGTTTCCAAACATACAGACAGTCGTATGATACATTTCGCTTCCCTGCAATTCAAAATGAAAAGACTGACTACATTCTTTTCAATATAACCTAAATACATGTACTTAGTATAGAAACAGTAAAAATCAAGCACTTTTCTGGGCTAAATATTATTGAACTGAATTGGCTTTGGGGAATTTATTGATATGTTTTCCTCTTGAATTCATATAGGTAACCTGTTTAATGGCATTGCATACATAATTAAACGCTGGCAATCCTTCTATTTCTGTTCCGTCGGAATTGTGTTTCATGTGAATTGGTTTAGGAAATATTTTAACGAGGCACATATATATACCTAAAGGTAGAAGTACAAATGTACAATCGTGGGAAAACCAGTCAAGCTTGTAAGTCAGGCAAATTCATAGTGCATTAATATTTTCCAAGTTGTCGCAAAATTAAAAAAGATAATGACGCATCAATTGAGTTATACTGATTTAATTATAGATAATCCATGCGTGCGGCGATAAAAAGTTTCAACAAAAATATGGGCTCCGGGCGTTGATTAAAAATATAAATAAAAAAAGTATTCAACACAACGATCCACATAGTAGAATTAGCGGATCATGAATTCCGAATGTCCCTTTGACATATCTTTTGATGAAAACTTCTTTAAACATTGTTATTTTTGTTAACAAAATGAGAACGCATTACTCGGCATATCTATCCAGATACTGTTTTCATAAGCATTATGTTTTACATTGCCAGAACTGAACTTCTTCCGTAACGACATAATGTTTCTCTACGGGGATTTTGTGCAAGTCCATTTAGATATTGTAGAAATAGCCACACGCAGAAAAGAAGAAACATTCTTAACAAGCTTTATTACCTTCTCAACATGGACATCTTTTGAAAACAGAGACCTTTTCGTTCAGACGTCATTAATTAATGAAATGAAAATTCAATTCCTCGCAAATCTTACAAGTAGCCAAACCCGAAGCTGTTCTCAGAAATTCAGAATAGGGTTTTCTGAACGATTAATCACCAACATATGAAGCTTGCAAATTTCAATGAAACATGCTTATTTGAAAGGAATGGAATACATTTGTAATGGTTATTTTATAATATGATGTGAATAAAATGTCACCTCATTTAGAATTATGAAACAAACAAATGTATTGCATATTTGGCTTTTGAAGACAAATAAGATATTTTTGTGAATCCCGAATATCAAACATGTTGCTTCGACCTGAAAGGGCACATTAATAAAACAAGAAAATGGAATTCAGTAAAACAGGGTCATAGTGAACTTGGATTCAACAAAGGCTCGGAAATAATGAAATAATTATTCTAGTCCCGCAAAATTCAACATGGCCGTGTTCTGCTGTGTGCTAATACATGTGTTGGTTTCAAAACTGAATAAAGTCTGACGAGCGATAAATGAGTAAACAATTTATCATGATGGCTGTATGCAAGAGTATAATATGCTTAAATACGTGGCTGTGTCATCTTTATTCTAATGGAATTACAGTGCAGACATTTATTTTATCATTGAATTTCCTAAAAAGATAGCAGGAACATGGCATTACTTTGTCTTTTTATACTAATAAAGTTAACAAACAAATAAACATGAAACTGGAAAAATATCGACATCAGCATTTCGGTCGACAACTTATTTCATTTTAACTATATATACAATAAATGACCCCCCCCCCAAAAAAAACAGCTTCAAATTTAGCTTTTAGCTCTGAACGTTCTTTTGTTTATTCCTTTGACTTTCTAAGGCCTCTCACTAAATGGAAAACTGTCGGTCAAGCATTCAAAATGCATTACGCACTTGTATTGTCATTACATTTACCATTGTAGTTCACAATAAGAAAACAACTTCATACTGGCTGGCTTTTGTTTTAATCGATTATCTTATGTTGTTTTTGTATTATTGTTTTGTTGTGCCTTATTGGTCGTATAGAAAAAAAACCAGACTAGAACTCAGAAAGAGTTATAGATGAATAAATAGATACAATAACTAGGATCAAGGCTTTTTTGTCAAGTCAGTTAATCTAGACAATGACACATTTTATTGACCAGATTATTAGCTCACCTGATTGATCAGGTGAGCTTTTAGGATCGTTGAATGTCCGTCGTCCGTCCACAATTAGTTTGTTTACACTCTAGCAACCGCAGCTCTTAACGAATCTTGATTAAACTTGCTCACAATGTATATGACCACAATGTCTCGGCTAAGTTCGATTATGGGCAAAATCGGACAATAACTTCATGAGTTAAGGGCCCTTGACTAAGCAAATTTGCTATATTTTAGCTTGTTTACACTCTAGCGCCTTCATTTATTCACCGATCCTAATCATTTTTACAATGAATGTGTATGGCCTGATGATTTTGGACAAGTTCAGTTATGGGTGGAATCGGACCACAACTTCAAGAGTTATGGGCCCTTGGATTAGAAAATCTGCTACGTTTTAGCTTGTTTAACAGTATTATACCTTCATTGTTGGTTTTGATCTCAAAATCTACGTAAAAATGAGTTTTACGAGATGGAAACTATATTACCTGGTCATTAATTATTGGCCTTTGTTCTCAGGTGAGCGATAAATGGCCAATGTGGCCCTCTTGTATTCTTAAGGTATGTCCCGGGTTTCCTCTCGAAATTTTTTTATACAACCATGGTACTCATAGGCCGTGTTTAATTCCTGACAATAACCGTCCAATTTACAGCGTGTACCAGGTAATGACCCCCCCCCCCTATTTAACGCGTGTTGATGTCAATGTTTTGAGTACGAGACACCCACTCTAACCATTGTATAGAAACTTTACTGAATTGATCGTTATAACCACTGGGAGGTATTTTAGCGGTGGATGTACGAACAAATTCTTTCTGTTATGTTGGGTTTCGAGGATCCATTCGTTTCCTTGTAACACATAAAGCTTCCCGTCAACTAACTTTGAAGTTATCCAATCATTACTACCCTCTAATTTCACTTTCCATTCTTCTTCTAGAAACTTTGTTCTAAACACATTCATACAGACGGAAGCTATCGTGACAGAATCGAATGGATCCACGGCGCCCACCCGCTGTTCTTCTAACTTTCCCTTTTTAGCTCACCAGAGCACGGATGTGTCCCCTTTCAAAGTTGTTCAAAGAATTAAATTTCATTAAAAACTTTGGTTGCTATTGCAACAAATAGAAAAAACTTAAAAAATCTTCTTGTCCGAAACCATTTGGTATGTAGCATTGTCTAATGGAACTCTACAAAGTTTGTTCAAATTATTCCCCTGGGGTCAAAATTGGCTCCGCCCCAGGGGTAACTTGATTTTACATAGTCTTATATAGGAAATTAAAAAAATCTTCTTGTCCAAAACTGCCATGCCTAGAGCTTTGATATTTGGTGTGTAGCATAGTCTAGTGGACCTCTACCAAGTTTGTTCAAATTATTGCCCTAGGTTCAAAATTGGCCCCGCCCCGGGGGTCACTTGATTTATATAGACTTATATAGGAAATTTTAAAAAATCTTCTCCGAAACCGCAAGGCCTAGAGCTAAGTTATTTTGTATGTGGCATTGTCTAGTGGACCTCTACCAAATTGTTCAAATTATGGCCCCGGGGTCAAAATTGGCCCTGCCCTGGGTTTTATTCTATTTTATATAGGAAAATTTGAAAAATCTTCTTCTCCGAAACCACAGGGCCTAGAGCTAAGATATTTGGCATATAGCATTGTCTAGTGGACCTCTACCAAGTTTGTTCAAATTATTGCCCTAGGGTCAAAATTGGCCCCGCCCCGGGGGTCACTTGATTTATATACTTATATAGGAACATTTTAAAAATCTTCTCCGAAACCGCATGGTGTAGAGCTAAGATATTTGGCATATAGCATTGTCTAGTGGACCTCTACCAATGTTCAAATTATTGCCATAGGGTCAAAATTGGCCCCGCCCCGGGGGTCACTTGATTTATATAGACTTATATAGGAAAATTTAAAAAATCTTCTCCGAAACAGCAAGGCCTAGAGCTTAGATATTTTGTATGTGGCATTGTCTAGTGCACCTCTACCAAGTTCGTTATTATTGTTATGGCCCCGGGGTCAAAATTGGCCCTGCCCTGAGGTTTATTCTATTTTATATAGGAAAATTTGAAAACTCTTCTTCTCCTAAACCACAAGGCCTAGAGCTAAGATATTTGGTATGTAGCATTTTCTTGTGGACCTTTACCAAGTTGGTTCAAATTATTGCACTAGGGTCAAAATTGGCCCCGCACCGGGGGTCATTTGATTTATATAGGCTTATAATGGAAAATTAAAAAAATCTCCGAAATCACAAGGCCTAGAGTTAAGATATTTTGTATGTAGTATTGTCTAGCAGACCTCTTCCAAATTGTATTTCATATTATGGCCCTGGGTTAAAAATTGGCACTGACCTTAGGGTCACTTGATTTTACTTGGACTCGTGTAGAAATATTTTAACAATGTTCGTCTCCAAATGACCTTTTTTCCTGGTGAGCATTTACAGGGCCATCATGGCCCTCTTGTTATTGATAGCTAGATTTCTCTTACCCGTAGCATTCATCAACAGCTCTCTAAATTTCAAACACGCTTGTCTCAGAGTATCTAGGTCACTTCTACAATAATCTAACATTTCTTTCTTAAAATCAAACATTTGATCCATTCTTTCATACAACCATTCAATCAACTCGGTTCTCTTCAGAACTCATACTAGAACTATCACTAAAGGTGATGAATACCCCCAGCTGCGGCCTTGACACAGTTATTGTTACATTTTAGAGGGAAATATAATGCATTTTCATTTTTTAATACCTGCAAATTGTTGCTTAGATATATCCTGACCAGTTTCTAAATATACATTATATAAAAAATAACAAAGGGCCATAACTCATTAAAATTTTCTTGGACAAAACCTATTGTGGACATGCACAACAACATGCAAACTACTTATCACTTCTAAGAAGTTTCACTGAATTCCTGCATGTAGTTGCTGAGAAATGGTACGGGCAAAATTTGCCTAATTGTATAAAACAAAGGGCCATAACTCAGTGAAAATTAATCCAAACAAAACCTGGTTATTGCATGCACAACTTGGCTTACTTTTTATAACTTCTGTGAAGTTTCATTGAATTCCTATGAGTAGTTACTGAGATATTGTATATACACTGTATAAAAAACAACAAAGGGCCATAACTCAGTGAAAATTTAACCAACCAAGACAAGCTTAATGGATGCACAACTAGGCTAACTACTTATCACTTCTGAGAAGTTTTGCTGAATTCCTGGCAGTAGTCAATGAGAAATAGTCAGGACAAAATTTGCCTATTGTATATACTGTAGAAAAAAACAAAGGGCTATAACTCAGTGAAAATCAATCCAAATGAAAAATGATTTAAGCATGCACAACTAGGCTAACTACTTATTACTTCTGTGCAGTTTCGTTGAAATCCTGCGAGTAGTTGCTGAGAAATTGTCCGGACAAAATTTTCCTATTGTATATACTGTATAAAAACAACAAAGGGCTATAACTCAGTGAAAATTGATCCGAACAAAAAATGCGTTAAGCATGCACAACTAGGCTTACTACTGATCACTTCTGTGAAGTTTCATTGAGATCCTGTGAGTAGTTGCTGAGAAATTGTCCGGACAAAATTTGCCTTTGTATATACTGTATAAAAACAACAAAGGGGTATAACTCAGTGATAATTAATCTGAACGAAAATTGCTTTAAGCATGCACAACTAGGCTTACTACTAATCACTTCTGTGAAGTTTCATTGAGATCCTGTGAGTAATTGCTGAGAAATTGTCCGGACAAAATTTGCCTATTGTATATACTGAATAAAAACAACAAAGGGGTATAACTCAGCGAAAATTAATCCGAACGAAAAATGCTTTAAGCATGCACAACTAGACTTACTACTGATCACTTCTGTGAAGTTTCATTGAAATCCTGTAAGTAGTTGCTGAGAAAATCTCCGGACAAATTGTGTCTACAGACGCACGGACCGACCGACCGACCGTCAAGCGTGAATCCAATATAGCCCCCATATATTTCATATCTGGGGGTATAAAAAGCGTCTCCGTAATATCCAGCCTCGGGATAGGGGCCTACATAATTTTGATTCTCGGTCGTATTAAAGTAATGGGGAAACCAGACCTTTTTCAACTCTGTCAAACCAAAGGCTTTAGGGAGGGCAGACAATTTCATAGGTAAAAAGATGTGACTGTCAATGACTTTGATATGTGAATCTCGCCCTATTGTCATGTACATGATTTTGGAGCCAATGTAAATAATCTTGTCGGGTCTCGTGGATTGGTCTATGAGATATTCTAAGAGGAAATACCCGTCATAACCTTTAAGGCTATGGACCACCACTTCGAAATATTGGTGTTGGAGAGAAAACAGCCATTTACCAAAAATTTTAGAGGTATCCATACCTTCGAAGGTAACTTCTCTATATCCGCATGTACCCTGACACGGTCCAGGGTCTTCATTATCATGAGGATCAGTGTTTTCACAGAGATCGCATCTAGTTCACATTTTTTACAAATAGAGTTCGAATTGAGGGGTGTATCGATACATTCCGGACAGACTGTCTGGGCCACGACAAAATTGACTGTGTGGGTTGTCTTTCCACACCAAGATGATTTACAGTGTTGATATTTAGAGCAAGATTTACATACCTGTAAGGATTCACAGTCTTTACAATTTTTATCCTTAAAGGTTGATATCCATCTTCGCACTCAGATACTTCATCTTGACTACATTCAAAATCGAAAATAATAAATTTATAACGTTCCTGTGTAGATGGTGTGGCTCTTAATAGCATAAATGTCCTTCCATCACATATTGTTGACACGACGTACACAAGTATTCCCCACATTGGTGATCTTCTTTCTTTCTTTTGTTCAAATGTATAATCTTGTAACAAGTAGGACATCTCCAGTATTTTTGACACTGAGAAATACCGCGAGGCTTCCCTTTATTTTCACCAGTCTGATATACCGGAACTGTCCTGTGTCTTTGATAGCAATCTTCTGAACGACACGTCATGTTACAATCTGTACACGTCACAGGGTTGTCTGTTATGAGGCACGGGATACCTCTAAAATTTTTGGTAAATGGCTGTTTTCTCTCCAACACCAATATTTCGAAGTGGTGGTCCATAGCCTTAAAGGTTATGACGGGTATTTCCTCTTAGAATATCTCATAGACCAATCCACGAGACCCGACAAGATTATTTACAGTGGCTCCAAAATCATGTACATGACAATAGGGCGAGATTCACATATCAAAGTCATTGACAGTCACATCTTTTTACCTATGAAGTTGTCTGCCCTCCCTAAAGCCTTTGGTTTGACAGAGTTGAAAAAGGTCTGGTTTCCCCATTACTTTAATACGACCGAGAATCAAAATTATGTAGGCCCCTATCCCGAGGCTGGATACTACGGAGATGCTTTTATGAGTTCTGAAGAGAACCGAGTTGATTGAATGGTTGTATGAAAGAATGGATCAAATGTTTGATTTTAAGAAAGAAATGTTAGATTATTGTAGAAGTGACCTAGATATTCTGAGACAAGCGTGTTTGAAATTTAGAGAGCTGTTGATGAATGCTACGGGTGAGAGAAATCAAGCTATCAATAAAAAGGGAAAGATAGAAGAACAGTGGGTGGGCGCCATGGATCGATTCGATTCTGTCACGACAGCTTCCGTCTGTATGAATGTGTTTAGAACAAAGTTTCTAGAAGAAGAATGGAAAATGAAATTACAGTGTAGTAATGATTGGATAACTTCAAAGTTAGTTGACGGGAAGCTTTATGTGTTACAAGGAAACGAATGGATCCTCGAAACCCAACTTAACGTGAGACAGAAATAATTTGTTCGTACACCCATCGCTAAAATACCTCCCAGTGGTTATAATGATCAATTCAGTAAAGTTTCTGTACAATGGTTAGAGTGGGTGTCTCGTACTCAAAACATTGACATTCAACACGCGTTAAATAGGGGGGGGGGGGGGGAATCATTACCGGTGGACGCTATAAATTGGACGGTTATTGTCAGGAAACAAACACGGCCTATGAGTACCACGGTTGTATATTTCATGGTTGCCCCGTTTGTTTCGCTAATAATAGGGAGGAAACGCGACATCCCCTTACCAATCAATCATTAGACGAGCTCTACGCTTTAACTTTAAGAAAGAAAACATACATAGAACAATTAGAGATGAGGTAAGTTTGTATCTGGGACCACGAATTAAAAACACAAATGAATGAAAATTCTGAACTGAACCAATTTTTACGGCACTTAGATTTAATGGATAGGTTAGACCCGAGGGAAAGTTTTTTTCGGAGGCCGTACCAATGCTAGTCAACTCAATTACATGACGGAAGAAAATGAACAATTCAAGTATGTCGATTTCACTAGTTTGTATCCCTGGGTCAATAAGTATTGTCAGTATCCCGTAGGACACCCTAAAATGATTACCAAAGATTTTGGGGACCTTAAAGATTATTTCAGTATTGCCAAAGTCAAGATATTGCCACCTAGGGGTCTGTATCACCCCGTACTTCCCTATAGGTCCAATGGTAAGCTTAAATTTCCTATATATAGGACCTGCGCGGATAGCGAGAATCAAAATGTCCGGACCATGATAGAGAATGGACGGGTACATGGTGTACTTCAGAGATACAAACGGCTGTGAGATTTGGATATATAATAAAAAAGATTTACGAAGTATACCACTGGGAGGAAACTACCCAATATGACCCCGAAAACCAGAGACGATGGACTGTTTCCCAATTACATAAACACATTTTTAAAGTGCAAACAAGAGGCTAGCGGTTCTCCTGACTGGATTAAGAACGAATCTGATATGATTGGATACATAACTTGATACTTGGAGAAAGAGGGTGTGTCATTGGATCGGGCCAACATTCAAAAGAACCCTGGCTTGAGAGCCCTGGCTAAATTATGTCTCAATAGTTTTTGGGGCAAAATTGGTCAGAGGCTCAATATGCGTCAGACTGAGTTCTTTCATGAAATTCAGGTCAATCTATTCTTTCAATTGTTAGCCGATCCCATGAAACAACCTGTAGACTTTCATATTTCGTCCAATGACATGATACAAATGGAATGGATATACAAACATGACTCTCAACCGGAAGATAACAAAGCTAATATCTATTTGGCCACTTTTACAACCTGCTGGGCTAGACTCAAGCTCTACAGTGTGCTCGAACAATTAGATCGACGTGACTTGTATAACGATACAGAGTCGCCCTGGACAGTGTGATCCACCATTAGGGGATTACTTGGTAGAACTCATGGATGAACTGAAGAGAGGGGAGCACATTGTAGAATTTGTGTCAGGTGGTCCTAAGAATTATGCTTACAAAACCAACAAAAACAATGAAACCTGTAAAGTCAGAGGATTTACGCTGAACTACACCAATAGCCAACTCATTAATTTCGAATCGGTAAAATCAAAATCGACGTCGGTTGTTGCAAAATATGACGTCAGCTCAAACAAAAGCCATTTGCGAAACAGCGGAACGTATTGTTGACGGTAGAATAGCACTCTTTAGGAGGGATGTTCAAATCTTTGAGAGAAAACGTTTGATTTTACAGACGTTGGCCGCCAACACCACCACAGTGTCATGAAGTATATCAAACACCACCACCACCACAGGGTAGTAAAGTGTATCCAACAACAACAACACCACCACCACCACAGGGTCATGAAATGTATCAAACACCACCACCACCACAGGGTCGTGAAGTGTATCAAACACCACCACCACCACAGGGTAGTGAAGTGTATCAAACACCACCACCACCACAGGGTAGTGAAGTGTATCAAACACCACCACCACCACAGGGTAGTGAAGTGTATCAAACACCACCACCACCACAGGGTAGTGAAGTGTATCAAACAACACCACCACCACAGGGTAGTAAAGTGTATCAAACACCACCTCATGGTAGTGAAGTGTATCAAACACCACCACCACCACCACAGGGTAGTAAAGTGTATCAAACAACACCATCACAACCACAGGGTAGTGAAGTGTATCAAACACCACCATTGGTTTTACTATCATTCGAACCATGTTCTAGTATGCCGGTAGTTTGACCGACCGGATGTGGGAAAACTTAGTGGGGGTATCGTTTACTTCGCCACATGGACACTATGTATGCTAGAGAAGCCCCTAAAAGAATTATGTGGTGTTACGGTGTACATCAGTATCTATATGACAAGATGGAAAAGACCTTACCTAATTTTGAAGTCCACGCTGGTTTACCATCAATTACTGAACTGGAAGAGTTAGCTGACGGTGATCATGGGTTGATTATAATAGATGATCTCATGCACCAAGTTGTCGATAGTAAAGAGACACAGATGTTGTTTACTCAGGGGTGTCACCACCGACGTCTCAGTGTTATTTACCTATCGTAGTGTAAGGGATACCCTTACATTATTATTTACATTACATTCAGGTCATAGTACTTTAAATATTACATGCATCATTCTGTGAAATCATCTTTATAATCAGAAGTGATTAATTGACTCTTAAGTCCATATACTGTTGAACTCCTGTAATAGCAACATTTAAACCAGGTCGTGAAAACTAGTGACAATCGTATTTTCTGGAACGTCGTACCAAGAAAGAACTATATAAATTTTGTGCATAATCATTAGTGACAGTATTATAAAATCATCAATAACTCACCATTCCGGACGTATCAACTAAGAACGGATGATATTTATATCGTTTACAGAAACAGCCTTCACGTTTAGATGACGACACAAATATTGAAGTTTCAGTCATAATATTCCCACAGGATCTAGTGTAAACTTATTTCAAAATATTTAAGAAAGTACCTTTATCATCTGTGAATTCTGTGAAACACTACAATTGAAGAATAATCATCGAATCTCCAAAACACTTTACTACACCCAGTGATGACATCCAATTCATGTTTGAATAATATAGCGCTCTGTGAACTTAGAGACTACTTTCGCAACTTGTGTGTTGTTTACTTTGTGAATATTATTGTCATCTAATGAGAAACTTTATTATTGTATTTCTATGTTAAATTCACGCCTGAGCCAGCCATATGATCATTGAATATGCGTTATTTACTACATTTGAATATTATTATTATTTGTTATGACGTACTACTTTGTGACGCGTAGGGCAGTGATCATGTCTATATTGCTACGTCATGCTAAACGTGCCTGGCTTTTTATTGTTCTGTGTTTTATCATTGTTATTTTGTGTTTTTATTATGGATCTCCATTACTTATAGTCAAGCCATTGTTGAGCCATTACCAACAATGCAGTGTAATATATTATTGACTGTTTCCTTCAAGGGCTCATACCATTGGTTTGTAAAGCCAGCCATTTGACTACTTTCCGAAGGGTATATAAGACGCGACGTCATTTCATATTCATCTCTCTTACGATCTTTACACCAAACACGTCACACTACTAATATTTGCTAAAACATTCAACAGAGCAAAAACCTAACCTGGAAGGTACTATATCTAGACTACACTACTTATAGTTATATATCATAGTCTACAATATTGTCTACGCATACTATGGAATTATATATAATACATGTATGATGATTAAGGTTCTGTGCTAGCATGCCCTAAATAAACTCGCACCTCCATGGTCCTTTGGTCATAATATTATTAGGTATTGTCGTTATATGAAGCAGTGGAGAGCATTGGACATTGTTCAGCCATATAGTCATGTTGTAGTTGGATATAATGTACGTCACTATATATATGTGAAGATCTTATGTTGTTATAATTTATGCGAATAGAATCTAGGCCTATGTGCAGAAATAAGAAAAGCCGGAAGCCGTAACTTGCTGTTGTTGTTTAAACCAGCATCATTGACAAATAAGGCTCGTAAAAAGGCGTTTTTGCGAGGTACCTTACAATAGAATCTGTTTCAACAAGGAAAATTTGCTAGAACGATTGCTTTAAACAGTTGGTACACGGTGCTCTTTTAAAACGTGCGCGGAATGTCTCATATCGTTGTACTGGGACGTCAACTGTTTCCTGGTAAGGCTAATGCGTTATTGGAAGCTTACGAAGACGCCACAAAAGATAGCTACGGATATTAAGTGTTAGACTTGATACCTATGGGACAAGACAAGTACAGAATGAGAACAAATGTGTTTCCTGGAGAAGAATTATTTACACGAGGTTATGAGGGGAAGGTCTTGTCCTTATACAATAAAGATGGGTCGTCTCATCAAGGAACATTGGGGATATTTACAGCTTTTGACGCATACCACGTTGAGAACACTGACCCCAAGTGGTAGTCAATTTACTCCAAAGCGTCCTTCCTATCACACACATATTTAAGCACAAACTCAAGAAACACAGGAACATTATCAGAAGTATCGGTGATACGAAGCTTAGCAGTAAGAAAAAGAAGGAGCTTTTGTGTAAAAAGGGGCCGTCGTTAACCTCCTGTTGAAATATGTGGAACCCGCCTTATGATCCTACATAAAATGAAATCTGTTCAGAAATCGGTATTGTTGTCGCATGAAAAATATCAGCGTCTGCTAGATAAAGGAACCGAACAGAAAACAAGGAGGAATTCAGAAAAGATGGACTTGTCGTCAAAGACTAATTTGACTAATTCAGATATTTTAGAGGCTTTGCCCAAGCGATATCGACAGAAAGCGGAGGCAATACTGAACTACATATCTCGGGATCACACATTGTCTTGGAACGACCGTGGTGAAATCATTTATAAAGGGAGCTTAATATTTGGGTCACATATTGTGGATTTGCTTAAAGATACTCAATATCAACATAGGAATTTCATACCAGTTGGAGCTAGGGAATTTTATCAGGGTCTGGAAGAGATACATTTGCCAGTCACGCTTATTGTCAAACGAAATGAGCCTTCGGTAGCCTCGAGTCTACCTGTTAAAAAGAAACTAGGTAGAAGTAGTAAGTTATTGAGACCACCGGGTATACCTGTTCAAAAGAAACCAGCTAGCCGTAAAAAGTGGATCCACGTTTAATGGACTGGAGAGATTACTTAACGTCCATCTATTTTTGATCTCAAACATCCTGCTAGTTATTCTGGACCAGATAAACTGTACAATGCTGTCAAATCGGAAGGAACATTTAAAATTGGTCACTACAGACTCCGTAAATGGCTTCAAGACCGAGAATCATATTGGATAGAATAAGAATATTTATAAGGGGAGAAAAGTTACAGACTATGGACCTAAAAATAATAAATCTACGACAAGATGCGTACTACACCTCCGACGATTGACGTAGAAAGTTGGACGCGTCACTTTCTACGTACGACTGAAGGGAAATTGAAGCGAAATCATAAGGGACACTTAGTGGTTGAAAGAATACAACCGTCGAAAACAGCCTACAAGCTCCATAGAATTGGTCACCCCAGTAGCCCAAGCGGTGGAATTAGCCAAATCGGAATTGAAAGAAGTTTATAAGGGCAAGTACACAACACAATATTGTTGATCATTATCCGCCTTGTAAAGGAGGTTGATTCAATATTCGTACTAATCTATCTGCCGCTTCTCTGGCTTGTCTTCTTAGCTTTCTCAATGTTGAAAGAAGTTTATAAGGGCAAGTCGCTGTCGAATAAAGTAAAGACTAAACACAAAAAGCTATCGAAAGCAAAACAAAAGCATACAGTCACGGATTCTCTTACGTAATGGATCAGATACACAGCGATAGCTTGTCTTTGTTTGATACCCAGGAAGTTTACAGCGGGTCACAGAGAACAGGATGGTTAACATTTAGGCCTATTAATCAACTCACGGAGGGTGCGGCGATAGAATTCAACATACCCGGGACCTCCATGGCCTATATCGATCTGTCTAAAACGTTACTTTACGTTAAATTCAACATTGTCAAGTCAGACGGTACCAACTTAGAAAAGGACGCTTTAGTGGGTGTAACCAACAACATCTTGCACACCATGTTTTCTCAAGTGGATCTGAATGTGCAACAACACCCCACCAGTGAAGTGGGTAATAATTACGCTTACAAGGCGTACTTAGATCAACTATTGGATAAACCAACCGGTCATGAATTGACTTGTCAAGGCTTTCATATGGACGACAGTGATTATCCTGGAGAAACTGATGTATCAACAAGCAGAAATTACGGACTGCTTTTGAGAGCTTCGTGGACGAAAGAAAGTAAAACATTCGATGTGATAGGACGTCTCCACGTAGACTGGTGTCAACAAGACAGATTACTGTTGAATGGAGTACCCGTCAATATCAAATTGTGGCAGAGTAAAGATCCATTTCGCTTAGCCGCTGCTTCGGATACGGAAAGCTACAAGTTGGTCATCAGAGAGACGTCATTGAAGGTGGCCATGGTGAAATTTAATCCAGAACTGATCATTGGCCAGACTAAAGCGTGAGAAAAATTACGGGCCCAGTATCCCTATACAAGATCGGTGATTAAAACCTACGCTGTACCAAGCGGACAGTATTCGTTTACTGCCGAAGGCCTGTTTCAAGGAGACGTACCGAGGCAATTAATTGTTGGGTTAGTGTCGTCCTCTGGCGTCCACGGTACCTACACCAAGAACCCCTTTAATATTGAACATCTTAATTGTAACTATGCGGGATTCTTCGTGGATAGTCAATCTACACCCTCGCCGCCGTTACAACCTAATTATAAGACTGATAACTACGACGAATCGTATCAGAGATTGTACACGGATAGAGTACTACATGATACCCAACTGACGAGAAGTGACTTTAAACAAGGCTCGTGTTTGTACGTGTTTAATCCGGAGAGAGACCTGATAGACCGGGTGTTACAAAGAGCTCATACTCGTTTGGAACTTAAATTTTCGGACCCTATACCAGAAACCTGTACCGTGATTGTCTATACCAAGTTTCCGTCTCTCATGAAAATCGACGCCAGTCGAAACGTGGTGTTGGAACAATGAATCGATATATTGACATGATTTTGAATGAATTAGATATATATAAATATATATATAAATAATATGAATTGTATGTAATTTGTGTAATCAGTGTAAAATAAATGATGAAAATTAGAACTTGTGTTGTTATATCTTGATTAAATAAAACGACAATGTTGTATTTCTCCATGTTTTATTATTAACACCCCGCTCAATATAGTACTCCAGGGATCAGGGCGGTCCCCTGAGATCACTTTACAATAAAGGTAATTCTATAAGTTAAGGTAGAAAGATATCAGATAATTGTTTATCTTTCTTGATACCTGTCATAAGGACGGTACCGGAATGAAAACAGGTAAAATGAATAGTATCTTAAATAAACATGGCGGCTGGAAATCGTTCCGATTCGTAGCTCCCTCTGTAGAATTTGACAATCTGTGACAAGTCTAAGGGTCCTTCTATTTTAAATGAAGCGGATATGGTCTGGACATCTATACGTTTTAGTTGTACATTCCAACCCATTCTATGTAAGACTCGAGTATATTGTCTAACTCGTCGCTTGGCTTGTTTGGTAGAACTAGTCTTTCAAATGACAATCATTTTGCCAGTATGAAACAACAAGCAATGTCGAACGATCTTTCTACTTTTCCTATGAAATCCGGAAAACCTTCTGGGATCATAAATAACATTGGTGGCGCGTAATGAGAACTCCCTTAAGTCTATATTACACCGTAGGTCGGTACACAACACAATATTGTTCATCATTATCCGCCTTGTAAAGGAGGTTGATTCAATATTCGTACTAATCTATCTGCCGCTTCTCTAGCTTGTCTTCTTAGCTTTCTCAATGTTAAGTACCAACCCACCTCGTTGGTTAGCGAGCATACTACAAATACGAATCCGCACTCAGGTTATATGTCCTATCACCGTGAATTCTGATTGGTCAGTTAATTTTCACAAATAGATTCGAATTAAATCGTTCAGGGGTTGTTTACAAAAGCAGCACACACCTTGACGTAGAAATCTGTCTCCGCAAGAAGAACATAATGTATGTCCGCAAGGAATCAAAGCCACAGACACTTTATCACTGCAGCAAATGTTACATTCAGTGGTTTCGTTTGTAGAGGAGGTAATACCACTAATTGTCTCTTGATTCTGAATCCTGACGACTAATGCGCACTGTTCCGTTGTGTTATGGGGGCTTGTCACGATCTGATAATTCTGTGTTGTGGCACTGATATTAGACAAAAGAACTGTTACGACGTGGTTTAAATCGTTTTGCACTAGAGCCTCTGCGAAATTTCCGGAAGCGTGAGGATCTCTCCTTTGTATAGCTTCTATACGAGTCAAAATATCGCTTTCCGTTAGATAATCCATTATAAGACTTGTTTGTCCAATAGTCAATGAATTGATGGCTCTTCTGTGTATGTCCTCCATAGTGTAGAGTGAATGTTAAAGTTCATCGCTCATATAGTGATGAGAGGATCCGATTGGTCAGTTATTGTTTTAGTCTATTTATAGAACGACGTGTTCAATCTTGTCCTAAAAATGATTTGGGTTACATTCGGGGCATTGTAACGCTCCAGCATTGTAACGCACTTGTGCTTCCAGTGGTTCATAGTCCGTCTATGCTGAAACAGCTGGCTCAGTTTTGGGAAACTAGCTCCGCACTGTTCGCATGTATAAGACATCTTGACCGTTTGAATTCTGAAAATAGAATGCTGTTCTTGTATTAGTCTCGAACTTATATAGGCGCTGTCAGGTAACATAACCAATTTTAGTTATTTCTGCTACATATTTTCACTACAAATGTTAAAATATACAAAATTAAATCTGGCAAAATTACGTTAAAATATTACAATAATTCACCAAGTAATGATCAAAAGGGGGAAAGTGTTACCATGAAAAAAAATTTCTGCTATAAAAAGCCAGGCGAGACAACAAAACGCCAGGCGAGACATCATTAAACCAGACGAGACTTTTTACCTTATAATTTGTGTCCTTGTGATTTTAAGTAATATTGACTTATAGAGACTCAACCTGGAAATAAAATTCATTTAAAAACTAGACTTCGCATTTCAGATAAAAGTTGATAAAATCATTCCATGACCGACCGCTGGAGAGTTAACATGTATAAGTGCCTAGATTGCTATAAAGGATTTACAAGGAACGACAATATGTGACGTCAAGACATTGGAAACAGATGCATGAGAGAGAGAGAATCAATGGAGCGTATCCTCCTCCTCCTCAGGGAGTGTCTCCTTCTCACGGAGTGCCTCCTCCTCCTCAGGGAGTGCCTCCTCCTCAGGGAGTGCCTCCTCCTCCTCCTCCTCAGGGAGTGCCTCCTCCTCCTCCTCAGGGAGTGCCTCCTCCTCAGGGAGTGCCTCCTCCTCCTCCTCAGGGAGTGCCTCCTCCTCCTCCTCAGGGAGTGCCTCCTCCTCCTCCTCCTCAGGGAGTGCCTCCTCCTCCTCCTCAGGGAGTGCCTCCTCCTCAGGGAGTGCCTCCTCCTCCTCAGGGAGTGCCTCCTCCTTCTCCTCAGGGAGTGCCTCCTCCTCAGGGAGTGCCTCCTCCTCCTCCTCCTCAGGGAGTGCCTCCTCCTCCTCCTCCTCAGGGAGTGCCTCCTCCTCCTCCTCCTCCTCAGGGGGTACCTACTCTACCATCACCACTAGAAGAGGGTGACAGTAAAGACATTAAATTTGTACATCCTTTTACCATGATGATATCTGGTCCAAGAGGTATTATTTGTTTGTATATTTCTGATTTTTTCCGTTCATTTTAAACCTTTTTTTTAAGTATAAATTCATATTCTTATGTATTTTTACAAATATTTTTATTATCTTTTCAAATTTAGTGAAAAGTAGCAGATTTTTTTTATTTTGTTTTTTTCTATATGTTTTTCTTGATTTAAAAAAATTATTTCCCTAAATTAGCTCATTTTTCCCTGTTTTACATACACATTCAAATACAAAACCATTTTATATTTCAGCCTGTGGAAAAACAACGATGGTTAAAAGTCCCATAAGCTTATAAATGTATTTGTCCTAATAGTTTCTGTTTGTTTTATAACAGAGGAATCCAGTGTGTTTTTCTCCCGCGCATACTTTATAGCAAGAAAAAATGTTTCCAAAACCACTATCGTATTTTTTTCAATAACATTGAAATAAATACTATTTATAGAACACCTGTGTTTTCCCGCAGTCATACTATGCACACGTAGTAAAGTGACGTCACGCGCTCTACATATTTAAAGTTTACAAAAGCAAAAATCACAGTGAAATGAGTGTTTTCAGACGAAAAGGGGCTTGTTTCGTCGGTAATAATTACCTTGGGATAATATCAGCAATTAAATGTTTTTGCATATATTTTTCTACAGCACAAAGCTGATGGGACTTTAATGATTTATTGCAGAATCACAGCACAAAAATTCAACCTGGCATTCAGAGAATTGTGTGGCTATACAAAAGATGGCAACCATTATACACCGTGGTTCAAAATCCTGTTGTACCAGAAGTAGAATTCATTCAGGGCATTCCTATTGCTTTGGATGATGATGAGTTCTTTAATCCGAGAATCAACAATCTTCTGATATTGGATGACCTGTTCTCAGAGGCAGGCAAAGATAAACGTATCACAGACGTATTTACGGAGGGATCTCACCATAGATCTTTATCCGTAATTTCTATCAATCAGAATTTGTTTGGTAACAAGAACCCAACACAAAGGAGAAATTGTCATTATTTGGCGTTGTTTAATAACCCAGTAGACAAACAATCCGTAGTGCACTGGCTAGTCAAATGGACCC
Organism: Lutraria lutraria; assembly: GCA_964023205.1. Classification (NCBI taxonomy): domain Eukaryota; kingdom Metazoa; phylum Mollusca; class Bivalvia; order Venerida; family Mactridae; genus Lutraria; species Lutraria lutraria. The sequence goes on from OZ026836.1 coordinate 43,899,668, forward strand.
AGGAAACACAGACAAATTCATGAAAATGTTTGCTAAAGCTACAAAGAATCCATTTGGGTATCTACTAGTAGATTTAAAACATTTACACCAGAAAACCAGAGACTCATATGTAAAGAGTCTAGACGTGTCAAAATGAATCAACCAACAGAACATGGTGAACACGTGACCCCCCAAGAAACTATAAAAGAAGAAGTTGTGTTTGAAATTCATCATTCAACAGTTGGAGTACAAACAGATCACTTCGTGGATTACTCAGAGCCAGACAAAACACAGGTTTGTTTAGAAAAAAAATCGAAAGAAATAATGGAAACTAAAGGACAAGCTTGTGATGACTGTGGTCAATTATTTGACACTGTTCACGACGTTCAAAGACACGTCAAAAGCGGTTGGTGTCCTGAACACAGGGACCAGAATAAAAGAAAAAATGACGAATTGAGAGACAGCGACGAGGAAAATGATGTTGAAGATAATGAGGCTTATGCACAATTGTGGAAACGAGCTAGATAAAAACAAACGATAAAACGTTCGAGAATATGTATAACAAATTTATTGAAAATGGCGAAGAAGATGCCGATGCGCAAGAATTGGCGGAAGAGCGCATTCCATCGTACAATGAAAAGGCATTTTTTGGCAAATATACTACACTGATAGACACTTATATACTGCCACTCACAGCCAACGGACTACATAACCAAATTATGGGACAAGTAGATAAACTCGTATCTAAAGGCTTTAATACTTCGATTGCAGTAACCAAAGTATGGGAAAGTATAAAACTGCATTTTCAAGACTTGTTTGATACAGAATTCTCAGACGAAGAAAGTGAAGAAGAAGAAACTGACGTCAGTGGTGATGAAGAATCCAGTTAATAAATAGACTGTAACGTTTATTGGACTTCATTTCTGTTATGGACATTAACTAATAAACATGGCTGTTTGGGAGGAATATTTAAAAACAATGTATTATGATTCGCTTGACCAAAGAAACTGTACAAAGTGGTGAAAGACGAAGGAAAATTTAACATCGGTATGAATAAGAATTCTTGCATGATCAAGAATCCTACAGTTTACATAAACTTGTAAGAAGACGATTTCAAAGAAATCACGTTGTGAGCGCGGGCAAAGACGATTTATGGATGGCTGACTTGGTGGATATGGTGAAGTTTGCAGACTGGAAAAAGGGTTTCAAGTACATCTTGTTAGTGATAGATACATTCTCCAAGTACGTGTGGATACAACCGTTGAAAAATAAAACGGGCGAAGAGGTAGCTGAAGCTTTCAGGAAACTCTTTGACTCTTCAAAACGATCACCCGCCAAGTTAATTACTGACAAGGTATGAATATGCACTTTGTTTTAGTGCATGTAATGTACGAATTACATACCATCATATTTTCATCGAGCTGTTTTGTTAACTGTTACTCACTTATTGACAAATACTACACATTCCATCATTAATTTCAGGTCAAGAATTTAAAGCCAAGAAAGTACCGTATCTCATGAAAAAAGAGGAAATTCATTACTTTCCAACTCAAAATGAAACTAAAGCGTCAACTTCGGAGAGGGCGATTTTAACCATGAAGACTCGACTTATTCGCTATTTTTCCTACGAAGACACAGCTACCTATTTACCTCTATTACAAGACATCGCTGATAATTATAATCCGTGACACTTATCACCCGCCGATGTGAGAGACAATAACGAGGAAGAAGAAAGACAAATATAAAACTTAAACCATTCAAATTTAAAGTAGGTGACTATGTCCGTTTCAGTCATCTGAAAACTGTGTTTACTCGAGCGTACGATCAAACCTACTCCTGTGAAGTGTTTCAAGTGTATCATCGTTACCACAGAGATACATTACCTATCTACAGAATACGAGATTTACATGATGAAGATATCAAAGGAACTTTCTACCAGAGTGAACTTCAGAAAATAAAAATTAATCCCGATCAAAAGTGGACTGTAGAAAGTGTTAAAGACCCGTGGAAAAGGACACATTAAACAATATTTTGTGAAATGGAAATATTACCCTCGAAAATTTAACAGCTGGATAAATGCTAGTGATTTAAATTGACACTTTATTATATCATGTTTTAACTATTGTCATATTCTTTAAATATATTGTATATTTGTGTGCATTATGTTGTAAATAAAATATGTATATATTGTATTAAAGCCTTTGTTATCTTCTTCAAATTTTAAACAATGCGCCAAAACCAATGTACGATTGCTTTGCGATTCAAACCAAAGTGCAGCGAAGCATTGATCACCCGTAAGCTAACACTAATAAACTTCGTCTGCTAAAATGATACACCAAGATGTGTTATCTCTCCAGCGGCCATGGAAAATGAAAAATCGGATAAAAATGCTGAAATCTGATTGGTAGATGAATAAAATTTGGCCAAAAGATAGTGTTAAACTTACCAAAATTGGAATATTTTTCTCATTGTGAAGATTGACGGATTTTGTCGTTGATAATTAAATAGTATAATATATCGATGATTAACTCCTTATTTCCACGATTGAAAAGACGGAATTATTGGAAAAAGGGAATTAATATAGCGTACGGAAAACAAGTCCTTACACGTTAGGGATGATGTCATTGGACATGTTAAAACATGTCTGCTAAAGGGGTTCTGAGCCACCAATATGGCGGCGCCCAGCGTAGTACTGTAAAATGGCGGTAAAAATCGTTTGCTCGATACTGACCGCCCGCGATCGAATCAATACCGGTTACGCAAGATGGCGGCTTTATATAGAATATAGAAGGAAAATCTAAGGGGTCATCGAGTGCATTCTGACCTATCCTAAAAGGATTTTGAATGACATTGATTATGCTGAAGTAGGTTAAACACAAGTGAAAAATATGACATGAAAAGCACACGTCCATGTTCATATATGAAAGTTATCATGTGAAATGTTAGGTCTCTTAGCTTTTCTTTTCAGCAAAAACTGGATATTTCTTAGTTAATGACCTCTTTCAAGGCAAAACCACTGCATGTTGCATAAATAACCGCATATGCATAATCAGAAACAATATTTGATTGACTTGTATGAATTTTGGATGAATATTTTTCAACGGATATGTGTTCGTAATGCTAAACTTGATGAAAACTTACCCCACCCACCGTTTTACAACAGCAACTAATTTAATACGAACGTTAAAAAGAAATAAACAATGTTTTTTTACATTTTTTTAGAACTGAGATGAAACAATATTATTTGCAAACCAGGTAATATAAATGCATTTATACAAAATTAAACAATCTTTAACTGATAAGTACTGAACGGCATATTGATGTTGTATATAATTATACAGACGAACTAAATTGACTGCCGTAATCTGGTCGGATGTCGTAAAAATTCGCGAAAAAGAAAATGCCACTTTGAAATTATTTATGCATTTAAATTACATTGTTGACTACATTAGATGATAAAAAATACAATAATTTCAACTTGAAATTTTACGACATTTAGCTAGACTGCTTTGTATCACAAAAACTCACGAGTGATCACCCTTAAGTGACGCCGCATATTACCATTTGTTGTATAAGTATACATAGCAGTTGATAAAAGTTGGAGATATATTGCCGGATTCTGTTGATATTGAAAGCATGGGAAATTTTAAAGAGGTTTGGCAAAATAAGCTGTAAAAGTAACAAAGATAATAATTAATTGAACATGAATTATCTGTTAAATGATATAACCTGTGTGTATACAGCAACAATAAGTTCTTAGAAAAACACATGTATACAAATGGGCTGAAATCTAAAATGTCTAAAAACTCTAGATTTACATGAACTATATGTGATCCTCTCCAGCATACTAACAGTTAAGGCCATAAACAAAAATCTTGAGTTGAATGCTAAAAGTATAAGTACTATTTTTCGGTAAACTAGATTATGTATAACATATTCGTCATATTTACCGTATATGAATTATATTTTGTAAAATTGTTCGTTGTGTTAACATTTTGATGGTAATAATATGCGATTAAACTGATTTTTTCGGGTCTAATGATTTTCAGAGGTAGTAAAACAAATAATTACGAAATCTGCCCTAAAGATGTGTAACCCTACAGCACACCAAAAAACAGGTAGAACATACGCACATGTGAGACAAGGTCAGAAGTTCAGTATACAGCATAAACGTTTATATAAAGATCAGAGCGCTGAAGGGCCACATAGAGTTCTAAGGTCATAATTTTGGTCTTTTCGGCGTGTCCACTGTAACTTCGTCATTCATAGCAGGAATTCAAGTGTAAAAACTTACAACAAATGTTAACCATCTTTAGACAATGTGTCACGTGCAACCCCAATTGCTCTAGCTCGAAGGTCAAAGCCACACTTAGGGGTTAAAGGTAAAAAATCGGTAGTTCTATTTTATGTCCGCTCATACGTGGATAGATTTCGGACATTCTTGACAGAAATGTCTACGAACATGTGACGGTGTGTCATGCCTAAGACCAAAGGAAAGAAATCAAGATTACACCTATACGTGTTTCTGATAAACGCCACGTCCATCTTGTTTTTACGGCGACCTTTTAGCTTCTTTCCGAGTTTAAAATAAGATTCATTTGCGCGAAGACACGTAGGAATTATCGCGAAAATCATCACACAACGTTGCGCTCCGCTAGGTGGCGCTTTTTGATTATGGTTTCCATGGAAATGTCATTTGAATAAATCATTTCTGCATTAGCCAATACCTTAAGAGATGTTCATGCAATTTTTGGAAACTTTCTTAGCTATCGATGACTTACTTAAATGCCGTGGGCTCCATAACTGTCATGGTCCCGTTCCCACTCTCACTCTATTGTGTGCAATGGAAACCAACTAGTTTTGCATAAAATAGTTCAACTTTCGGCTTTCGCTCAATGTAATTTCTCTACAGACGTATGCATGCATTTGCATTAATCTACTATTGTTGTGCGTGTTATATGTGACTTTTTGACATGACATGTAAATGTTAAGGCTTTATATCTGTATCGTTAAATTCTTAAAATAGAATGTGGGGTTTTCCCGAGGAATGCAAAGAACAGAATGGCGGTACACATAAATTTGCGAAGAAATAAGCTATTAATAACAGTTATTGTGAATTTGATCGCAATTACAATGTCGGTTCAGTGTGTGAAGGTATTTCGGTGTTAAGACAGAAGGATCGTAATGGAACTCAGCGAAATCGTGCGATGTCGGTATATGCCGTAGCGAGATCGGTAAATGTCGCCGTATATAACGGCTCGTTTCCAAAGAATGCGGGTCAAAACGACCCGCTTCAAAAACGGCCCATTACCGAAACGACATAATTCCATATCAGCCTGTACCAAAACGGACCGTACTTTAATGTTGTTCTACACGAAGTTTAAATAAACTCTATTTTCAATATGCATCAGAAAATAAGTGTATGAATGCTGATCAACAATAAAAAGATAAAAGAAAATGACGAACTGTTTACAATTCTAAGTTTAATAACTGGCACCTGCACCGAATGCTGTTAAAGAGTATGCTTTTGTCTTAACTGTTATTTAACATTATTGTGTATTGTATTAAATCATAAATTGTGTTTTATGGCTGATATGTGGTCACAATCAAGATATATTATTAAAAAGGGGTGTTTTGAAGAGCTTTTCGGTATATATTATATCTGTAACTATGGCAGTAACAATGCTAATTTTAGTACCGATGCATTCGGAAAATTATTGGCTGGATAATGGGCTCATAAAAAACACGAAACATCTGATAACTTAGATAACCTTCATGCTAGGTTGGTGAAATTTGGCATATGAGAATCAGAATATATTCATAAATAGATGACAACATTGAGATAGTGTATGTTAATTCCTAAGCATGAATATCCATCGACTAACAGTCATTGTTGTGTTGTGTTTTTTTTGAAAAATCATATATTTTCATTTAATTAACGTAACATTTTTTCTTGCTATAAAGTATGCACGGGAGGAAAACACACCGGATTCCTCTGTTATAGAACAAACAGAAACTATTCAGACCAATACATTTATAAACTTATGGGACTTTAATGTGTATAGTTAAATCATGCAGTGGGAAAAAATCATGCTGTTGTCGAAGGGAGGTTGTTGTTCAAGTGAGGGCCGCTCTGGAGAGGTTATACTGTATGTAAATATTTATGGACGATTCCTACGAAATGTTGGATTGTTATTGATATGTAAATATAAGCAAACTGCAGATGAACTGAAAGCAGCAAGATGACACTATGGCTTTGATATATGCTCATTGAGAAGCAATTCGAAGCTTTTCAGGCGGTCGAACAAATGTAGTGCTAAGAATTTTGGCGCCAATTCAAGTCAACACACAAAGTTTACTTATTTGCATTGCATCACATATTGTTTGTATGTATATCACACTAGGAGAGTTTACGCCGTGTTTGGAGATGTGTGTGTGTAGCAACGTTAAATGTCGCATCGACGCTAAATGTCGCATTTGACGTTATATGTCGCAAGGCTGACGCTAAATGTCGCAATCAACGCTAAATGTCGCAAAACCTCCTAACGCTATATGTCGCATCTGTAACGCTAAATGTCGCAACAAATAGCACTGACGTTATATCGCAACATCAACGCTAAATGTCGCACTCCTATATCAACCTCTATAATCTGAGTTATCGTTCCCGCTACACTCCCACACACTCGTATATGTTTGATAAATAATTGTTCATTCGTTCATGATAATGTTTAGCTTATCCCCTGTAAGTTTTTTTCATTTTCTCGTTTGAATAGGGGATTTTATTTTTTATCTTGGCATTTATTATATATCGCCGTCGCCGGTGTGTGCATGTGTGTATTGCTAGAACGACGGGGAGTGATGGCCAATAGGTAGAGTAACGAGGAGTGACTGCCCGGTGGTAGACTATTCACCTTTTATTTCGAAAGAAAGGTACAATGTTCAAATCCTACCAGTTTATCAACGAACACCATTATATTTACATATACGTAACGTAACGTAACGTAGTACAAATCACCAAAACTGTTTTGCTGAATGTTACAAAATTTAAAAGCAAAGTACTAGGGCTGTCCCGATACAGATCTCAGCCGATACGATACGTATTGCGATACGGTACTTGCGATATGCGATATCTACGATACGATATAAAAGTATTTTAAAGTAATGAAAAACGTTGTAATATTAGTTTTTTTTTTAACTCTTCACACTTGTTTGGTGCTAGAAAGTCCTAGTTATCCGTTGAAATTTATAAATTGCTATAATTGTTAAGCACCAAAACTCATATCGGAACTTGAATTAAATCATGGTCTGCTTATGATGGAATCCCGAAGCTTTATCGACGATTAATTGAGAATAAATTTGTAAATCTAGTTCATTTGTTAAAAGTTCTAGGAGTGTTTAATGTAAAAGCAAAAAAAAAACGCGATACGGCCGATACGGGACCTTCCGATACGATACGCATATCGTTTAGCACTGTACCGGTACGCACCGGTACACGACCATATCGGGACAGCCCTACAAAGTACATATGTGAAGGGTTAATCGAAACTGAAATAAAGAAATCGTTTTTGGTTATTCCTTAACCTGCTTCTAAAAGGGGATAAATGTGGCACTTGGGATCCTAACGCATTCCTCGACATTGAAGAGTACTTAAGTAGGCTAAAATTGCTGTTTTAGGGTTGTGGGTTCAAACCTCAGAAGTGACAAACTTTTTTCTTTCTATGTTTTATTTAAACATTATTTTTGAATATCTTAGAACATATTTAGGATGACTTTTATAGGTCGGCTAAATAATGCTAGAAATGTGAACATTTGTTTATACGTGTATTGTGCAACAGTAAGCACGGTAAGGTTTTATTCTGTTTGTTAGACATGAGGGACTATTTTGAATATAAGTTATGTCACTAAATATATATCATAGCGCCATTTTCTAAAAATTTTTGCCAAAAGAGATCGTAAATGATAAGTCTCCGAAGCATTGAAAAAATAAGAAATTAGTTTCATATCATACAATGCACTAATATCTGATGCATGTACTTTTTTAAGTATAATTATTTATATACAATTACATGTAAGTGAGATACAACTACTTATGCATTATTTCCTGTGCAATTGTTTTTTAAATAATAAAATGTTGATCATTTGTTAATCTGTGATACACGGGGTTTAGCTGTTTGAAGAATAATTATATTTTTTTCTGTCATGTAAACCATTATTTGTTATAAAATTACATGGTAAACCTGTTTCTAAAATTGTCAAATAACATAATTATTTTAAAGATTATTGAAGAAAACAACATATTTTTAATATAAAAAGCACCTTTTGAATTTTGGGTGTTAGCATCCTAATAAATGTATCTTGAAGTTACATTAGCTTTTTAAATTTTGCAGTTCAGAACAATATATGTAATGATAGTAAAATATAAGAAATATATTTTATTTGCTCTATAACAATATCACACGATGCCTTTCTTTAGCCACATCTCGTAGAAATGTTGTCAGACGCTTTTTCTTTTTTTTTGCAATATCATTGAAAAAATACTGTGCTATATTTCTATATGTACTTAGTGATTAAAGAAGTAAATTTCGGAATGTTTTTATTGCAATTAAAAGTCAATTTCACAGATAAGATATCTTTCTATGTATAGTAAGACCTTCTTTAATTATAACATTCAAGATGCTAATGGGGCTTTAAACATCTTATTACTAATGCCGTGGACGTCATACCATATTCCATCTATTCTATACCGGTCACAAAATGAGACCAGCCGCAGAAAGAGACATCATGCATTGACCCATAAGAATGTGTTATCACATCACTGATTGCCTGCACTAACCCTCTGCTATGGACCCAATTATTCTAATATTTTTTCTTACACTTATAAGTGACGCAGATGTATCACGGAACCGGCCAGGGTTGAGATGCAAACGCGGCGGCGTAGTCTTTCTCACAATATTTTTGAATAATATATTCACCATTTGAAGAGAGAATCGCGACAAATGATTTAGTTTCAAAACAAACTTTAACAATAATACACCAAATCTCCGGCGGCAATTCTACATGTTTTTTCTTTGTGAAAGTGTTTCGGTTTCCATTTTAGATTAATTATTTCTCGCAAATATTTAATGCGAGTCTGAAATTCTGATGAATCACTATTACTAGAGCCAATATCGTTAATGTGCGAGTTCATATCGTTAGTGACACTAATAGTGTGCAATTTTTTGTCGTTAGTGTGCGATTCCATTTCATTTAAGTGTGCGATTCTATATCATTAGTTGGAGAGTACAAATCGTAAGTGTGCAAATCTCAATATCATTAGCGGGACAGTCCGTATGGTTAGTGTGCGAGCCCATTTGATAAGTCGGAGAGTCCGACACGTTAGTGTGCAAATCAATATCATCAATGGGGCAGTCCATATCCTTAGTGTGCGAATCTATACCACTAGTGGGAAAGTTCAAATCGTTATTGTGTGAATCAATATCATTACTGTGAGAGTGCACAACGTTAGTGTGCGAATCCATATCAATAGTGGGAGAGTCCATGTCATTAGTGTGAAGTTCATATCGTTAGTGCCCGCCCTGCTAGCTCAGTGGTAAGAGCGTTTGTCTGATGACCGAGAGGTGGTGAGTTCGAACCCCGGACGCTGTCCGTGACAAATTTGACTGAAAATATTACATCCTATGTTAAATTGTCCCCTACCTCTAAATTATGTGGGGTAGCTTGGCAGAAGCTTACGGTAGAATGTGGTTATTACTGGTTAAGGCCTAAATGAAGTCCAGGAAAGCTGGTTAGGACAATTGCCCGCCACGATATGGCTGAAATAATGTTGAAAATGTCGTTAAACCCGACGAAACAAACAAACAAACATCATATCGTTAGTGTGCAAGTCCATCACGCCTTGTTCTATCAACACACACACATGGACACACCGGCGACGGCGATATATAATAAATGCCAAGATAAAAAATAAAATCCGCAATTCAAACGAGCAAATGAAAAAAACTTACAGGGGATAAGCTAAACATTATCATGAACGAATGAACAATTATTTATCAAACATATACGAGTGTGTGGGAGTGTAGCGGGAACGATAACTCTGCATTATAGAGGTTGATAAAGGAGTGCGACATTTAGCGTTGGTGTTGCGACATTTAGCGTTACAGATGCGACATATAGCGTTAGGAGGTTTTGCGACATTTAGCGTTGGTTGCGACATTTAGCGTCAGCCTTGCGACATATAACGTCAAATGCGACATTTAGCGTCGATGCGACATTTAACGTTACTACAGTGTCGCCTCATTTCGCCTCGTAATTTTACGGTTACGTTTAATATACATGTAGTATGATACAGGCATGTATAAAAATGCCGCTTTTGATCTAAATTGCTTTTTATAATTATAGAACTCAATTTTCTTCGGGCATGTAGTTACCTAAGGGTAGTTGTGCATTTCGTAGGAAATTTCTAAAAAATAGTTGTGTGTTCAAATTGCGTTTGGCTTTTTGAACTGAATCTGCCTTATGTATACTTAATATTTAAATTGCAAAAAAAATCAGAAATACACCGGTCTTTCAATGGAGTCCGTGGTTTATAATTATTTACTGAAAATGTATCAAATGCCGTTGCATTGACGTGGTAGAGTTTTCAGAATTTGAAAATGCAGGAAAGATATTAGGAAAATACGTTATGAAATAAACTACAGATTACTATCAAACAAAATTAAGTACAAACACTGCTGCTGATAGTCTTTTATGCTCGTACATATGTTCGTCTTAAAAGGACATAGTTTGAAATGACTTGCGGTGGGTGGCGCCTTACCAAACTTTGTCAACATGTTCACGGGAATGATATCTCTAGGGCGTTGTTCGATATCCCTGACATTCTGGTATTATAGCCCCTAGTTCAGAAAAATATGGTAACATAGATATTGTTTGCTCTTTAAGTCGAATAGTTCCTAGACCCAATTTTTCAACGATTTTTTTTCAGTTGTACTTTGTAACAGTTTGACAAGTATCCTATTAACGACAGAAATACTTAAATATTTACCTCGAGCTCTTGAAAAATTTGATACACAATTCATGGATACATGCGCATTTGTTTAGACATGTGACAAATCTTTGATATTTCATTTGCCACGAGTCATATACAATATATGAGTTTGCCACGAGTCATATACAACACATGAGTTTGCCACGAGTCATATACAATATATGAGTTTGTCACGAGTCATACACAATACATGAGTTTGCCAAACCGCTCATGTACGTCATACGTACAATTAAATGCCTTCTTTTATTTTTATTGAGATATAAAATTCCGTAGTTCAGCAATATAATGTAAATATGTTTGAATAATATTTCCACATTTCTATTTGAAATTGAATTACTAACTATGATAACAGTCGTATTCTTCAGTGCCATTTGTCATATAAATAATAGTTTATGCCGAAGCATGCTTCTCGTTTCAAACAACAATAATAGTATTAAATTCAATTTATATTTTTCAGCAATAAAAAGCCATCAGTTCGCCAATATTTCGAATAATGTTTATTTAAAACAACAGTAATGTGCCATTAACAATTACAGTAACTGTTGTGATAAAACGTTATAGTCAAAAATATAAAAATTCCGAACAAAGGAATTACTCTGGAGCATAAAAGCAATGTCATAATTCCGAGAGATCAACTTTGATAACGAGAGCTATAATACCCATTGGCTTTTTCTGCGAGTTCATTTAAATTGAATACTAGAATGTGGCTCTGTTACATTTTTTTCAGAATGTGCGAACTTTCAGATCACATGAATTTGCAATTTTGACTTACTGATCCCAAAACTAAAGGGATCATCTACTCGATCAAAAAGACAAGCTGTTGACATTTCATGAATCTGGTCATATGGTTCTACAGTTCACGAGATACTCTATAATTATGTAGTCCCTGTTTCCACCCTGAAAGTGACTCAAATATTCATTAAAATCAGGGGAAACTATCACTTCGATGTATCAATATCTACTGTTACAATATCTACAGGAATACATTTAAAATATTGAGATAAAGTCTCCAAAAATAATATACTCCGTTGTCCGGGGGTGTTAGACATTAACTTGACAGCCAGACCAGTGGTCTTTTCAGCCTGAAATTTCAGTAGACCTGACCTCATAGTTAAACGACCAAGTTACAAAACGAGAAAAAAAGATAAAAATGTATGACAGAACCATTGTTTAATAATATAACACATGAAGAAAACCTGAATTCAACATTTTTATACTGTCTGCTTGCCTACGATGTAAACATACCGGAAATAAAAAGGAGAAAAACGTTGTCGTAAACACGTGGTATATCGGTCCAAAACATAGATTGTTAACTGTAAAGTGACCATCTATGTCGAACCATAAAGTGACCATCTATGTCGAACCAATTAAGTCATCAACTAACAAAACAAATTTTCGCACATATTCCATCAACAAGCACCTATATTCATTTCTCACCTGATCGGACATTTTTTGTATTGAGCTCCGAAATCAATATTTAATTAATGACAAGTGTGTCAATACGAGTCAGTGTCCGCGATCGCGATAATAAAATTAGTCTGTGTGAACATGTTTTGTTTATTAGCATTTTTACGCAAATGTTCCGAAAATAAATACACTGAAACGTATAAATACCGTGTACCGTAACTTTCCCGTACACAAAATAACACGATTAAATGATTATTACGACACACCGACGATCGCCACAGCAAATTTCTCAAATAATTTATACATCGAAGTTCGTTTAGATCGAACAATTTTTTTAAGTCCTTTGAACTTCGATATAAAGAGTTTCGACTGCATTTTCAAGAGCACGACCATTCGGGCTACCAAATAGCAAGATGCACTAGACTGGACCAGTAAACTATTGATTGTCGTTCGGACCTGCCTGAATGTCGAACCCTGTCGTCACAGTGATTACGGTTAAAGCGTAGTGCCCATATAAATACTAAACTAGTTCTCGTATGAAACAGCTATTCGCCGGAAGTTTCCGTGTAAAATGCGTTCGGTGAATGTCACGTGATCATTGAGACTATTAGCGAGTTCGATTAACAACTTGAATATTACACAGTCTGTATGTACACAACATCACTTAAAAAGTAGTTTTGCTTCATCCTCAGTAATATCACACAATGTTTGATAGTGTACTTAATTCAACGCCATGTTTGTTTACCACAGTAGGACTGGACTCGGTTTAAATTATTATATACATTTATTTTTTATATTTTATTCATTGAAATATGTTTGTTCTTGTTACATGTATGTATGCACGCTGAATAGTACCTTTTGTATTTCAAAAGAACAAGGAAAGAAGAAATGCATTTCGTAAATAATAAAACCAATACTCAAAGATGGTAAACCGAACAACTCGCCGAAAAGTTATCGACCTATCACGTTGCTTCCGGTTGTATACAAAATGTTTGAACAAATCCTACATGATAGACTAACAAAATGGTGCTTTCTTAGCAACAAGATGTTTCCGAATGATCAGCAAAACGCAAACCAAAAACACATTGGGTCAATAACTGTCTCATTCAACTTACAGGAAACACTTGTAAGTTATCATGAACTTAATTCTGTAGCATATGCAGCATTCCTAGATACCACCGGTGCTTTTGACAATGTGAACCATATAGCATTATTCTATAAACTGTTACATTTCGGAATAAAAGGCAAAATACTACGAACTTTAATAAGTTGCTATAGTGACATCAGAAGTGCGGTACTTGTTAACGGAGTGACGTCATCAAGTTTCTCTGTTCTTCAACAATCCAAAACAATACAGGTGATATCCATTCTCTAACCTTAGGCTCAATAATCAAACGAGTGTCAGTGCCAATCGCACTATATGGTGCTGAACTCTGGAACACCATGACACTATCAGATTCACAACGTACAGAACGATTTATCCGTCTTTGTGCAATGTCAGGTCAAATCAAGTTTCACCAGTTTATAGATTTAAAAAATAAACTATAATTATATACTAAAATAAACCCACTGTATAAAGTGCATTGCAAGTAATTTGAAACATTTGATTGGTCTTCTATAAAACAATATCGCACATAATTTACAAATTTTTGAACAGCGATAACTACTCTGTATAGGAATATATTACAACAAGTAGCCTTAAAATGACAATAAATGTATAAAGCAGGGAACCGTGTCTCAGTTTTTTGATAACGTATTCCGTTCGTTAGATACTTGACTTTAAAGAAATTCCGTACCCAGAACCCCGCTGTTTATTACGTAATACTCCATAGATAACAAGAGGGCCAAGATGGCCCTATATCGCTCATATGACAATCACTGTTCACTCATTAAAAAATTGTTTTGAACCGGTGATCTAGTTTTTGACCCCAGATGACCTATGCTCGAATTCGTCTTACATATCATTAAGACAAACATTCTGACAAGGTTTGGTGAAGATACAATCAAAATTTGACATCTACAGTGTTAATAAGGTTTTCCGAAGATTTGACCTTGTGACCTAGTTTTTTACCCTAGGTGACCCATATTTAAACTTGTCCTTAATATAATTAAGACAAACAATCTGACAAGGTTTGGTTAAGATCCAATTAAAACCATGACATTTAGAGCTTTTACATGATTTTTACCTAAGACTTGACCTGATGACCCGGTTTTTGACCCCGGCTGACCCATGTTCGACCTTGACCCACATATCATTGAGGCAAACAATCTGACAAGGTTTGGTGAAGATCCAATCAAAACGGTGACATCTACAGTATTAACAAAGTTTTCCTAAGATTAGACCTGATGACCTAGTTATTGACCCCAGATGACTTATATTTATACTTGACGGTTATATCATTAAAACAAACAATTTGACAAAGTTTGGTGAAGATCCATTTATAACTGTGAAATCTATAGTGTTAACATGGTTTTTCATAAGATTTGATCTAGCGACCTAATTTTTAACCCAAGATGACCCATGTTTAAACTCATCCAAGATATTATGAAGCCAAACATTCTGACATGGTTTCAGGATGATCCAATCAAAACAGTAATTTCTAGAGTGTTCACAAGGTTTTCCAGCAATTTGCCCTAGTGACCTAGTTTTACTACGGAAATGACCCATTATCAAACTTGACCTACATATTACTGAAATAAACATTCTGACAAAGTTTCATGAAGATCCAATCAAAACAGTGATTTCTAAAGTGTTCACAAGGTTTGCCCTTATTTGGCTCTGGTGACCTAGTTTTTGACTCCAAATGGCCCAATATCAGACTCGTCCGAGATTGTGTCGATATTAACGTTCTGACCAATTTTTGCTAAAATTGGGCTAAAAATGTGGCCCCTAGTGTGTTAACAACATAAAGTTTGACGACGCACCACGCACGACGCCGGACGGAGACTTATCCTAAAAGCTCACCCTGTCACTTTGTGACATGTGAGCTAAAAAATGAATACAACTATAAAAATTCTGAGGCACAGTTTCCAGGATAACATTTCCGTTACAAAATACCGAAAACCGCTTTGAAATCCGTCATCAAATGAGACGGCAATGTTAATTCGAAAATGACACCTACTGTGTTTTTTAAGCTGCGCAATTAACAATTAAAGTGTCGGATCATTATCGTCTCATGAAATCAAAGAATTTGACGCATCCCATTCAATTTTGATAGCCAATCAAAATCGCTTATATTTACGGTTCAATAATTGAAACAACTCCCAGGTTTGATGTCTAGTAAGAGATTTTATAACAATTTTTTTGTCATTAATATATTAATAGTATCATATACAATGCAATGCACATTACGTTAGAGCATAAGGAAAAATCGATAAAGGGGTGCAGTATTTATCGCAATGAAATACAATTTTTGAGCGTTCGATTAAATTCTTTTGTTGCTTGGTATTAAAGTATGATATTTAATCATTTTACGTTATTTTAGCGATTATAACCAAGCCAGATACTTTAAATTAACATTCCTTCACAAAATGTGTACAATGCCAACAAATCTACTCTCGAGAAAGATATTTGATTATCGCTTACAGCTATTTGCCATACGGGGATACAAAAACCAAACTGGATTCATTCCGGATATCTACAGAATACTGCAGAAGTATTCACTGACTCTAAATAAATATCTGTGAATTCGCAACAAAATCTATGTGGGTTCGAACTCTTCATACACATATCAATAATTACCACGATAATGCTTGGACTGAAAGAACACTAAACGATACAGACTTCACTAGACTTCTAGCTTCTCAAAATGAAATCATCTTATCTCCGATCTGGCAATCAGCAATCAACCGAAACGACATTATACATGCAAGACGACAGCGCGGGTGATTACATGTGCCTACAACAGAGCAGTTAACCAATGTTGTACCAAACTCTAGATTTATACAGTGCCAACACCCTGCACCGAAACAAACCCGCTTACACTTTATGAAAACTGTAGAAATTAACTACTCTCGTGCTTTCAGTACCCACCTATCTCAATCATACGGAGAAACCTTTCTCCTTAGCTTATTTAGCATGGACACTTTATTACAGTTCAATATGGACACGTGCCAAGAATATATGATTTTTATACTTGTATAAAATGTTTTATGACAGAAAATGGTGTTGTTAGTATAGATCTAGTTTCTACTGACAGTTTCATCATGTTTGTTGTATATACTTATATTCAAAAGTCGTTGTTTTGCTATGTTATGGTATGTCCTTTACATAATTTGTCATTGCGAAAATTAGAACAATTTCTATCAGGTTTATCATTTAGTGGTTATGGTGACTGGTTTGTATGGACGTGTGTCAAGCATACTTGACTCTGTGGCGCTTTGTTTAGCCCATATATGTTTTCATTTAAACTTTTTATTTAGATATTGTCATTAGGCTTTATTCAGTAAAGCTTCCTTTTGTTATATATGATTTTTTTAGAACCGTATACTGTGTATAATGTCTCTGGCTTTACAAAATAAAGCCCTTTCTCAATTCAATTTTGTGTCGTTTTCATGTAACATACAAGCTTCACCAATCACCAACACCATGAGGATTATAAATGATTTTTATACTTGTATAAAATGTTTTATGACAGAAAATGGTGTTGTTAGTATTAGGCCAAGGGCCCATAATCGAAACCCTCCCCCCCTAGCGGGATTTTTGTACACCTATATATTTTCGAAGCTTAGGGTATATGTTAACAAATTCCGGTTGTTGGACGATTAAGGGATGCTGGATAAGCAAACGGCGGGGCTGTTTCCATGGCAACCAGCAATACAGTCAAAACTCGTTATATCGAAGTTCGTGGGACTTGCCAAAATACTTCGATATAAACGAACTTCGATATAGGAATTTCGATACCCGTGTTTACATTTTAGAGCTAAAGTCAGTGTGTCGTAATTATAACGTAATCGTGTTATTTAGTGTACGGGATTGTAACGGGTTATTAGAATACGGCATTTATACCGGTACTTATACGGGTACTTTCGATATATATATTTTGCTATACATAAGATTGTTTCAAATGAGCGTATAGCAGTATTAATAATAATTCGTTTCATCAACGAAAGTTTGTATCAGTTTTATAATCGTTAGAATGGACACCAACATGTTTATACAGCTGTCAATAATTAAACATCGATTTTAAATTGTACGTGTTTGTTTGCGGAAAAGGTGCGAACATTTCTTTTGTAAGTTGTCGACATAATTGGTTCGACATAGATGGTCACTTTATAGTTGAAAATATTTGGTTCGGACCGAAAATCTACTTCGATATATAAAAATATCGAGAACCACGAATTCGATATACATGCGTTTTTTTAATATGTAATAAGAAGGATAAAAATCGGGACTTTATATTTACTTCGATATAAGCGGGATTTCGATATAAGCGATTTCGATATAATGAGTTTCGACTGTATTTCTAAGATTTAGCTTTGTCGTAATAAATACGCAAAAATGTCGTTTATTTCAGTTATAAAATATACAAAATAGCTTTAAAATATTATCAATATAATTATTATATCCCAGGCATAGTTTGTTATTGATTTGCTCATTTGCATATTCGTGAATATTAATGAGAATCTAAAAATTGGGCTTAAATTGTTAAAATATGACCTTATATGGCAAATGAGTATCGTTTGTTCTTTCATTTTTATTTGAAAAGGTTTTAAATGACTAATAAATATTCGGAGATTGTTTATCTATTCATTTGCTATTCAATACACTCATTATATTACTTTAGTATAGCTAGAAAGTGGGTGGGGTAAACTGACCCCAAAATATAAAAAACACCATTGTTTGATAAATAAATGGTTTTATGACAAATGACAAGTAAATTCGCACATACTTATTACAACAACATACTTTATGTACAAAATTGTTTGTTTGAAAGCAAAATACTACTGTGCCTGTGTCTGCTTTATACCCCCCCCCCCCCCCCCGAAAATGGGATATTATATATATCACCAAGACACAGCGGAAATATCGAAAGGATCATGGTAAACTGAACAGTTACTACATTTGTCGCAATGTTATAAGTTCTTTATCAACAATCTTATATTGCATTTGTAATTAAGACTTATAGTCAACGACATAGATATGCGCAGAAGCAAACACTTGCATGTTAATGTCTCATTCTGAATAGCACTATCATATACTCTCATGGAATCACAAGCAGGTTTTAGGGTCGGAATGGCTACGATTGGTCACATATTTGTACTGCATAGATTAATTAGATTTAATTATTAATAACGCACTTTTAGCGATTGTTCTAAAGCTTTCGATTATTTGGTTTGCCGAAATATATGATATACACTTTATAATTCAGGGCAAAGAGGAAGGTTATATAAGGTCATTAAGTCCATGGATGTATTATCAAATTACAACCAGAGTAAAATTAAATAATGAGATCGGCGAATTATTCTATGGTCATCTTGGACTAAGACTGGGGGAAAGCTTGTCGCCTTTTCTATTTTCCATGTACCTTAATGATCTGGATGACCAACTTTTAAACGGAGCAAAAGGCATTGATTTACAGGTTTTATTAATGTAAGCCGAGGTCATCGTGGTATTTGCTAACTCATCAGAACTACAAAGTAATCTTAACATATTGGATGTATACTGTGACCGTTTGAAATTTACTGTTAACAAAGATAATTAATATATTCAGAAAAGGAGGGCGTTTGCCAACAGTTACCAAAGTTGTGAATAGGAAATCGTTAACAAATTTATGTATCTTGGAATAGTGTTTTCATCTGGAGGGTCCTTTGTAGAAACGCATAAAAGTAGCACACAAAAATGTGTGCATTTTATACACGGAGAATTAGGTCGATTAGATCTTCTCACTAAGATTTATGCAAGGTTGAAAGTTACTAATGAAAGCAAAAGGAACCAGATAAACATAATACATTTATACCAAATCATGTTTAAAGATATTGAAAAGAAACCGTACATCACTAATTGGGCATATAATGTTAAAGATACATTAAATGAATTAGTATCCCTGAAGCGTTGTACTCACAGGGTGTATGTAATACTAAACTATTTCTGTTATTGTTAAAACAAGAAGTTGAAGACATTGTCATGCAAGAATGGAATAATCGAGTACAAACGTCATCTTATTCCAGGGTGTTTAGGGTTTCTGCAAATTTTGACAACAGCATGTATCTAGTTAATGTAAATGTTCAAAAATTGCTCATAGCCATGACAAGATTTAGGCTTTCTTCTCATCCTTTAAGAATTGAAACAGGACGTGGTTTATTGATCAAGTTTTCAGGCCATATTTTCATGATTTTTGCCATTGTCTTTTGAAAAATACGTACATTGTACATGCAATGTTTATCCACTTCCTTACTTATAAACGACAACTTTTACTTTGAACAGCTGAAAATACTTTTTAAAACTCCGAAATCCAACTCAATTTTTAGGGCTTCCATAATAACGGGCAAAAATGTTAGCTGGGACCATTATATACGCATGAATAATGGTCCCAGATATCAGGGAGACTATCTCACCCTAGTCTCCCTCTAAGCCAATCCCTGCATAACCATCAGATAGACTACAATTTTCCTTACTGTTTGCAATCTCTACCTTAAATCATGCAGTTCTCATTTTCGTGTTTAGCATTAATACATGTTGACATTGTGGGATTTTAATAAAATGATCACTCAGTGATATTGGTTTCAAACTAATTACATGTAAATGTGTCGTATTTCACTGTTAGTTATGTGAACTACCTACTTGAAACTGAAACAATGTTGAAAATTGACAGAACTGAAAGAAAACAAAATTAATGATATTTGTAACTGGCCATTGTGACGTGTGAAAAATCGTTGCCTATCGCTTGACCGTCAATGACACACTGACAAATGGCTTCATGATCACCAGTATCATTGAGCGAATATTGCCTTAGTAGATTTATTATGAATATTGTCATGATGGTCATTTATTATTCTGCATCAACTATTACAGTGAATATTGTCATGATATTTTGAAATTTTCTAACTTCCTGACCTACTGATTATTTCAAAGAAAATCACTTCAAATGTGAGGTATGGAGGTCCGTTGTTGACCCTACTTTTGTTAATATTTTGCAAACGACAAAATCTATTTACGGTAAGAAATCAAGCTATAGTGTTCTTTCAATTGTAGCCTATACAACCCTCTCAGATCAAGACAATACACTAATCTTCAATCAGGTTCAAGTCTGTATGCGTGACAGCAATAGATTCACATGAAAAGTACCATGCATTATAATGCTTGAGAAGCCTCCTTCTTCATTTCTACACGTATCCTTTCTCTCTCTTGATTTATACAGTAATATTATTTTCCCATTGTGTTACTGTCTAAGTTTTTTCTTTTTGTTTCCTAATTTATTTTTACTTTTCGATCACAAGACCCATATCCCTATCTCTGTATGATTTAATCTTTAATCTATTTTATACATACCAATACAAATGTAGTTAAATTGTTGAATAGTTCTTGAAATTTAACTGGAAGTCTATCCAAGGAGAAGAATCTAATTAGAAGTTCTGTTTTCCATTCCAATCCTTTCCAAAATTGATGTAAATTTGTGTACAATTACCTATATGTACAATGTATCATAGACAGGAATAAATATGTTTAAACGAATCGTAGCCTAGAATCAACCGACAAATAACAAAGCATAATTATGTGCAGTAATTTGAAATAGTTGATGGATGCATTACATATAACATAAAAATAAAAAAATCCTGAAGAAGCAATGCGGCGAAACGTAGATATAATAAATTAATCGTTTTCATGTTTCGTGTTTGGTGATTTTTCATCTTTATTGATTACATATAACATGTATTTCAAAGTAACCAGAAATAATAAAAGTGTTAAGAAATTGTTCTTTTTTGTTAGCTCACCTGATTGATCAGGTGAGCTTTTAAAGTCTTCACCAATCCTAATAATATTTACAGTGAATGTGTATGACCTAAAGGTCTTTGATGAGATTGATTATGGGCGAAATTTAATTGGTACATGCTGTTATGGGCCCTTATATGAGATGAAAACTATATTACCTGGTCATTGATTAAATTGTCTTTGTTTTCAGGTAAGCGATCTAGGGCAATCTTGGCCCATTTGTTTCAGATATTATCTAAATAATTATATCCAGTGCTTTCTGCAAATTGTTGCCCTATATACATGAATAACTGAAATATTAGTTTTTACTCTTTTTTACAGTTAAAAGGGACATAATTCTTGTTATTTTTAGTTCAGAGTTATCTTTTCCTTTTCAAATATGTATATTAATATAAAATATAATGATCTTAAGCAATGTGGGTTGAGAACTTGGGTCATTTTGGACTCCATAATCTCTTGTATACAAAAATTTAAAAAAATGAAATTTCGAAATCAGGGGGAGATAATCAATCGCATACTGTAGGCTTAATCAGCACCTATATTTCGTCCAACAAGTGACATTCGATGGGGGATATATTAAGCTTTACAATGATATATGTGTCATAAAATCCCGCTAGGGGGGGACCTAGGGTACAGGTAGCCCATACTCTATATAGATCTAGTTTCTAGATCTATTTACGGTATTGTTGACTAGCCGCCGTGTTTTTCTCATTTCATCCATTGACTAGCCACCGTGGTTATTAGTCACGCAAGCACGCCGTGGTCTGGAACACACATGCGCACTCACATTTCCGGAACGCGCACTTAAAGCTTTATTTTCAATACGCAGATTACGTTTATATTCTGGCATCGTTTTATTTTCAAAATTTAGGTATCCCTGATGGTGCCTGTCAAGGGCTTAGCTTTTGGCAGGTTAACAGGGTGTGTTAGTTTTTCCCAGTTTAGTACATGTTTTTGTCTGCTCAGTACAAACTAAACTGAGTATATATTTATGCTGTACAATGGGTTTAGGGCTGTTCTTGCTATGGTGAACTCGGTTATTATTACCTTGTTTTGCAAGTTTATCTCCCTTTATGGTACCGTTTAACGTACAGGATAAGCGCCTGCCATGGTAGCTCAACATTCGGTTGGGCTTGCAGGACCAGCTTGCTATGGTGAACTTGGTTATAACCTTGTTTTGCAAGTATTCGTTTAAGGTACCTTTTCATGTATAGGTTAAGCACCTACCACGGTAGCTCATTATTTTAGGGCTTGCAGAATTGTTTTCCTGTATTGATTTGTGGATGATGTGCCGATCTTATAAAAAAAGATTCGGCAGTCATCGCTGTTTTTATCATAGAAAATGGCAGACCTTCATAATTTTATAACCACTGGTTGTGGTGTATATACATGTTTTCCAGTGCATATTGTGCAAAGGAAATATCCAATAAAATATCCGATACAATTCATATTCCGTAAACTTATATATGTCAGTCAGCTACAAGCTGATAATAAAGTGATATTATTGTTGTTCATGAACAGTAATTCATGGGATATATATAGTATAACAATTCTGAATGATAAGTTTATACATACAAAAGATCGTCTTGGACTATCTACATCGTTCATGCAGTCCTTTAAAGATGGTGTAAGTCTCAATTATGATGTACACCTTAACTTGTATGCCAGTTCATTCAAGGAGTACATCATCCCATGTATATACATAGGATAATATTTAGCAGAATATTTTCCTAGCCTTACAGTTTTACTAGTGTCACTTCCTTAGTTAATTAATGAAGTTTGTTTTTTCAGTTTCGTCGCAATAAGGGTAAGGCGCCAAAGGGTAAGGCCCCTATGGCCAAACGACAAAGAAGGGTTCAAAATGACCAGAAGGCTGGACCTAGTCAACCAACACTATTCATGGAAGAGGTGTATGCAAAATAATTTGTGGACAATGTCAGTTCTGACGAGTTTGACAGTGAAGAATCAGATAGTTGTAGTTATTCTTCATCTGATTCAGATGAACCATATACGACACTAGCAGGTAACGAGAGACATCTTATCCCCCCAACCTCTACCCCAGCTATGATTCCAAACAAAATTAGAAAAAATATTGTTAAAGATAAATACATTGATTTTAGCCTGTTGTTACCCACAACAGACCATCACAAGTCAGAAGACTTTCGTCTATGCATAACGAAATCATCAGCAATTTCAGTCCTTCCTAATACAAAAAAAAACAAAATTCATAATATAGATCAATGGACGACATCATTTCTAAGATATGTCGCCATCTATTCAGAAAGCCACCCAAAAGAAACGCCCAAACTTATGAAGTATGGTGAGCTAGTCAGGGACCTTGCGGCAAAACATGTTGGCAATGCTTGGGAGACATATGACCAGCAGTTCAGATTGTTTAGGGAACATACATCTTTTCCATGGGACCAGATGCACTCTGAGTTCTGGATAAGAGCTACCACATCCGCTTTGGCCAATCAGACATTTCGTTCCCATCAAAGTAAAAAACTTTTCGGACCAAAGCCAAGTCCAGTTTTTTACACAACACATGCTGGGTATATTACAGGTCAGGTTCACGCCACAACAAATCATGCCCCTTGACACATGTCTGCGGGTACTGCAGAGGTCAACATCAGGCAGGAGACTGCACTTCCAAATCCCAATCCAGGGACAAACCTTTCCCCAAAAAAGGTTCCTCCTCCAAATCTTTCACTAAACATCCCAGCAAATCATGAAAAAGCCACATGTCCAGTGTATAAATTGCCCACTCTAATTAAAATTGACATCCTTCAAAAATATATGAAGGGCTATAAATTTTTTGATTATATTATGAATGGTTTTATAGAAGGTTTTAAACTAGTTTACCAGGGCACTAGGTCTGGTTACACTTCAAAAAATTTGAAGTCATGTATGGAACACCCAGACGTAGTAAATTACAACAGGAACTTAACCTGGGTAGAATTGATGGCCCATATTCTGATCACCCACTGCCACACTTTACTATAAGTCCAATTGGTTTGGTTCCAAAAAAGACGGAGGGGCAGTTCAGATTAATTCATCATCTCAGTCACCCTCCGGGCATTTCAGTTAACGACTTTCTGGACAAAGAATTATGTACAGTTCAGTACTCTTCTTTTGAAGATGCTGTTCAGCTTCTCATATCTCTGGGTCCTGGATGTTTAATGGCTAAACTGACATATATTCATCTTTTAGAATAATACCAATTCATCCGTCCGATTACCATCTGTTAGGTTTTCAATTTTTGGATTCCATCTATTATGACAAATGTCTCCTTATACTATGGGTTCAAGTTCTTCTTGTACGATTTTTGACCGCTTTAGTTCCTTTGTACGTCAAAATTAGGAATTTCACATATTTTACATATCTTGGATGATTTTTCTATTCTTAGGACCGGTTGGGCTTGCAGGACCAGCTTGCTATGGTGAACTTGGTTATAACCTTGTTTTGCAAGTATTCGTTTAAGGTACCTTTTCATGTATAGGTTAAGCACTGCCACGGTAGCTCATTATTTTAGGGCTTGCAGAATTGTTTTCCTGTATTGATTTGTGGATGATGTGCCGATCTTATAAAAAAAGATTCGGCAGTCATCGCTGTTTTTATCATAGAAAATGGCAGACCTTCATCATTTATAACCACTGGTTGTGGTGTATATACATGTTTTTCAGTGCATATTGTGCAAAGTCATGTATGGAACACCCAGACGTAGTAAAATCTAAATTACAACAGGAACTTAACCTGGGTAGAATTGATGGCCCATATTCTGATCCCACTGCCACACTTTACTGTAAGTCCAATTGGTTTGGTTCCAAAAACACGGAGGGGCAGTTCAGATTAATTCATCATCTCAGTCACCCTCCGGGCATTTCAGTTAATGACTTTCTGGACAAGCTTATGACATTACATACAAAGAACTTTTTCCCATTGTTTTAGCATTGGAAGTGTGGGGAACACAACTCTCAAATACCTGTTTAATCCTACACTCGGACAATAAGGCAGTAGTCTTTATAATCAACAAACAAAGTAGCAAGGATAAAATAATGGTCTTAGTAAGACGTCTAGTGCTAACATGCATGACACATAATATTTTGGTTAAAGCTCAACATGTCAGCGGTAAGCTCAATATTCTACCGGATATGCTTTCTCGCTTTCAGATAGAGAGTTTCTTACTCAAGACATCAGGATCAACAATTGTACCACAGCATCTGTTAGAAAATCAGTAAAATCTGTTGTACACTCCTTACTTAATTCATCATTATCTACAAATTCAAAGAAAACTTACAAATCTGCCTATAAAATATATTCCAAATTTCACATTTCATATTACGACTGTCCTCCTACAAGTAAGTGTACGAAATCAAAACTAACTAACTTCATTGCTTACTGTCATTCAGAAGGGCACAGATATTCTACAATTAACACACGTGTATCGGCATTATGTTACATTAACCAGTTAAGAGGTTACAAAAACCC
This sequence comes from Lutraria lutraria, assembly GCA_964023205.1. NCBI lineage: Eukaryota > Metazoa > Mollusca > Bivalvia > Venerida > Mactridae > Lutraria > Lutraria lutraria. The sequence continues at coordinate 43,925,518 of OZ026836.1, forward strand.
ATCACATTCGTTCATCATAAAACAATTATTGAAGGGTTGCAAACAGATACGGCCTCCGTCTGATACACGTAGACCACTCTTACTCTCTCAACTTAAAATGATCACAGAAATATGTTCAACAGTATACCATTCTAGATATACAGTCAAGTTGTTCAAGTCGATGTTTACATTGGCTTTCTTTGGTCTTCTTCGTATTAGCGAATTTACACAGACAAAGGCTACGCAGCATACATTACCAGTACAAAATGTCAAACTTCAAGTTTCCCAGAAAACAGGAACTTCATGCTCTATTCAATTAAACACTTACAAACACAGCTCTCGTCCTGCGTTTGTTCAAGTGACAAGACAAGCTGACAAGGTCATATGTCCAATCAGAAATCTCATGTCGTATTTGCATAAAACAAATAAACATACAGGTCCTCTTTTCAGGTCTAAGGCCGGAAAACCAATTAAGGACAAGTATTTCAGGAAAGGTCTATTAAAATGCCCGAAAGCTGCTGGTTTAAATGTGAAACAGTACACAGCTCACTCTTTTCGTATAGGTGGAGCAACTCATGCCCAACAACTCCAATATTCAGACACTCATATACAACAATTAGGTCGTTGGAAGTCAGGGGCTTTCCGTAAATACTTGCGGGCACCTGCTCTCAAGATTTAACGGAATCAAAACTAAATTCGCCACACTGAATTCGTCATGGTCTAGCCTAAGCAGCCATACTGTTTTCAGTGTTAATATTGCCATTACGCCCCTTCCCAATTCTATGTGTGTTATATTTATTTAGTCTCTCATTGCCTGCTAGTTCTTTATTCAATAATTAAATACGTTATGATGTAATTTGGTAATGATGGACTAGCATATTAAGCAGCCATCATTAGTTTATGTATGAGGGTATTATATGCAGCATGCTGCAATTGAAATTAACTCCACTCCTTTTGTTTTCACATGTAGCATTTATATGTTCCTTTACTTACAAAGGTCAAGTCAACAGTTTGCTGTGAGGGATGGTCTTGCTTAAGCAGCCAACTTTTAACAACAAATGGCTTAAATTATTTCAAGCAGGAGTTTGTGAGTTAATTGTTTTGTAACATGGGTTAAATTTGATTGTGAGAGTGCTGCATATGCAAAACCCAAATCTTTATTTATCATAATGCTGCTTTTACGTAATGTTACTGATACATGTGATTTTTAGTGGACAGTTGTGATAGCATAGTGATGAAATAGTGTGGTGTTTATTAATTTATCCACAGACAGGACTGTGAATTTGTGTGCAAACTTTAGGAATATTTGTAATTACCTGTTGTCTTTAATCAAAAAGGGAACAAGTGTATTCATTATATCATTATCATTGGATGTGTCTAATTAGAACAAATTACTTATTTGACGAATGACAATGTGATATGAAAGTATGCAATCAACAATGTTAATGTCATGCCACTGAGCTATGGAATATATATTTCATATGAATTCTAATAATATTGTTTCATGTTACATAGAAACATTTTATGCCATACTGTCAACTCCCTAGTCGCCGTGTTTTTCTCATTTCAGCCATTGACTAGCCACCGTGGTTATTAGTCACGCAAGCACGCCGTGGTCTGGAACACGCATGCGCACTCACATTTCCGGAACGCGCATTTGCTGCTTAATTTTCAATACGCAGATTACGTTTATATTCTGGCATCGTTTTATTTTCAAAAATTACCACTACCTCCCATCCTCCTTCCTCTATAGTTATGGCGGCTAGTTAACTTACATTTCATTATATGTAGGGCTTTGTTTAGCCCATATATGTTTTCATTTAAACTTTTATTTAGATATTGTCATTAGGCTTTATTCAGTAAAGCTTCCTTTTGTTATATATGATTTGTTAGAACCTTATACTGTGCACAATGTCTCTGGCTTTACAAAATAAAGCCCTTTCTCAATTCAATTTTGTGTCGTTTTCATGTAACATACAAGCTTCACCAGTCACCAACACCATGAGGATTATAAATGCAAGATGTGTGCAGTTTAATGCATTCATCGCTTCTATTTACTCATAACGTTTAATGTAATATATGTATTGATAATTTGTAATTGAACTGTATAACTTCGCTATAATGTCTTACATTTCATTTCATTAAGACATTATGAAAGCGAATTGTTTATGTAATTGTCACAATACTCAGATAAACATGTACAATGTATGTATATATAACATTGAATTATCAATAGTTCTATCCTCATTATACACTCGTACGTTTCGCTTCGGTAAGATTGTATATAATGTTTCATGTGATATTCATCTACGCGATTATTACATGTAAATATGCATTTCAATATGTGACTTTGTTACTTCACATTTGTATAATTATGAAAAATCATAAATCACATGTTACTACATTGTATGTTAAATCACTGAAAAGTGGAAATAAAGAGTATAATTATAATTATAGTATACTTTATTTACAGATCGGCAAATACTTGCCTATGGTACACAAAACAGTACAAAAGCAATACAAACATGACAGAGATAAAGAAAATGCATACAAATACAATACAGAAATACAGAACATTAGTACAATACAGTCAGTGGTTAAATACGATTGGACAATGAAACATTCATGACGTAAGACAGTTGTTGCGTTGTGAAAATGCCTCTTTTAGGAATAAAGCTAACTTGTAGAGCATTTTTTTATTGCTTGTATAGTTAAAATGTTATAGAATTTATTTAACCGATGGCCAAGGTATATTACCAATATATTTTTTTTCTAATGAGTGAATATGAAAGAAGAAAATGAAACTCTGTTTCCGCTTGTTTTAAAGTACATAATTTACATAATCTATTTTCATGGGCAATGTTATTTGATCTCCCAGTTTCTATAAGTAATTTATGGGTGATAGTCTAAAAGATGTGATTTGTTTTCTCAGCTAATCGTTTTCAATGATATTTATATAATTGGAACATTGAAAGTCATTTTTGAATTTACTAAAATAATTAAATCTAGGCATGTCATTACAAATGTAATAGTGCTTTTCCAATGTCGAATACAATTATCACGCAGCGTTCTTTTAAATAAGGGGAGATAATTGCAATTTACGTTATAAGTATTTCTAACATATATAATAACAGCCTAGAGAGTCAATTGCGTTATTCGTTTTAAAAGCCCAGCTATTTGAATTGTTGAAAGTACATTGCTCATCATAATTTTTTCTTATAAACGAATCATTTGTCGACATGATTTCTTGCCAAAAGATCTTTCCATAGCTATTATATATACGAGGGGCTATCCAAAAGTTCGTGGACAATGTTTATAAAATGAATATTTCGCAACAGATCTTTCTGATATTTAATACATGCACATTTTAGTTCAATATGAGCTCGAATACAAAATTTCATACAGAAAAAATGAAAAGAACATCATGTCTGCAGATCTGCGGCCATTGTCAATAACGTCACGTCATAAACGTTAAAATGTGTCCCACTTTTTCAAAGTCCTGACCACCTACAGCGACGCATTTACGGTGGCGCTTTACTCCATGAGAGAAAACTCCATCAAAGCAATCTTTCTCAATGGTGTACAAGTATGTCTGATATGTTTTACGTATCTCATCAAAACTGTTGAAACGCCATCCCTTTGAGCTCAGATTTCAACTGTGGAAATAAGGTAAAATCATACGGATAAGATCAGGCGATGATATGGGAATGTTGAAGAATCTTAGCTTCCATCTGAATCTCCATTGTTGTCTGTAACTAACTGGACACATAGGCTGGTGCATTATCATGGTGAAATATCATCTTACCACGGTAACCATCCGATCACTATTTCATATGTTATTTTATGCGCCGGTCCCTGTTCACAACGTCGTGAAAGAGTTCAACGTCAGTTTTCCGGCTTGGTGATGGGTCATCCAGTGGTTGTGTCATCCCTAACCATCTCACGTCCTTCGCTAAAACTTTTATGCCACTAGTGCACGAATGAGCAAGCCACCTTAGGCTTTTCGGAAGCTTCTGATCAATTCCATATTCTGCGTTGGTGTTTTACCGAAATTGAAACAGAATTGTATAATCGCTTGTTGTTTCATCTTGTCTTCAGACGTCATTTTGGCATAGTATGACGCTAGGATTAAGACATGTTATTCACTGCTGACACACCCAAACATTGGTTTGAAATGACATCATTAATGGACAATAACGTCAAAATAACATGGTTACATTTTAGCGCGTTTTTGATATTGCAAATGTTTGTTATTAGGTATTAACAACAGAAAATAGTGGAGAATTTGAGCTGCCGCACTAAACAGACACCAGTGTTGCCATAGTTACTACAATACGCACAATTTTATTTGGATTGATAAAAGAAATATGCAACTTGCAAACATTGAAATATAGTTTATCTGTTGCAAGTATTGGACTATTTATAGGTCAAATTTAGAAATTATTGAGGATGTCCACGAACTTTTGGATAGCCCCTCGTATATAAGATTATTAAATCTTCCTAATTCTCCAAGTACAGCAAAATTGGGCATGTTTGAATTTACACCAAAAATATGTTTACAAAATCGTGTGTGGAGTTTATCAATTTATCAAAATATGATCTTCAACATCAGACACAGTCCTTAATATTCACTAACCTTATGCTTTACCAATTGCGCCACAGAGGACAATGATATATAATGTTTCATAGATTGCTCTATAGCATATTACATATATAGTATTTGTGTTACCCAAACCTTTACAAATGGGATCGTCCATGTATACAATAACATTGCTGACCTAAAAATTGAACTATAGCAGTAATGTCTGCTTCGCTATAAGAAGTTGCGATTTTGCATTGCGCTTTACAAATAAGCACTCCATGCAGTACGGTCGTACAATAAGATAAAATGGTTTACACTTTACAAATGAGATCGTCCGTGTATACAATAACATTGCTGACCTAAAAATTGAACTATGTATGTGACCTTCTCCAGCGTACTAACATTTAAGGCTATAGATAAAAAATCTGGAGGCCAATTTCTTTATTAAATATTTCATACAAAATTACATCAGCATCAATAGAAACCGCATAAAAGGAATACTTAAAAATGTTATCAATGAGGACCAAACTGGATTTATACCTGGTCGTTTCATGGGAGAAAATGTTAGAACAATTTATGATATAATGTACTATACTGAACAATTACAGATCCCATCAATGTTATGTCTAGTAGATTTTGCCACAGCATTTGATTCTTTATCTTGGAATTTTATGGAAAAATGCCTTAAATTTTTTAACTTCGGAGAAGGTCTTATTTCATGGATAAAACTGTTTTACAAAAATATACGATCGTGTGTAATTGTTAATGGACATATGTCAGATTGGTTCTATGTACATCGTGGATGCAGACAGGGATATCCTTTATCCCCATATCTTTTTATCATTTCCGCTGAAATTCTATCGTTATTAATAAAGCAAAATAAGAATATAAAAGGGGTTAAAATAAATGGACAAGAATTTCTTATTTCACAATATGCCGATGACACTTCTTTGATTTTAGATGGTTATGAAAGCTCTCTTCTGAATTCCATTAAAATGTTAAAATTCTATGCCAAAATCTCTGGGCCACATATGAATATAGATAAAACTATGGCAGTTTGGTTAGGTTCTATGAAATACAGTAATTTGGTGTTATGCTCTGAATTAGGACTAAACTGGCAAAAGGAAAAATTTAACCTACTTGGGGTTACATTTATATTGAACTCAAGAGTAATCTCAAAAACTAATTATGAAAAGAAAATTGAAGAGATAAAAAAGCTACTCAGTTGTTGGTCAAACAGATTATTAACCCCGATTGGAAAAAATACAATCATCAAAACATTAGCCTTACCAAAGTTAAACCATTTGATTGTAGGACTACCAAATCCAAACAAAGAGATAATGAAAATAATTCAGAATTTGTTTTACAAATTTATCTGGAATAATGCACCTGATAAAATTAAACGAAAAGTAATTACCCAAAGCTATGAAAAAGGTGGCAGAAAAGTTTTTAGTTTACAACATTTTACGCAAGCATTAAAACTTATATGGTTAAGGCGTTGTTACAAAAGTAATGGGAAATACCTACATTTAATTAGGTCTATTTGTCCTTTTTATGACAATTTTTGTAAATTTGGAGTTAATTATGTAAAACTCAAACTCAACAACATCCAAAATGAATTCTTGAAAGAAATTTGGGAAAGTTACATCTCTTTGGTAAATAATTATGTGGTTAAATCATGGGATGAATTCCTAGATTTGCCTGTTTGGCATAGCAATAATTTTAAAATTAGAGGCAAATCATATTGTGACAGAAACTTCTTGGACAAAGGAATATTTTTGATTAACGACATATGAAATATAATGGCAATTTTTACTCCTTTGAAGAATTCCAACATAAATATTCTGTTTTAACTAACTTCCTTCAATACTCTAATATATTTTTTTCTTTTAGAAGGTACTTAGACTCATTAAATATAGTACATAATGGAACAAATGAATCTAACACAACTCTACCTGTAATAATAAGAATACTCAATCAATCAATCAATCAATCAATCAGAGAAGGGTTGCAGGACATTTTATGATATACAGTAAAACCCCGATTATTCGAATGTCGTTTGGCCCTGAAAAATCATTCGGATAATCCATGGTTTCGAATAATCCATTTCAGTATGATCGACAGTTGGAAACGATAAATTCCGTACTGTCCGTATATTGAAAGGGAGTTAAATCACGTATGCAAACATGACGCTACTTGAGTGATAATAAGAATAAAATAAAATGTATAACAAACACTTATTATTGGTTTATCCTTGTTTTATGAATGTTTATGAGTTAACAAATGAAACAATAATTCTTGTTCAATAAATACCCGCGCATTTATGGATTATGCAGACCACAATCCGACACAATAATATGTCATTCTCACTTCACTTACTAACGATCGACTAGGCATCGCTATCGTCACATTCTAAAACAATTAAAGAATCGAAGACATAATGATTTTATCATATGTTTGGAACATTTTTTCACTAAATCATCATATTCTAGTTAGTTTTGTTTAATTGTGTTCAAATCAGTTTTTTTAATTTTGAAAGCGCTGAAATGCAAATAATTTCATACAGATCACCAGGTACGTACACGCATTAACTTATTATACCCGAGATCATAGTGAAATATTCGTCGCGTTTAGTATAAAATCGTAACAAACAATATGGTCAACTTAATGATAATTAAACAGTTACTGTTTACACGCTTTGTGTATGAATTGATGTTACACATTGTTTGTCACACGACATTTGATTCTCAATCGGCCATTGTTATCAATTGACGATTTCGAATAATAGGTGTGAAAATACACGCATTCGTAACTTTAGGGACCAAATAATGTATTCGGATTACACCAGGTATTCGTAAAATCCGATTTGTATAACCGGGGTTTGTTGCAGTTGAAATATATAGAGACGTAATCGGGACCGTATATTTTATTCGGATAATACCGGGTATTCGGATAATCGGTGTTCGGATAATCGAGGTTTTACTGTACTTACATTTGAAAAAAACTATGATACAATCAGAAGTCAAATGGAAAAGGGAGATAATTGATAACTTTGATTGGAAACATATTTATAAACTTCCTTTTAAAATAACTCAAAAATCAAAACTTCAATGGTTTCAGTATAAAATTAACCAATCTTCCTCAGAAACAATTGCACATATATGCTTTTATTGTAATACAACACAAGTCTTTTTTAAGAATATACAGAGTTGGATAAATACAGATTGTTCTAATTTGTTTGTACAGTCGACAAAATATGATTTACCACTAGGAGGTAGAACCACACAATTTGTTCTTAATAAAGTAATACTTACTGCCAAATACTATATCTATAAATGTAAAATGAATAATACTTTTTCCAGTATTGAGGTATATAAAAGACAACTACATCATGTAGTATCATGTTACAAGGTAGCAAAAACGCATTAAAACATTCAGTATGAGAAATTTCATAAAAACCTGGGCTCCTTTAGCAGCAGTAACACAGACATGGAACAGATAGGTAAATACATATTTATCTATTGTACAATGTTATACCCCTGAGTAACCAGTTTCCGTGAGGTTAAGGAAACATCGAGCGCGCTCAAGAACAATATTCTTTCCCACAAAATTTAAAAACAACGCATCAATAACACAACTTAACACATATAATCTCGCATATGTTTTAAAAATATTCTTCACCTGTAACTCATGGACGCATCCATTTTCATACATGTACAAAATGAGACTTCCATTATGTATGGTAGAACAGTTATCGTGAGGTTTAGCGAAATGGCTGAATTAAACGAAATCGGCCATATAGAACAGGAGATATCATTTAACATGCAGTTTTGTGTATTTAAAGGTTTATTTTAGATCCGTTTTTAACATTTCATAGTTTATTTTATCTTTTATTTTGGCACCAACAGTTATAGCCTTTCTCATAGACCTTCGTTAGAATTGTTGGTGAATATTGCCTGTCTGTATTTTGCTGGATGCGGGCTAGATCTAGATCTAGTACCATATATTTCTATATATATGCCACATTTAGGTTTAATGTGGCTCGCACATTCTTTTGATGTGTATGGGAGAAATATATACATTTTTTTATTAATAATTTATTGTATTTCGGGCATTATACTACATGGTGACTGTTTTAACAAGTGACAAAACATTAAATTTAGGTGTCTCCAACCATGTAAGTAGGTTACTTTTCCTTCCATTTCGTTATTTAAATATCAGCCACGGAACCAGTCACCCAAGGTCATGACGTAACTGTAAATGGTGTAAACAATCGGCTGCTAAACAGATTTTAGGAGAAAGATCGTTATATTTTGAAAAATTAATGTAAGATGTAGGTTTACTAATTGAATTATCTTTTTTTATATGCTTTTATCATAGTATACGAAGGGAAACTATTTTCTTATGTTTCCAAGAGCTATTCGACGCATTGTTTTATTGCCGGCAGCAGTTTGTCGTCTCTGCAGTTGGCTTCCAGGGTATAACGTCATTCAACAAAGTATAGCGCGAGCTTTTTGTAAATGTTTCCGGTATAACGAAAACGAAGGTATCATGATTTAGGGTTACTCGACGGTACCTATCTTATGTACAAGATTTGCTCTTTAGAATATCTTATTACTAGGATTATTTTACTTTTAATAACAAACAAAAACATCCATCTGAAATCTTCCTTTCTTTTTTCAATTATTTTTTCTTTTTATAAAAAAGCATCACTAGAATATTAACATAAATGTCATTATTAGGTCAGAGCCATATAAGTGCCATGAAAAGTAGTGAGTTGGTACCATATATCGGTAATATATTGTAACTTTGTCAGAGATATATTTATTGCTGCAAATGTTTGCAATATGTAATGAATGTTGGTGAGATATTTTCACTGTGTTGGTACCAGAATGTTACTATTTTACTGTATAGGTAAAACATTGCTATAATGTTCATACTTATGTACTACTGTGTTGGTACTAGAATAATACTATATGTTTTAATAAGACAAGTTATCAAACAGAGATACTGGCTGGAACTTGCTAATATTTCGATTATACAATAATACATGCATATAGGGTTTATTGTGATCGCACTGTAGCTTGGTAAACACTATAGTGTTAATAATTAAGTTAGTTATTACATTGCTAATAAGTAATACTATTCTGGTACCATACACTGCTACTCTTTTTTTGCACCTTATGGTTAAACGTTAAACAATGTCTGTAACACTATGTTTGCATGATAAAAATGTATTATGACAAAGCTGGAAATAAATAAAATTATAAAAAAAATCTTGAGTTTAATGCTAAAAGTGTACATACTTTTTTCATTAAATAGATTATACGAGTATATCTTATTTACAGTATATGAATTCCACATAGTGTAATTTTTCATGGTTTAAACGTTTTGATATTTAATGTGTGGTTGTATTGATGATTTTTTGTCTTTTATTATTGCATTATTTTCAGAGGCAGTAAACCAAATAATAATGGTTTCTGTCCTAAAGATTTGTGACAAATTAGCCTTTAACCAATGAGAAAACTCCTACTGCAGCTGAAGATTGTGTATCTAACAATATCATTGGTTACAAATGTAGGTCTATATCAATTTTAATACACTTGACATTGAAGTCGACGCAATTTCTAGTTTTCATTAACGTTTCGTCTTTGAAATTTTAAAGTCTTTTTACAAATGACTACAATAGGCGGTATGTATGCTTTATCATATGAAAGCGCTACGTTAATAGTTCCAAACTTTAAAAACATCTTTCTTTTCGATTGTAATGATATAACAGACATAGGACAATACCCTGTGACATGATTCAGTACTTGCTACAATATCTTACAGTACAATAGTTGTCACAATACATATTTATCGATACGATATTTATAAGATACGATATGTTACAATACTCACGATACAATATTTATTACGATTATTTGTATTGACCTTGTCAGGAACATTGTTGATTAAAGGGACATGCACTGGAACTGCTGTGTCTTGGGTTTTATACACCAAAAATGCGTTTATCACTTGTAAAAACAATTATTACCGAAAAGTCAAAGAAGAATGTGCCTTCAAAACCGGCCCTATAACGCGCGCGTGGGTATTTATATCGGTGTAAATAAAAGGCTGTAAGCCTTTTATTGACGACAACGATATTTCCGATTCGTCTGAGAATTTAATTAAGCGTGCGCGCTGCCTTCCAAGCAGCAAAACAATGATATTTACCCGTAATTGATCGATACATAAGCTTTATGTCGCAAAAAATGAACATGACATGAGCAATACTTACCATTTCACAATTTGTTGACATTTTTTCCGCTTTTGACAGATCCCGAAAGGGTCGAGTTTTGAAAATGACGAATATTTTCTAAGGCGTAATCGGCAGGTTTGGTAAATATTGAAATGTGTATTTTGAGTCAACTAGCGGGATATTTCGTAAATATTTTACAGGACTTTCATTAATTGATGTAGGCATTCAAATGATACCAATTTGATTTATATGCGAGACGCTTCAGTTCCAGGGCATGCCCCTTTAAGTTATTTCATTTCCCTCTTAAGTTATAGTGTAGAGATATAATTGAGTGAAACACGTTATTAATAACTCTGTACCTTCACTGTTTGATAATTGAAATTGATAACATCGTTGGTAGACAAAACAAACAAAGCTTGTATAATATCAATATTAACATCTATCATCAGACAGATACAGGCATGGCCTATCTGATGAATCGTTTAAAACAATTGTTCTGTCTAAACAAATATTAGCAACACGCATTCAGACTTCAATCTTCAATATAGGACTAATTGGTACTTGAATTTTACCATCAAAATCTGATCTGAAACAATTTCTTCTTACATTAGGGCATCTTTTTGTATCATACGAGATGACTTCAAATACGATTGAAATTGGAATGTTTTCTCGCTTGTATTCGCTAGATGCACGTGGAAATCAAGATTATCGGGGTGATATACATAATATAGCTTTAAATTGATAACACATCTTTCCAAATATTTCTACTGTAGTGGTATCAATAGCACGTTCACCATTATCTTTTAGTATATAATGAAAAGAATGGTTGGTAAAAAGTCACATTACATAATCCAGATACTGTCCTATATAATAAAGAAGTGTTTTATTCTAGTTATATAGATTCAGGACATGTTTTAATGAATGACGCTCTGTGTAGTGTATTCTTAAGTTGCTGACTGGTTTAAGAATTCTAAAGGCGGGTTATTTTGAATTTATTTCGAAATATGCGTCCAAAACAGCAAGGATCTATAGAATTGTTTCTTATGAAGAAAAGAAAATTCCGTCAGATAAAATATACAATTAGCACCACACAATATGAAATCGCTTCCTACGGGCCTGTTGTGTTAGAGAAAAAGTAGCCGCTGATCAAAGAACACCAATAGGGGAACAGCTTATTGTGTTGGCATTTCAACAGAAGTTGCTCATACTATTGTCGCGAGAAATTTGAAAATGGGTCAGATTTGCATCAGATGGATTCCCGTCTGTTTACAGGAGAAGCTGAATAATGAGAATAACTTTATTATTATTATTGTTACGAATTTGCGTTTATACTCCTTGTATTCACGGTCCATGCGTTACTCCTTTCACCCCATATTTCATTCATTACTCCTTTCATTCTTTGTCATATTCATTACTCCTTTCATGTTTACTTTTTTATGTATTACTCCATTGTAGGAAGGAGCACAGCAGCTACTGTGGTCTCCTTCAGGAGCACAGGAGCTAACGTAGTCTCCTTTTAGGAGCACTGCTTGCTATATATACTCGTTTTGTTATCATATATGAGATACGTATATTCGGTCACGTTTTGAGTTATTTTGTTTTGTTCCTCGTTCTGTAAAATCCTCATTGCGTTTTATTATTATTATTATTAAGTTACGCCGCGGCCTTGGTCCAGTGGTTAATGTGCTGGATTTGCAACCCGTAGATTCGGGTTCGATTTCCTGTCGCAGCAGGTCATAATTTGAAAACAATGTCGATTTTCTTCAACATGTGGAGAAGTTGTCAGTTCCTTGTGGAAAAGTGAGTTAGTACTGGTTAAAATACAGCCCGGGAAAACTGTTTTGATAGATCGGCCGCCGTATATAACAAACATATTGTTGAAAAACGGTTTTAAACTCAAATTAGAAACAAACAAACTGAAAAACCGACACAGTTTTCTTCCCACATTACTATACACGATCTTTCGAAAATAATGTCATTAAAGACGAGACATGGGTTCATGTTCTGAACCCAGGAGAAGGACTAAGAACAAAACATAGTGTTCTCCTCCACCCACTATACTTGACCGTCCTTGGACCATGTGAAATTATTACAGGCTGAAAACTGGGGTTTGAGTCGATGAAAAACAGCTCGGTTTTGTTTTATACCTTTGTCTGAATAATATAACAATAATAACATTCTGTGGAAATGCATTGAAATTGTGTATATATGTTTATCTGTTGTCTGTTACGTGAGGATACTGAAGGAACTAAGCAAAATCCTAAATGATGAAACTCATCCAAGGAACTTTATAATACTTAGTATACACAATTGCATTCTTATTTGAAGGTTCTTGGTGTGCCTGGTCTATGGTCCATAACTTGCTTATACAATTGTTTTCATGCCCCGTATCGATGGTCATGTTTCTTTTGACCTGTCTGTCTGTTTGCCTGTTTGTTTGTACCAACTTTAACCTTGTCTATAAATTAAAAACGCTTCCATCTACAATCACCAAACTTTATATGATGGTTCCTCATGACAACCTCTACAGGACCTGTGTTTAGTGGTTCCGATGGTCAAAGGTCAAGGTCACGGGAAAAGTGTTTTAAAAACACATCTTGTTTTAAAGTGAGTTCCTTCAAAACATTGTTTATGACAAACGAAATAATAGTCTTGATAGTTCATTTGATAAGTTGTTAATAAACTTGCTTTAAATAACAAAAGGTATGGTGAACTCAATTGAACTTGTATTTTCATGGTGTTTATTTAATCATTTTGACACAAATATAGAAATAACGTAAATTGCTGATTAATTCATTTAATTTGATCTTATGTCATTTTTCTTACAGTTAAAAGGAGGCATGATAAGTGAATGCAAAGCGATGGTACAAGACCATGACTTTAGTTCATAATTCAACTGTGCTGTTTCATTCACTCGGATTTGATTGGAAATCTACAAATGAAAATGGTAAGTTTGTTCTTGTTAAAACATTTTCAACAGATTGTTTAATGGTTCGCTTTACTGTATGGCCTGAACGGTTCCAATTATAAATCGATTTCTTTTCAACCCTGTAGTAAAGTCAAGGACTAAAGTTGGTCTTAGACAGATTTAAATTAGTTTAAAAACCGAGAGCTTTACTAAAACATGTTTACAACATGAATAAGACATTGGTCAACATCTGCGATATTCGTTTGTTGTAGATATGTAAGATCTGAAAGATAAACAACTTGCATTGTGGTAATGGTGTGTTATTTTATTAAAAATAACTGTACGTCTAGACATTACACTCGTTAAAAGTTAGTTTTTTGCTTTTATAAGACAATAGACTCGCTTGTTCAACAATTTCTGTTTGAGATTTTTTCTAAATGTCCACAAAGTGGGAAATGCTGAAGAATTAATGGGGAAATGATTTGTATCAGACTGCTTTATAAATCAGTATTCTGACCAGTAAGTTACAGCTTTATGTTCTTGTTTAGATGATGGAGATTTTGTAACAGTTTTTGTATAAAATGTATAGTCAAGCTTATGAACAAAAGCCACCATCGAGAAAGACTAAATGTGGCATTTATTAACTGGTCCTTTTTCGGCGGTCATTTTTTCTTAATGATCGATGGCGGTTATTAAAAGAATGTCCTTCATTCACAGGATGGCCTTCATTCGAATGTGGTCGCTAACACAGGTTTGACTTAATCTAAATGCGTTAAAAAGTCGATTTCTATTTATTCGTCGATCTGTAATGAACCATACTAGTTGATCATGAGGACCATGCGTCATTACTATTGTTATACTTTTTATATTATTACATTTAAAAGAAAAAGGACAACTGGTGAGTCTAATGACGAAACCGGTCGGCTATTGAATAATAGATAATACCTATGGAGTGTTGATTATTTTTCATTATATATATATAGATAGATAGATATAACAGCATGTCTGGGGGGAATTATAATTCACTTCTGACTTTAATTATCAGAGTTTCTTATAGCCGTGTTTTAGTGTATTTACAATGTGTCACATTGTACTGTTTTTATCTTAAGTGCACTACAAAGTTTGAAAACATAACTGACAACAACAAATCATTATGCATAGAAATAATGCAAATCGTTTATGAAAAATTATCGAAATTATATTTATGTATTGTTAAGCATATGCATTAGATTGCAAAGCGTTTTAACAAATACAAACACACACGCATACATGCAGAAAAAGAGACAATTTAATGTACGCACATACAGACACCCCGCCCCCGAGGTTACAGAAACACCGAGATATATAGAGATTGTTCACAGGAATCGTGCTTAACTGTTTACAATATTCCATATTAACATACTTGAATTGGAATAATGTATATTGCCTAGACATTTGGAGCTGTATAGACATGTTAATAAAATATATGTTTTATGATGACTATTATCAAATCATACATATACGAGACTGATGGAAAATTGGTGAGCACAAACATCAAAACTCGTCAATGAATTATGCTGTATTAACACACATCTTTGTGTGAGAATGACGTTTTCTGACGATTCAGCTTAAGTAATAAAATGTTATCAAGTAAACAATGTATCGCCCGTATTCATTAATATCAAGCTAATAAATATCATATTATATTGCCAGAATTGCAGAAGATAGCGTTAAGATTTATTTGCGCAAAACAATTTACTTTTATGGAGAAATCAATTTTTCATATTGTGACATTTCAATCAGAATATTGTCAGAATGACGGATGTTTTGTTCTTAAACCAATCTAATGTCAAAACTTATGCTTGTTTGTTTTTGTCTTACGTTGGTCGTTATTAATATAAGTGTATTGTTGAGTACGTACATTTCAGTTCACTTTAATATTGTGTGAGGATTCGTTGATACAAGAACTGGGACAAATATGACTACGATATCAGCTGTAATTATTAAGAGAGAGTATTCCTAAAGGGTACACAATCATCATTTACTAAAATGTGGGTATGTAAATAATTATATATATTTTTAATATTGATATTGTTTTGTGGAGGAAATGTGTTCTTATTTAGCTCAATAGGCAATCGTTCTGTAAGTAATGAGTTGACATTTTCTTTATCACCAATTATTATTTTAATTTGTGAATATGTTTGATTAATAGCGATGATTTATAGAATTCAGTTAGAGTAATAGCCCACTGTTAAGTGGTGTTTTTATACCCGCATATAGATAGATCAATGTCCGTGAAGTTGGCAGCCCAGCAGCCTAGCAGCCCAGCAGCGTGAAGTTAGCTGCCAACTTCACAAAAAGAAACAAAAAATGAAAAAATGTGTAAGTTCTCATCTAATGAACGTTAAAGGAATAAAATCGAATTATATCATCGATTCGTAAGTGTTTAGCCGGATTTCTTGTGCATTTTATATGTTTGACTATAATAGTCCGCTATGCGGCCGCTAAATTGCCAGATTCACAAAATCGACAAAAATCGTATTTTGTTCTTCTAATAAACATTAGAGCAACATAATGTTATTACTTCATGCGTTTTTAAGTTTTTGCATGATTTGTGGTGCAGTTTAACTGTAGAAATATATTAAGCTGCTGGGCTGCTGGGCTGCTAACTTCACGCTGCTGGGCTGCTAGGCTGCTGGGCTGCTAACTTCACGCTGCTGGGCTGCTAGGCTGCCAACTTCACGCTGCTGGGCTGCTAGGCTGCTGGGCTGCCGACTTCACGGACATGATAGATCAGGTGTATATTGTTTCTTTGTCTGTCTGTTTGACTACCTGTCTACAACTTTGCCTATAATTTTAATCAAAACGCTTTCACCTACAGTCATCAAACTTAATATATGTTGGTTCCTCATGACAACCTCTACAGGACCTGTGTTTAGTGGTTCCGATGGTCAAAGGTCAAGGTCACGGGAAAAGTGTTTAAAAACACATCTTGTTTTATAGTGAGTTCCTTCAAAACATTGTTTATGACAAACGAAATAATAGTCTTGATAGTTCATTTGATAAGTTGTTAATAAATTTGCTTTAAATAACAAAAGGTATGGTGAACTCAATTGAACTTGTATTTTCATGGTGTTTATTTAATCATTTTGACACAAATATAGAAATAACGTAAATTGCTGATTAATTCATTTAATTTGATCTTATGTCATTTTTCTTACAGTTAAAAGGAGGCATGATAAGTGAATGCAAAGCGATGGTACAAGACCATGACTTTAGTTCATAATTCAACTGTGCTGTTTCATTCACTCTCAATGTCACCCGGAAGGGGTATTGCGTTTTAAAAACACATATTGTTTCATCATATTATTAAGTAAATGATTGTGGGTAATGAATCCACTCTTTAACGATTTAACTACCCCAGCATCCGTCCTATTACATTTTTATTTTTCCTTAAATTCTCATTTCTATCGTATAAGACTGACTGAAGACGGGCGTTTATTCACGACAATGCTGATGAATAACCTGGGGACACACTATTTTGATCGTCGTATGCAACGCAGTGTTATATATTCCATACACTGTACTTCAATGTAAAGACAAAGTTTTCCCTAGAAAATGTCTTTTTAATAATTTCATATATTGAAACGTCGACACTTTAGTTATTGGTGCTAGTCCCTAACGAATGTACATTTAGTGTATTTTTATGATCCACAAGATGTCTAAATTATGCAAATGTCAGTGTTCGTTTTCCATGATGCTTTTATGATAACTTTTTGCCTGAAATTAATAGTGCAGTGAATATCCCTTCTGATCTGCTTGTTATTATATAAATATCACATTTCTGAATAATAAAATATCAGCCCGAGTCAATAATGTTGACAAAGTCAACAAAGCTTTTTAGAGGGCTGGAGATTTCTAATAACGCTCTAGCAGAAATGTGGTATTTACGTTATCATGACAAAAATTCATAAAAACAATAGAAAGAAAAAGTTGTAATTGCTTGATATCCATTTTGTAAACAAATCGTTGTGAAATTTAGTAATATTTACATTGAGCTATGACGAATACGCACGCGTCTTCTATGTTGGGTAAACGATATTTTGGTCTCAATAGAAATATTATCGAGTTGAATCTTGTATCCAGAATCGATTTTATAAAGAACAACAGAAATATACAAATGAAAACAAGATTTAAATACCGTAATTCCGTTTGGACAGTACGCACATCGTAATTGTTGCCCACTCAGGTTTAGGCGATTACATTGGAAACGGGGATGAGATAATAATATATACATGTATATCACATTTCTGAGAGGGCGTTATTAAAAATTGTCAGCGCGAGAAAAATAATGTTGACCGAAGCAACGCCGAAGTTAATATTATTTTTTCGAGGGCTGGCGATAGAAAATTAATGCCCGCTCAGATATAGGCGACTTCATATTGGAAACGGGAATGAGGTATAATAATATAATAGATCGTTGTCGTTCAGAAAATAAACGTCCATTTTGTTTCATTGAACCGTCCAGCTTAGCTCAATGAGAATAATTTTAAGAGTCTAGACATGATCTCTTTGATGGCTATGTTGAAGGCATTGAGTCTAAGACCATTCGAATGGTTCGATTGATTTAAGTGAAGTTGCCTGAGGTGCTTGTGGAAAACAAAATATATAGTACTGGTACAGGAACACTCTTTGGTTTTACTGGTATACTACACAGTTTTATTATTTTAACATTTGACATTAATTCGTATTTGGGTAAATAATTGTAGGTATAATAACTTTCAAAGAAACGCAAATACAAATAACTCAGTTACTTTATATCCTCGTCTACTGATGATTCGCGGACATAAGAAACAATCGAACTGTTAACAACATAAAAACTAATTCATGAACCAAAATTTTAACTTACCTTGTTAAATAAATCTATTTTCTTCCGATGTAAACACATCATAGCTCAATTCAACTTAAAATAATACTAATATAGGCTTGTTGTTTATCTTCGTACTGTACCGAGGACGCCATTGTTTATTGTTGTGTTTATGTTTACTTTCTGTACAGTGCGGACAAAAGAATTTATCACCTCTTCTGACCACTCTAATATCTGTACAGTAAATCAGATGTGTCCAATGTAAACATGGCTGTCCATTTCTGAAGTCATCACACTGTGCCCACTTTGTGAAGATCAAAGAAGTACTGTTGGAAACTTCCTTTGGAGTGAACAAATTACAGACACAGCAAAGGTCATCATCATCACGATCATCAGTATCATCATAAGATTCAGTTGAACTTACAACTATTTTAGAAGGACCCGGCTGTGGAATTACAGCTTTTGGGGTACTTTTCTTGCTTTTGTTTTTTCACCCTTAGATAATTTTCCTCACAAGAAAACAGTTCATAACCTTCAACAACAGCTTCACCACCTTCAACAGTTGAGTCAAATTCATAGAGAGCAGCAAGTATCAAGTCCTTTTTGGAAACAGATCATCTGCTGAATGGGAAAATACCAGCACGTTTAAAGCCAGATTGTAGATTTTCTGATTTGAGAGCTTGATAATACATTTTGCATGATATAGCACAGATATTGTATTTAGTTATTATTGAGGCAGTGTCTCTAATTATTTTGTGACAGGCATTGTTATACATACGTTGAAAAGGGCCATAGCATTCCAAATCTAACGGTTGAAGGAGATGGCTGGTGTGTGCAGGTAGTATGAATAACACAATGTTATGGTCCTTAGCCCATTTTGTAAGGCTGACTGATGCATGAGATCGGTGACCATCAAATAACAGAAGAACTTTTTCATTGGACCTCCCTGGTATAAATTCAGTGAAATGATTCTCTAAGTATTCTTTGAATATATGGGAATTTGACCATCCAGTTTCGCTCATGGCAGCTGCTGTAGCAGGGCTACAACCGTCCAATAATTCTGGCAACAGTCTTTTTCCTGGAAACACAAAATATGGTGACAAGGCAACACCACTAGCACTGCCACAACAAATTATTGTCACAGTCTTACTCCTGTCAGTAGTAAAGCAGGTGGACAGCGACCAGATAATGTTTGGTGGTTTGTGGTCACATGTCACTCACTTTTCATCTACATTAAATATTAGATGTGGTTTGTTGGTCAAACCATGTTTTATCAAACACTTCTTAAGGTTGTTGAGGTATTGGTTTACAACAGTTTTACTGGTATTTTTAGCTCTGGCATACTCAAGGGCCCTTGGATTTAGCTTTGTCAATTCAGGCCATCGTTTCCTGTTCAAAGCTCTGGAGCCAGATAAAAGAAAGCACCTCTGATTTGTTGCGCTTTCCAAGTGAAATAGTGGGAATAGTAAAATATGTCAAAATTGCAAACAAATATAAAAAGAATACTATTTACCTATTTAAATCTCATTTTTGCGAAAGCAGAAACTATTTTACGATTGTGCGAGCACCTGACAAAAAATTCCCACGGTCGCGCATGCGTTGCGGGTAGTGACGTCACAGCAAGAACGTAAACAAAAATGGCCGCGAATCAATGATATCCGCGAACAGATGCATTCGCAGACACAATATTTAAATCATTTCACAAACATATTAACACCTCACATGACTGACTGGGCAGGATCGTTTAATATCCGAGCTGAAATTGACATATGATTGCTTGAGAAAGTCGAACAGTAATACAGTTCTCATTCAAAATGAACGTGTCTCTTCATGCTATATGTACAAGCCATTCAGACTTAACTATAATATGATGAATAATAAACGCATCATTCTTAAACTACAATTAATTTTTGGTCGTATTTTGCATTACAATATGTTGTTTTGACTGAAATAATAAAATAATGTTTTTCGAGATAAAAACAATAAACTAATGATCATTATCAGAACGTGGCTTGAATATGACCGAAATATGACCAACGACCATTACACTGAGTGTAAGGTTTTCATGGGACTTGTTCATGGTGTAATGGTAGAAAAGTCGACGTGAATACTTCATTTATATACTAGTAACAGTAAAATATCGCTGTTCCCTCATAAGAGTTTCGTACTGCCCAAACAGGACTCTTCTCAAGATTCAGTCTCGGACCCACCACCTTCTTCTTCGTCTGGGGGCTCTTTGTCACTCTCGTTCTACTTCTTCTAACAACGCCGCCAAGATAACGTCATGTTGAAGCCGGGCTTGTGCGAGTTGTTGCAGCAGATGTCTCGGTGCCAAAGCCATTGTGGTTGGTTGACCATGCTAGGTAGGGTGGTCATTTTATACTACTTGTCCGAAAGAATCGCCATCGGCCACGGGAGTTCAAGTAACTTCGGCCGACCATCACCCGGGTATCCTACAATATCCGGCCGAGCATTGTAGGATGATCGGTGAAGACTGTCCTATCTCCGGTCGATGTCCGGCTGGTAATCGGTGCCACGCACTGGAGTCACTCGCCGTACGATCATCGGTCACAGCAACAGGTATCGTAAGGAGGCCTACTTACGATACCTGTTGATGTGACAGATGTGTTAAAGACTAATTGGCCGATGAGGACCGATGTTGGGGCATCGCTCACATCACCGATTACCACCGGTCTACGGCCACCAGCCGGGAAATCTGACTGCGGCATAAATTGCTGTGTGGCATAATATCGGAAACGTATTTGAAGTTCAATGTGTGTCTACCTATGATTAACGTTTCGTTATAGTTTTTCTTGTTAGTCATACAGTTGATCCTTTACATTTTGGGGAAATGAATTTTTTTCTTGAACTATTCTTGCATATTTCATGAAGTACGAATAACTTTTTGATAGGGGTGCAATGGTTAAGAGTTAGACGTGTTGTCATATATTTGCATCGTGAAACTAAGACAGTTATAGGAAGACTTTCTGATGAAATGGAAGATGAGGTTTTTGTTTGTATGAATACAAAATATGTGAGAATCAGAAGACGTAATGAATATCATCATTAGTTTAACATTACATCTAAAATGACATTATAGAAGAATAGACAGTTAATGATTTGGAGTCCATAGATTATATCATTTATGTGATTGCAATTATATAAATTAAATAAAACTTTCCCCTGAAATACTTTCAGTTTGATACACGAAGCTTACCGTCATGCCATTTTGATTTTCTTTGAAGTTTAGACATAGTAATTATGCCTTTATCTAAAAGAAACATCAATAAATCTCAGTGCACAAATGGAAAATGCAAGCAAGATTATTATACGCAGCGGGTTATTAAATAAACATCAATTCGTAAAGTCGAATGTTTTATTTAATTTTCTTAAATAAGGCGCAAATATTCAGATGTTTTGTTTATTTGGGTATACTCTTTACATGTAATGGGTATTTAAAAGGCGCTGTAAAAACATTATCCGACCAAGCATTGAAAGCGTATCATATTTTGATATCACTTTTTGACAGGGTTAATCTGACTGTAAGAACCAAATTCTATTTGTTTAACACGTAGGTTGTACCTATTCTTCTGTATGGTTCTGAAATAAGGGGAGTATATAAATATAAAGAAATAGATAAACTACGTATAAAATTTTGTAAGCGCATTCTATGTGTTCATAAACATACACCGAACTGCACAGTACTTGGAGAACTTGGTAGGTTTCCTCTGTATGTCATTGCTAAAGAAAGGTCTTTAAAATTTTGGTTAAAAATTATGAAAAATCCAAATTCGCAATTGTATGAAATTTACCAAAATCAGTGTAATATAAATAACAGTAATTCATGGGCTTACAAACTGAATAGGACTATTGACAATTTAGGCTGTACACATGCATATTATAATTTTAATCCTAATGTCAATTATCATTTACAGTATAATGTTAAATTGGAAGACCAGTTCATTCAAGAATGGCGTACAACAACTAATGGAATGTCAAAATTATACTATTTTAATGAATTTAAATTAAATTTTGACCTCTCAGAATATATTAATAAATTCGAAAATGATAAACTACGATGTGAATTTTCTAGATTTAGGCTCAGCTCTCATAATCTTGAAATAATCAAAGCACTGAGCGTACTGTCAAGAACGAAGTTTATATGTGTAAAGTAAAGGCCTGTCCCTGTCGATAAAATTTGATGAACAGTTCACGAAATGTTCATCAGTTTATTCATGAATTGTTCATGAATTTATTCATGACCTACAAATTGGACATGAAGTTCATGAACAAATGTCCATAAACTAATTTATGAACCTTAGGCAGTCTTTATTATCAAAAATGTGTTTTTATTAGGTTCATGAATTTTTTTTATGAATTATTTTGATGAACCTTTGATGAACTTTGATGAACAATTCATGAAACTTTCTGAACGGATCATGAACTTATGATGTGAATTGTTCACGGACTTCAGTTGATGAACAGTTCATGAAACTTAGGTTCGTGAACTGTTGATGAGTTATGATGATGAACCTTTTATTAACTTTGATGAACAATTCATGAAACTTCCCAAATTCTCAACAGGGTTGTTATCTTAATTGTGAATTAGAATTTGAGGGTCAAGTATATAGTCTTGACACAATATACATCTTTAATGACAATTTACAAGGAAAAGCTACACTCTAAAAGTCATGACATACAGTGAGGAATTACCTGCTAAAAACCCAAATAAATTCAGTCCCTTCAGCGTTTTGATTTGTATACACACATTGAACTGTATAAACAGTCTGTACTGAACTTCTGACCCTGTGTCATTATGTAAACTCTCTACACTGTGAGACAATGTAGTATTGTGGCACTACTTTTGTGAATGAAACCATTTCCAGTATGTAGTAAATATTGTCACCTGGACAGATTATGAATGAACTTTAGTGTGGATGATTAATTATTAGTTTTACAGTTTAAATTGCCAAAATATTTTCTGTGCTTTCAAAATCAACAGCATCCTGCAATATATCTCCAACATTTATCAAAACTGCAAATTCTGCAATGTATACTTATACAACTAGTGGTACTGTTTTTCAACGCGGATGAGAGGCGTCACTGTTTTGTCGCTACAAAAAGTGATGTATACCTATAGGAACTCCGTTCCTAAAAACTGGTAGGATTAGAAATGTAGCTAGAGAAAATCGACTATGTGCAATTCCAATCAAATCGAACCAGAGTACCATTTCATGATGAGTTGTCCGAAATATAATGCAATTGGGAAAAAATATTTGGGTAAATATCTTGGGCAAGTGTCAGTAAATTCATTTCCATAATGCCGAGTAATAGTAAAATATATCTTTCACAAGAAGCTTTTTTATTGAGAAGGAATCTTTACAAAACTTGTAATTGTAATCTCTGTTTCTACAACGTTAATCCCTATCCAACTTCTTACTGTATTTTGTTCCAATATTTGTTTAATTATTTCTTGTGTCTGTTTTGTGTGTTTTTTATGTTTTTTCTGTAAGGATGTTTTTTTCTTTTTTACATGTCTGTATTATTTTTGCACTCGTGACTGTTTTTCTTTATATATGTTTATATTATGTTTGCTTTTTTTGCTGTATTTGTGTGTGGCCATATTCGTGTAAATTATGTTATAAATGTATATTGACCATAGGCACTCAGTGCCGATTTTGTCAAAATAAAAATAAATAAAGTAACTCTACTGTTGAAGCTGAAGTCACCATGTGACCCTTTCTGTTGGTGCTAAATGCAATATTAAAACCCAAACAAACAAACAAACATATAAACAAACAAAAAAAGAATAAATGCCAACAGTATTGTCCTTTCTCTCTTATGTGGGATAAGTTTCCCTGCATGACTTAACTTTTAAATACAAGTACTCGTACATGCATGTATCATCTAATGAGTTTACTTTGAATGAAAAGCATATTATTAAATTGTCTTTAGTCAATTTAAATACATTATTAGATATTTTGATTACTGTTTAACAATGTAACCATGGTATGTTTGATATATCCTCATGTTTAAAATTGGGACCAGATCGATTCGGCCTGTCATTGCCATGGTGTTTGCGTCTCAAGGAGGCAGACATGTTTAACAAGAAAATTGTATAATGTTTCTGACAAGTGGTCGACATTGTAATTCTCAAAGATCTTTAAGAAATGTTAAGGACCACTTTAAAGAAATATGGAGACTTTTTTAGACTTCAAACAGACTTAAATTTCTAACATCAGAAGATATTTAAAGCGACGAATCAAATGATCTCAGACAGAAATAGACAGTTCTTGTTTTAATGATAGATCACTTGTTTGTTGAGCATTTAAGTCACGGTCCTTTATTACTGGTTTGGTGGATACATTTAATGGTAGGATTAATCTTGACATTTGAAATCTGTGATGGAATTTATTAGAACTTATTTTTTTCTTTATTTAAAGACAAGAAATAAAAGCAATAGAAACGGTTATCACCTTAAAAACAAGAGGACCATGATGGCCCTAGATCGCTCACCTGAGAACAATGACACTATAATAAATGACCAGGTAATATAGATTTTATCAAAACCAACAATCAAGGTGCTATAATACCGTTAAACAAGCTAAAACATTGCAAATTTTCTATTCCAAGGGACCATACTCTTGAAGTTGTGGTCCGATTGCACCCATAACTTAACTTGTCCAAGGTCTTTAGGTCATACACATTCATGGTAAATATGATTAGGATCGGTGAATAAATGAAGGCGCTAGAGTGTAAACAAACTCAAATATAGCAAATTTTGGTTTGGTTTGAAGCTCTGGTCCGATTCCGCCCATAATCGAACTTGTCCAAGATCTTTTGGTCATACACATTTACTGAAAATATTAGGATTAGTGAAGAAATGAAGGCGCTAGAGTGTAAACAAGCTAAACATAGCAAATTTTCTAAATCAATGGCACATAACTCTTGAAGTCCTTGTCCGATTTTGCCGATATACATTGTGACCAATTTGATTACGATTGCTTAAGAGCTGTGGATACTAAAGTGCAAATAAACTAATTGTGGACGGACGACGGACATTCATCGATCCTAAAAGCTCACCTGATCAATCAGGTGAGCTAAAAACCTTTGAATGCATTTCAAAGAGGCAAGATTCTTAGTCGATAATTGTTGTTTATATTAATTCTAATTGTATGTAAAACAATTAATTGTGTATGAATCATTTTGTTGTACTAACTGTTAAAACTTTTCGTTGTAGTTCACCCTTTATCTGTAACCTTGAGTTGTTTATATATATATATAGTACTGGGAAGATAATGCCTTATGTACTATTCATAAGAGAAGAGTGTAGATCGATTTTAGCACATGGAATAACTTATCTATTTTTTTTTAAATCGTATTAATTTTTGTATTGAATGATTGTTTTAAACGAATGGATCCCATTCAGTTCTACAAATCTCGTATTTGTTATTTATTAAGGCAATTGGTTTTCAGATCAAGAAAATACATTCATTTTTAATCAGGTCCAAGCCTACATACGTGGCAGCAATAGATTCACATGAAAAGGACTATGCATAATGCTTGAGAAGCCTCTTTCTTCTTCATTTCTACACACACCCTTCTCTCTCTCTTGATTTATACAGTAATATTCCTTTCCCGCTGTGTTGCTGTTTTTTCATACTGTTTTCTGAATTATTTTTACTTTTTGATCACAAGACCCATATCCCTATCTCTGTATGATTTAATCTTTAATCTATTTTATACATACCAATAGTTAAATTGTTGAATAGTTCTTGAAATTTAACTGGAAGTCTATACAAGGAGAAGAATTTAATAAGAAGTTCTGTCTTCCATTCCAATCCTTTCCAAAATTGATGTTAAATTTTGTATATTTACCTATATGTACAATGTATTATAGACGGGAATAAATATGTTTAAACTAATAGGTTTTCCGGATGTCCGTGAAGTTGGTAGCCCAGCAGCCTAGCAGCGTGAAGTTGGCAGCCCAGCAGCCTAGCAGCCCAGCAGCGTGAAGTTGTCAGCCCAGCAGCCTAGCAGTCCAGCAGCGTGAACTTAGCAGCCCAGCAGCCTAGCAGCCCAGCAGCGTGAAGTTAACAGCCCAGCAGCCTAGCAGCCTAATATAGTTCTACAGTTAAACTGCACAACAAATCATGCAAAACTCTTAAAAACGCATGAAGTAATAACATTATGTTGCTGTCATGTTTATTAGAAGAAGAAAATATGATTTTTATCGATTTTGTGAATCTGGCAGTGTAGCGGCCGCATAGCGGACTATTATAGTCAAACATATAAAATGCGGCTTAAGAAAACCGGCTAAACACTTACGAATCGATGATATAATTCGATTATATTCCTTTTACGTTCATTAGATGAAAACTTACACATTTTTTCATTCTTTTTTTGAAGTTGGCAGCCCAGCAGCGTAATAGCGTAATAGCGTAATATATATTTCTACAGATAAACTTCACAACAAATCGAGCTTAATACTTAAGAATGCATAAAATAATGTCAGTCTGTTGTTTGAACGTTAATTAATTGAAAATATAGGATTTTTCAAAGCTTTTTTTAATGTGAGATTAGACGCTGCTAGCAGCGTGAAGTTGGCAGCGTGAAGTTAGCAGACCAGCAGCATAACAACGTAATATATATTTCTACAGATAACATTCACAACAAATCAAGATAAATACTTCAGAATGCATAAAATAATGTGAGTCTGTTGTTTAAACATTAATTAACTGAAAATGTGTATTTCATAGTTTTTTTTCAATGTGAAATTAGCCGCTGCTAGCAGCGTGAAGTTGGCAGCCCAGCAGCGTAATAGCGTAACAGCGTAATATATATTTCTACAGATAAATATCACAACAAATCAAGTTATATACTTAAAGAATGCATAAAATAATGTGAGAATGTTGTTTGAACGTTAATTTAATGAAAATATATGATTTTTCATAGTTTTTTTTCAATGTGAAATCAGCCGCTGCTAGCAGCGTGAAGTTGGCAGGGTGAAGTTAGCAGCCCAGCAGCGTAACAACGTAATATATATTTCTACAGATAAACATCACAACTAATCAAGATAAATACTTAAAGACATTGAACCAGGAATGCGAGGCATGGGACTAAGACCCAGCAGTCCTGTATATTCCACAGTAGGGAGTCCAATAAAACGGACAGGATCATTGATAGACTAGCTTCTAATTACATAATCAGTTACTTAAATTTATGGCTAACATATAGCTACAGTATAGATTCAATGTTTAATCAATAATATAAATGATCTTATTTTAAAACAAGAAGTATGTTTATAATAAATGCAAAATATTAAGAATAATATTATCAAAGAAATTAATTACTCAAATAAATGCTCTTTGTTGCAAACCGATGATTTTGATAATTAAATAAAACAGTCCATTTTGTGAAATTGATACAAACATATTTTAACACTTTTACCTGTTAAATTCAATATTTTTAACCAATATATTTTCTCAAGTAGTACAGGATATAAATATAGTTTCTTCGCAAGTTATTTTAAAGAATCTTGTAAAAAATAATTCAATGTAGAAATAATATGATATAATTTAGAAATAGAACGAAGAAGCGTTCAGTTGCATTTCCGATGTATAAAGAAGAAAACATAGGCAGGGGGGGGGGGGGTCACTCATATAGTAGCTGTTCAATGTCTTTACAAGTTTACAAGTTCATTTTCAATGTCTCAGTTCATACAAGTATGAAAACATGAGTATTAACATAATATACAAATACAAGTGTAAAAGGTTAGTAACATAATAAATTTTCTTGTTAGTTGTGTACAAAAGATATAATCAAGTTATAGTAAATGTTAAACACACATATTGTATACTACAAAAAAGAAATAAGAATATTAACATATATATATATATATATAGCACATATTTGACTTTACAAAAGATATTCGAGAAAAGAAAAATGCACATATATTTTGCTCACTTTGATAGAATAATAATTATACGTCATGTAAAGCTATTTATTTAATTTTTTTTTGTAAAAAAGGAGAATTAAATAATACTCAGCTAGGTAGCACTTTTGTGTGAGCTTAAGTGTCATAAGCGTTTAAATGTACAAAAACCAAAAAGTTTATAACAATAAAAACGGATAAATATGGTACATGTTCTGACTTTTGATTTTTGAGAGCAGTGTAGGAAATATACACTTACGTAATTTAATAAATGTTTTATTTGCGAAAAGAGTTTTCTTTATGTCAATAAAACAATATGATAAAGGTAAACAAAAAGGTCAACAATTATTTGTTTCTGTATAATGGAGACAAAAAGTAAGAATGAAGATAAAGAAAAAGTTTTGTTTATTTGTTTTCTATATAGTACATGTATTTGTCAAATTTACTTATGGGTGTTTTTAGATGCTTTGTTGAAACCACTTATTACTGGAATTTTAGAATTATTTCTTTGATAAATTTGCACAATTTATAATATTCATCAGGACGTTTTGAATGTGAGTTCATTCAATTACGGAATTTAAAAGTATTTGGATGCGTGTAATAAAATTTATCTAAGTGTTTCTTTCTAGGATTGATCAGAGACGGACATTCACGAAGTAAATGGTATTCGTCACCAATGTCTGAGTTGCATAAATTACATATTCTTAGATTTTCGGTTATGTTATTCCAACTACCAGTTTCTATCGGTATCTTATTGTTTCTTGTTCTGAATTTAATAATGTATTTTAGAAAGCAGATTGGCGTATTTTTTAGGTAGTCATCAAATTCGAAAGTTGATTTGATTAGTCTATAATTAAGGCATTTTTTAGAGGTGTTTATTGATGAGTGCCATTCGTTTATGTATAAGTCATTTAGTTTTCTTGATACAGTGGCAGTGATCCATTTTTTGTTTGGGAAGTTTTCGTTTAACCATATATTATTTAATCCACATTTGATAAGAATATTTTTTATGTTTCCTAACCATTGAAGTTTTTTTTGTCCGCTGGTGTTTGATCTTTTATACCTATTTGAAGTTATGCGGTAAATATCGCTGGATAATGTTGGGTATTCAGGAGATACAAGTTTTGCCCAAAAGGAGATAATTCTTGTTTCTATATCAAGTGAGATTGGCATTGTTCCTGTTTCCGAGCATTTTATTATTGGTGTGTCCCCAGATTTCACATCCATATAATAGAATGGGTTTTATCATTTATTGAAAAGATCGATTTGTAAATCTATAGGAAGTTTTAAAGATTTAGCATTTTTTATTAGTGCGAACATTGCTTTGGTCGCTTGTTGTGCATTACTATTTTTTGCTGTTTGGTATGAACCGTTTTTGTTAAACAGAATGCCTAGATAATTGTATGTATCAACAATATCTAAATTCTCATTTTTATACTTAAATTCATACTGTTGATTATTAGGACGATTAAAGACAATTATTTTTGATTTTGCTGAATTGACAGAAAGGTCCCATCGAAGACAATAATGTTCGTACATATTTAAAGCATTTTGTAATTCATCTGCGGAGTTTGCGACTATCACTGTGTCGTCTGCATATAATAGGACACATAGTTTAAAGAGGTTTATAATATCACCGTTTTGGTCATATGATTTGTAGGAAATTCCTGAATTTGGAGTCACTGATTCGAAATAAGCTTGGAGGTCGTTTACATAGAAGGAGAAAAGTAAAGGGGACAGGTTATCTCCCTGTCTGACTCCCATACTGCACGGGAAGAACACAGACTTTGACCCATTGGCGCTTACGCACGATTTAGCATTGTTATATAAGTTTTTTATTATGTTCAGAAAATGTCCATTTATCTTGTATTGCTGGAGTTTAACCCATAGTTTATTTCTGTTTATATTGTCAAATGCCTTTTTGAGGTCGACAAAAGCACAAAAAAGTTGTGTTTTCGTGTGTTTAGATAGTTCAATCAGTGAATGTAAAATAAACATATTGTCGATGGTAGAATATCCTTTACGAAACCCTGATTGATACCTACTAATTAATTCGTATTTATCTGAGAACGATTGGAGTCGGGTATTCAGTATGCTTGTGAACAGTTTACCCATACAACTAAGAAGTGTGATTGGTCGGTAGTTTTCTGGACGTGTTTGGTCGCCTTTGTTTTTATAAATAGGGTGTACTATTCCTTGAGTCCAATCGCTCGGTACGGTTGGTGATTTCATTACAATATTAAACAGCTTTTGGATTACTATGATCATGTTGTTTGTTGAATGTTTGATATATTCATTTAAAATATTATCGTAGCCACTAGATTTGCCATTTTTAGAGCTTTGATAGCCTTTTCAATTTCAGTCAAGGTTATGTAACAGTTAAGTTCACGGTTTAGTTCTTCAACTTTCGATGTCATGAAGGTTATGGTTACTATAGTTACTTTCGTTTTCTTCTTCGTTATTAACACTATTGTCACTATTTGTAGTTTTGAAATATTCGTACAGATCATCGATATTGGCTTGAATAGGTGATTTTTTATTTTTATTTGCATTTATGATTTTCCAGAATCTTTTTGAATCAGATTTTTTTAGATTTCTAAGTTGTTTTACTCGGTTTTGTGCAAATTTACCATGACTTTTTCTTAGGATACTTTTATACTTTTTATTTTTTTCGGTGAGATCGCTCTTGGTATAATGATTTTTATTTAGTTTATATTTGTACTTAGCTCTATGAAAATTTCGTCTTGCGGCTTTGCAACTTTTGTCAAACCAGACTTGTCTGTTATTGTTATATGTTTTTTTCTCGTTTCTACTTTGTGATAAGACGAATGATTGTTTAGCGCTTTTCGAGTATATTTCATTTATTCTTTTTACAACATTATCAATATTTATGAGTGAACAGTCATTGTTTTTTTTCTAATTCAGTGAGTTCGCTAATGAGTAAATCTACTTGAGAAGTGTCTATATTATTTATGAACGTCTCAGACTTATTATCGTTCCATAGCCTTGGTTGATTATGCGTGGTTTGTTCATCGTATGAACATTTTATTTCATTTTTGTGAAAAATCATTGATAGAAGGATTGGATTATGTACATCCGAATATAATGGGCAGTACTCTAGCACACTTAGTTTTTTAATGTTGTTAAACAATTCCAGTGAACAAATAAAATAATCAACTGTGCTAGTGTTTTTACAGGTCACCTGACCTACATAATCACCCGGAGTTCTTCCGTTAAGAATATACAACCCGTTACATTTCAAGAATTCAACAAATTTGTTTCCATAATTGTTTCCAATCTCATCTAGATTATTCCTATGTATCCGAACGTGGTTATCATTAAAACAATTGTTTTGGGTATTAGTTTCATAAAACATATCAATAAAATCATTTTCCAAAAAAGTGTTCAATTCTGAATCGACAATATCCGTTATTTGTTTCGTACGGGCGTTCCAGTCACCGAACATGCATATATTAGTGTATTTTTGCGAAAAATTGTCTATATCGGACTGGATTTCAATAAATGGATTATCGTTAGCGTAAACAGAATTTTCAGGGGGGGGGGGGGGTATATACTACACCGTAAAGGCAATCACCACATCCGGTAAGCAGACCTGATATAACAAACCATATCACATATTTTGATTCTGTTTCTATAAAATTAATATACTTCGTTAAGTTTTTCTTAATACCAACACCTATTCCGCCAGATTTTTTTCTACTAGCAATTGACGTCCTGTATTTAAAGAACAGTTTAAAATCATCAAACGTGACATCATCGTCAAATAATGTCAGTCTGTTATTTGAACGTTAATTAAATGAAAATATATGATTTTTCAAAAACAATTGTGTGTGAAATAAAACACTGCTAGCAGCGTGAAGTTAGCAGCCCAGCAGCGTAACAGCGTAATATATATTTCTAAAGATAAACTTCACAACAAATCAAGCTAAATACTTACAAATGCATAAAATAATGTCAGTATGTTGTTTGAACGTTAATTAATTGAAAATATGGGAATTTTCAAAACAAAATGGTGTGTGAAATTACACGCTGCTAGCAGCGTGAAATTAGCAGCCCTGCAGCGTAATATATATTTCTACTAGGGCTGGGAATTTTATTCGAATATTCGGAACTTCGACGAATATTCGAACATGAAAAACGAATTCGAATATTCGAAAAAAAAATGAAATTTCAACGTCTCGAGCCATTTTGAGTAGCAAAAAATGTTTAAAAAACCGGTCGTTAAAAGGTGAATAAATTCCATAAAAGTCGGTCCAAAATTGGTAAGTACGCACAAAATGTCACAAACCAACTGTTTGTTGTTCGCACCATTCTCAATACCCCCATAAACACGTCAAGATAACCAATAGCCCGGAGCGATCATTTGTTAATCCGTTCAACTGATAATTAGTCCAAACACGTGGTAGACAAGAATAAAACTTAATGCACTGGTTTTTTGCGTTAAATGATGTGCTTGCACATATCAATTAAAAATATGAATCACTGTTAATGACACTTGTTTATGTTACGAGTCAGTCCGTACGCAGATTAAACGCTACCAATTTTTTTCTTCATTTAAGTATCATTTCGGTTTAATCAAAGGCGGCAAGTTGTTTCAAAAGTCGGTTTCAAAGATATTAAGAACGCCGACATTCTTTGGCCCAATTCTGGAGCCCTTTTGTTTCAGTAAATAATCGTGCAAGTTGTAACATTGTGCCCAATACGCGTCATCAGCAAATTGACAGGTATTTATATAACTTTGACTTTATAATAGCGAATTGTTTGCTCGTTTTAACTCAATGGAAATTAAAAACTTAACTTGGAACAATTAATTGTTACAAATGTAGATGTTTTAAAAAGAAATGTTTTGACTCATAATTTCTGTCGATAAAATATAATCACGTTACTCGCAACTCGTTATAGTTACCTCCCTCCATTACTTGTACGTAAAAACAACCAACGGAACAGAAACACGTACGTTTTTTCTATCAAGTGTAATGTCGACAGAAATATTCATAACATCTAGAATCAATAAAAAAAGATATTCAATACCACTGTAATTAGTTTAAAATAAAAAAAATAAGTTCATAGTGTACTAAATTCAACGCCATGTTTGTTTACTATAGTAGGATTGGATTCGGTTCGTTTATTGACAGATGGGCAGATTCATTCCCGTCGTTGTTTATCGAGCTCGCTCCATTCTTAGACTATAAATAGCGACTGCGTCATCAAGCTAACACTAGTTGGTGTGAGTAACACGTGACCTCGCTCTATTTCTGTTTTGTTTATATCACGTAATGACCATTGCGGATATTTCGGACACTGTCAGTAATCTGCTTCGGTGCAAGAAGGTGCGATTTTGCATTGCCACTTAAAAATAATAATTAAGGGTAGCCAGGCTGTTGTAATAATAATTATACGTGTGTATATATATAATGATGCCAGGTATAACGGTTCTAGATTTAATACAAGTAGTTTCACAATATTAAACGAAGGTGGATTTATTGATAGCTATAGAATTGATAGATATCAAGGACTTATATACATACATGTATACGTACCTTAGTAATAAATACTAAACACAAGTCGAAATAACAAGAATATATTGAAGAATGAACTATAAAACCTTAGGGCCGTGGAATTATTACTTTTTTATTAATCTATATATGAATGCAATATTTTTTATGAGTCTATATCAGAGACGTATAATACGTTTCTGGTCTGTATGAACGTCTGAAGTATTCAAAAACACCAATTATCATTGTGATAACATATTTGTATAATATTGAACGATTTTACTTTCATATGATATCATCAAAAATCAATGGGTTTGGGCTGTGGAATTCAAACCCGAAAATGAATATACTACATGAATAACGTATAATAAAAGCATAATGACAGTAAAGATCCAACAACAACAAAAAAAAGAAAAAGAAATTGCCGTGCGAAGAAATATATGATGAAGTCGGAGAGTCCCCACATAGTTAACATTGATGACAACTGAGACCATGCTTGTGTATATTGGTTTGTATCATGACAGTTTCTGTAAGTCACATACACAAGTATACTGGCCTCAGATGTCATTATGTCAGGGAAGAGGATTAGCGATGCGTTAAAGACATTGAACCAGGATTGCGAGACATGTGACTTATGGACCACCAAGACCCCTGTTTCAACAGAAGGGGGTAATAAAACTGACAGGGTCATTGATAGACTAACTATGTTAACCTGTTTACATAATTATATTCTATGCTTATAAAAACAACAGGAATTTTGTTGTATACTTATCATCACCATAGATGAAAAAATACCCTACTGGGTGACAAGTCTACAGACCATGACCAGAAATAATTAATCTGATCAGGGGCAATAAACAATTAAAGAGATTAGACCTCATGTGGATTTAGGGGGTCAATTATATAGTACTTTATATACTATAGCTATTTGATATCTTTAAATATATAAAGTAAATTTAATAAGTTAAAACATAGACTAAGTTCATACTTGTATCATCATTACTTATCCGTACATGATCTATTTATTCATATATTTCATTAGAAATGATACAATAACTGTATTTAAATAAATGTATATATAATTCATGTATTCATAAAGTGTTGTTTTTTTCTCATTAAATCTAAGATATACGGGAGTTATACTCGTGTAAGCAATTTAATAATTACAATGGGTCATGGCGTTTAAATCTGAACGATCGACTTATTCTGACTTCACACACATTCGGAAAAGAAATAAAAGCGTAAGAAATAATTTAATAACACCCCTTACTATGTCTGGATACCGCATATCGGTTTTAAAAGTTCCCTGGAAACACTGTTTACCGCTTTAGGTCGTTTAATCATAATAGTTATAAAACCTATCATGCGTATTCACAGTAGTCCGACAGAAGTTTGACGGACAAAATTAACGCCGGCAGTTTGGCTTATCAGTTCTGTGTTCTGATTGGTTGATTTGACCTATCAAACAAAATCTGGCGTATCGTCAGTTGTCCGCCATTATCATCGATATTAGCGTAGTCCCCGGAAGTAGAATTATTCCTTATCAGGGGACATCACCGTCGATTAACCAAGAGAAGTAACCTAGTTATGGGAAAGGGCCATTGGTCTCAGTTATAAGATTAAATAAATGTTATAAAATTGCTACGGAACTTTTGAATCCGATACGCGGTATCCGGATAGAATGATGGTTGATATAAATTAAGTTTATTCCGTTTTTAAATCCACTAAAACAAAAGTAATGTAGAAAAATGTCAAAGCTTTATTCGACTTTGTGATCGATAGTACTAACGCTTTACTGTCAATATGCTCGAATACCACGACCCTGTTTTGTCGATTTGTTAATTTCTTTCAACGTATTGTTTATGATATTATCATATTAAAGTTAGAGCTCTCAGAGTTTGGAATATGTAATCATAATGAAAAATGGTGAATGGTATACATGTTTAGAATACTTCATTGACGAAACGCATTTTCTATTAGAATGTAAGTTGTATGCTTCAATAAGATCTCAGTATATTCTATTACATGTACATTATAGAATGCATCCTAATACCTTTTAGACAGAACTATACCCTAATAATGAGAAACCCTTACTTAATTATCTATAAGGCATGTAGCAACGTTAAATGTAGTCTGGATTACCTGCCCCTCATCACTTCGTTGGGTCAGGCACACGTTATTAATGGCTGCGCCCAGTACCAAACTATAAACAATGTCGGTTGAGTTATTTTTTGATTAAGAAGTTCAAATTTTAAAGATGTGTTTGGTTAAGCATACATAACATGCCAGTAATATTGAATCTTCTTGGTTTTCACGGTTAACCTCAATATTTGGTGATATATGTCTACTGTACATTTCGGATAATGCGGAATTTCGGATACTATTTTGTATCTTGTTGCTGAAGCATTGTTTGTTCGGTGTTACAAGTGTTTCAAAACTATTTGTATCAAGTATGAACAACTATACAGTTAAGGGTCCATTTAGCCTTGCAACTGTTTGATATTTCCATACGTTTCAGACTATCATCAGGCGTTCAGAATGAGAGGCGGGTCCATGAGAGGATTCTAGCAATGTTTTGTGTAGATCGCATGTACAGTAAAAGTTGTCAAAGTCCTCTTACTAATTCTACTGTTTTGTGTTGGTATATAACAAGAGATGATGTTTCTAAGGTTTATTAAATAAGACTGCCTAACATACACAGCAATATCCAAGTGGTCAGTTACAATGGGCAGTATGTGTTAGTTGTAGCATTACAAGTACTAAGCTCTGCTTGGTTAGCAAGCTAAGGGTAATGAAACACCTACTACTATTAAAACAAGCAAGATGTTCGCAATTGTCAGTCGGTTAGTGAGCAGTACAAGGTGTGAGTTTTGAGATTGCTGCATTTTTCCACCCCATGATATATGATAATTAGTAGCACTTTAGTCCAAAGCTGGCAACAATGAGTTGGGTGGTACCCAATGAGACCCCTGCTTCTAGCAGATAATACTTCAAATTCTGTCAGTGTATTATATTGTATACTGATGACAGATTAGAAGGGGGACCAGTAACCATGGACAGTTCATAATAGGGGTGCAAGAATATGGCATAACCAGTTTTGCAATATATAGCAATACAGTGAAATAATGAAAAACACAATAAAACTAAATCCATTAACTCAGGTTTTAACCCATTACCATTGTACAAGGTAGTTCATTCATATAGTGTAATAACCAGTAGATGGCTTATTAGTACCAACAGGCAGCTGTCAGTTTTACACACAGTACCAATATAGGTTTATCGGAAAACTGCAAATATTCTTATGATTTGTTATTCTAAAGGATGAATCAGTCTTTGTTGGTTAAAAAACACAAAACGTTTAGTCAGCATTTATTTACTTAAATGGATCATTATACGCTCAATTATTGAAGAAAATATCACAGTACATAATGGCCCGACCCTGTATCGCAATACACTGGTTTATTGTTGTACCACTAGAATTGATACAGGGTCACTCAAATAGAACTATTATTTTCAAATTGGTCTATGCATACAACTCTATCTTTATTATTGGCTATTTTATTTTAAATTGAATTATGCCACATGATACAATATGGTTGAAAAAAATTCTACATTGTAGAAAAATATTAGTGTCAAACATCATGAGGAGCTAGTTTAAGTTGGCATCACCCACAAATTAGTTCATAAAAACTGAGTTTATAAAGAGGCTTGTTTTATTTACAATAACACATTTTTGCATTTTTCAGTCTGTGATATTAACTTTTTGAACAAGTTAGCCAGAAGTGCTATAGTCTCCCAAATTTTGATAGCCTGAGCTATTTGTAATAGTCTGAAGCCCTAATAACCAATTAATAGATTGAAAAGATTTAAATTGATTCAGATTCAAGCTTAACCACTATTATTAGTCTTAGGCTATCATTAATGTCACACACATTAAATACCTGTTCTAAGAATATAACATGTCAAGTGTTAGTTATAACATTCTAAAAAAGTCTAAAATAATAACTGAATAAATCATGACCATTTGGCATATCAATTCTTTGTAACATAATTTGACTTAATTTATCACAAATTATCAATACCTTGTTACTCAAAATTCCATTTTAAAAACTGCTCAACTACTAAAATAGATTTGCTTAAAAATACCCAGATCAGAGATTTCAGACAAATCCTTTAGAGGAAATGAAGCAAATTCAATACAATGTACATGTACTAGTTTTTATCATCAATGCCCTTTGTTATAGTATATTTTCATGTTTCATTGGTGGAAAACAAGTATGAATCTGCTAATCAGTATTATTTGATATGCCACTTACTAACAATACCTGACCCCAGGTTATACAAATCAAGCATTATTAATATCAAGCATTTAATCTGCCTTGCTCACATTGTTTATGCAACACATATTTAAAAGTCAAGGTACATGCTTTGATAAATGAACAGACTGGAAATTAACAACACCAAGCCATTATAAATAATAAATGTACAGCAATCTTTATCACAACATTACTGTTTTTAATCAGTGACTGTTTTCATGCTGCAAAGAACTGTTATAAAGAATTCCATGGCTTAAGTGTTTTTCCTATTTTCCTGTAGGTAGAACAACGACCAGTAGAACTTCAGCAAGAATGGGTTCTTCCACAAAACACCAGGTTTTCAAGTATGTCACACCATTTAAAGTTACATAAACTGCAAAGTTACATAAAATGCAGAAATCTGTGTTGCTAAGCACATTGCCTTTATTAAATCATTCTGATTACTGAGGTTCTATATCATACAACAGTTCTAAAAGAATCTCTCCTTTAATGGTGATGTCATTATTTTACTGGCAAGTTCACTGGTCAACACTGGAGGTCACTGAAATAACAGAATAAACATACTAGTTAGCAAATGCTTCTTTTAAAAAAGAAATGACTCTTAGTTAAAAATGTTTACACAGGCTACCTCACCCGGTGAATCACAAACTTAACAATATGTCAAGTTTACCAACTGTATGATTGACAACTAACAAAGTAATTAAATTCACAAGTTTACAATTTTCCATAAAGTTTCCTGGGTTTCTACTAATAGCCAGTACACCCCAACTTCTTGTTTATGTTGTTAGTAACCTGCAACTAACCCACTTAAAACAGAGTTGGTTGGCAAAAATTGCCAATGTCGGTCCTGTCAGCACTTGAACCACCAACGATTGATACACAAGCTTGTGGCTCTATTGAATGAGCTAGGCAGGTCACTGAGTTGTCAAAATATTTTTTTCTGTAATATTGCTATACTTTTACACACCAGCAAGTCCAGCATGTCTGGCTTTGACTTTGGGCTGTTGTGGTGTGGTTCCAGGAGATACTATTCTTTTATGTTACTCCTTTTGCTGGTGTTTTAACTCTACAAGGGCTACTATAGGAATGACCTGGACTGGTTCTATACATTATAATCTGGAAACTAGCCATTCTTTCTTGCTTCTTTCCAGGGATGATTTTCTGAAATGTAAATTGTGTTTTATTTATTTATAC
Source organism: Lutraria lutraria (assembly GCA_964023205.1). NCBI lineage: Eukaryota > Metazoa > Mollusca > Bivalvia > Venerida > Mactridae > Lutraria > Lutraria lutraria. Next base: position 43,965,034 of record OZ026836.1, read on the forward strand.
ATGTGTATATATATAGTTTTGAACGACAGACATTTCGATGAAAAATATTTACATACAGTGCTGTATCGTTTTGATGTCGAAGAAATCTTGAATTGGACGTTTGGTATGATTTTTTTGAAAATTAAGTTCTTTATCCGAAATTGAAGTAATGACTGTTCTATCCGAATTCATTTCCACTTCATTGATAAGTCAGATTATGAGAATCCGTCCGATTATCGTGTAAAGAATACATTTAATCAATACAATGACATGGTATTTCGAATGAAAAACGCTGGTTTTCTATATGATCAATATTTTTAAAAAAAATCACTTACCTCATATAGTACATTGTATTCCGCCATTATTGACGGTTGCCTGACGTACTAAAATACTATAGTACGACGGGAACCAGACTACGTTAAATGTCGCATCGACGCTAAATGTCGCAATTGACGTTATATGTCGCAAGGCTGACGCTAAATGTCGCAACCAACGCTAAATGTCGCAAAACCTCTTGACGCTATATGTCGCATCTGTAACGCTAAATGTCGCAACAAATCAATGTGTACACTACGGTAGCGCTATGCACCGACCTGTGTTATTCTGCTCGGGGCATTATGGGTATTTGCAGGAACTACTTACAAAATGGAAATTATAAACAATAACATAGCGTGACGTCACCGTATGGTACACATTGGAGCCAAGCGTACTTCAACATTGCGTTTCATTGAATAATGAGTGTTATTGACGAAAGCATAAGAATAGAAATGGTACAACGTATTCATTTTACATTACTAAACTAATTTTGTTAATAACATACAGCCGATATGGTTGTTTTTACATTTTTAATCCTTCCGCGGAACTATATTTTAGCGTATGTATAACTATCTAAATGTAGATAGTAATCAGTTTTATGTATAGAGGTTAGACAAACGTAGTGACGTCACGCTATGTATAGAACGGCAACAAATAGCACTGACGCTATATGTCGCAATATCAACGCTAAAATGTCGCACTCCTATATCAACCTCTATAATGCAGAGTTATTGTTCCCGCTACATCCCTACACACTCGTATATGTTTAATAAATAATTGTTTATCCGTTCATGATAATGTTTAGCTTACCCCCTCTAAGTTTTTTACATTTGCTCATTTGAATAAGGGATTTTTCTATCTTTGCATTTATTACATAACGCCGTCGCCGGTGTGTGCATGTGTGTATTGCTAGAACGGGGAGTGATTGCCAAGGGGTATAGTAACGAGAAGTGACTGCTCGGTGGTAGACTATTCACCTTTAGAAAGGAAGGTACACGGTTCTAATCCTACCAGTTTATCAACTAACATCATTTGTTCAAAGTTTGAAGGAAATCTATATACAGAAGGACATATTGCAAGAACTCTTATCTGTAAAACAACTTGGTTAAGCTATTAATATGTATACTCTTATTCCAAGCTGAAAGGACGTACGTCCAACACACATACCGACTTACTTTTCATTCAGTTTGAAGGATTATCACATTAAAGGACATTTTTATTAGTCTTTTGTGAAACTGTAAAGCGCTAAGACAGAGAAGGTCAGCCATAAACAAAAAGTGAAGAGCGAATCTTTTCATTTTTTAAAACTTAACCCCAGCAATTATATTAACATGTACGTAACGATATGTTTCTACATTAATATAAGGTAAAACATAGTCAAGATAAGTTCAATATCGTATGATTTGTCACACAAAAATTACTAGAGTACAAAACACAAACACTGTTTTGCTGAATGTCACAAAATTTAAAAGTAAAGTATATCCGTGGATACATGTGGCACTGGGGATCCTATAACGCATTCCTCCACATTGAAGAGTATTCAAATAGGCTAGAATTGCTGTCTGAGGGTTGTGGTTTCGAATATCTCAGAACATATACTGTTACTTTTAAAGATTGGCTAAATAATGCTAGAAATTTGAACATTTGTTTACCCTAAGATGTATTGTGCAACAGTAAGCCTGGTAAGGTTTTATTATGTTTGTTAGACATGGGGGACTATTTTGAATACAAGTTATGTAACTTAAATAATATATGTGATAGCGCTATTTTTTTACTTTTTGCCAAAAGAGATAGTAAATAATAAGTCTCCGAAGCATTGAAAAGAATAAGAAATTCGTTTCATGTCATACAATGCACTAATATCTAATGCATGTACTTCTTAAGTATAATTATTTATATACAATTACATGTTAGTGAAATACAACTATATATGCATTATTTCCTGTGCAATTGTTTTTTAAATAATAAAATTATGATCATGTAATAATCTATGATACACGGGGTTTAGCCGTTTAGAAGGATATTATATTTTTTCTGTCATGTAAGCCTTTATTTCTAGAAAATTACATGGTAAACCTCTTCCAAAAATTGTCAAATAACATAATAATTATTTTAAACATTTATTGAAGAAAATAAAAACATATTTGACCACCTTTTGAATTTTGGATGTTAAGATCCTAACATCTCATTACTAATGCCCTGGATGTCTATATCATATGCCGTCTATCCTATACAGGTCACAAAATCAGACCATCCGCAGAAAGGGACATGCATTGACACATAAAGAATGTGTTATCACATCACGGATTGCTTGCACTAACCCACTGCGAGACCCAACTATTCTAATATTTTTTCTGACACTTATAGGTGATACAGATGTATCACGGAACCGGTCAGAGTTGAGATGCTATCGCGGCGGCGTTGTCTTGCTCACAATATCTTTAGATAATCTATTCACCCTTTGACCATAGGGGAATGACACAAAAAAAATTTCGAAAAAAAATTGTCTAAGCATATATATAGATACAAGGGGTTTTACCCCAAACTCAGCCTTCAGCTGACACACGCAACAAAAATGCCCATAATTTGTTCATATGCCATTGTATCAATATTTTTTCTGTGCCGATCGTATTGCCATACAATGCCAAACGTAAAAAACATAACTTCCAACAATCAATATGAATGGTAATTATTTTATAAACGTTTTCTTTTAGCAAACACGTCTAAAATCCAATCCATTTACACGGTCGCGAACAAACGCGCTACACCCGAAAGCAATGAATACGAGTTAATAATCCGTGCATGAAGGGTACGATTCGTTAGACTAAATTATTCTTTATCTCTCGCCACCAGTTTTCCTTTTCTGAATAGACGAACATGGAAGAAAATCAGCTTTACATCAACTTGCCGGCGATATTTCGTCGCATTCAACCATTTTGCTACACAAGAAACTCTTTCAGAACGAGCGTTCTGATTGGCCGATCAACATTTAAGGATTAATCAGAATCCTCGTTACGTACGTGTTATTAGATTGGGAAAATAATAACACGTACGTAACGAGGATTCTGTATATTTTCAATTAATTAACGTTCAAACAACAGATTGACATTATTTTATGCATTCTTAAGTATTTAGCTTGATTTGTTGTGAAGTTTATCTGTAGAAATATATATTACGCTGTTACGCTGCTGGGCTGCTAACTTCACGCTGCTAGCAGCGTCTAATTTCACACACATTTTTTTGAAAATTCCCATATTTTCAATTAATTAACGTTCAAACAACATACTAGCATTATTTTATGCATTCTTAAGTATTAAGCTTGATTTGGTTTGAAGTTTATCTGTAGAAATATATATTACGCTGTTACGCTGCTGGGCTGCCAACTTTACGCTGCCAACTTCACGCTTATTTCACATTGGAAAAAAAACTATGAAAAATCATATATTTTCATTCAATTAACGTTAAAACAACAGACTCACATTATTTTATTCATTCTTTAAGTATTTAGCTTGACTCGTTGTGATGTTTATCTGTAGAAATATATACATGTATTACGCGGTTACGCTGCTGGGCTGCTAACTTCACGCTGCCAACTTCACGCTGCTAGCAGCGGCTTATTTCACATTGGAAAAAAAACTATGAAAAATCATATATTTTCATTCAATTAACGTTCAAACAACAGACTCACATTATTTTATGCATTCTTTAAGTATTTAGCTTGATTTGTTGTGATGTTTATCTGTAGAAATATATATTACGCTGTTACGCTGCGGGGCTGCTAACTTCACGCTGCTAGCAGCGTCTAATTTCACCTTAAAAAATGAAAAATCATATATTTTCATTTGATTAACGTTCAAACAACAGACTGACATTATTTTATGCATTCTTAAGTATTTATCTTGATTTCTTGTGAAGTTTATCTGTAGAAATATATATTACGCTTTTACGCTGCTGGACTGCTAACTTCACCACGCTGCTAGCAGCGTCTAATTTCACACACATTTTTTTTGAAAATTCCCATATTTTCAATTAATTAACGTTCAAACAACATACTAGCATTATTTTATGCATTCTTAAGTATTAAGCTTGATTTGGTTTGAAGTTTATCTGTAGAAATATATAGTACGCTGTTACGCTGCGGGGCTGCTAACTTCACGCTGCTAGCAACGGCTAATTTCATATTAAAAAAAAACTTTGAAAAATCATATATTTTCAATTAATTAACGTTCAAACAACAGACTGACATTATTTTATGCATTCTTAAGTATTTAGCTCGATTTGTTGTGAAGTTTATTTGTAGAAATATATATTACGCTATTACGCTGCTGGGCTGCTAACTTCACAAAAAGAAACAAAAAATGAAAAAATGTGTAAGTTTTCATCTAATGAACGTTAAAGGAATATAATCGAATTATATCATCGATTCGTAAGTGTTTAGCCGGTTTTCTTGTGCATTTTATATGTTGTTTTTTTATTTTATTTTTTTATTTGGTGAAACCATGCGGTTTCGTTTATTTTTATTTTTTTCAAATTACAGATAAATTACATACACGAAATTATACAGTTTATAAAATAGTATAATAATATGAAATAGTATTATAGTATGAAACTTTTTCTAAACACATACATATAAAGACGTACATTTCACTGAAAACTATTAGGACAAAAGAAAAACAATCGTAAGTTATTACGATGTGTAGAATACACCTTTTATTGTCCTATGTTGAAACGAAAATCATAGGATAATAAGATGTATTTCATTTTATAGTTGTTCAATTACATGGTAGAATGGAAGTATATAATAATTATGAAGATGTACTATTTTCCTATTACGAAACGAAAAAGGTATAGGGTAATAGATAAATTTAGTCCGGAGATTAATTGTACGTTTTAGAATTACATACATTATATGGTTAAGTATTTGTTAAAAGTTGTTATAAAGTGATCTGAAATCTTTCTCTGTTTTAGGTATTTAGATAGGATATAATACTCAGACATAAATGTATTGTTAATATTACATTGTTTTGTCCAGCTTTCACTTTCAAAATATGTTTTACCAATACAGAAGGCGGCAAGTGATAAAATTAAGTTCATAAAATGATATTTGTGATTATGTATTTTATAACCAATTACTAAGTATTTTAATTGCCGTAAATTTATGGATATACCACATTTGTCGAAAATATTTTGTATAAAAAGCCACAATCTATCTGTAGCTTGGCAGTCAATAAACAGATGCTGATACGTTTCGGTTACATTACATAAACTACAATTGTTTGAGGCAGATATTTTCTATTTATATCTTATTTCATTCGATGTAAATATTTTGTGTATAATTCTATATTTGAACTGTTTTACTCTATTGTCGGGAATTGAATGTAAGAAAGAATATACATCTGACTAATTGACATCTAAGTTAAGTTCTCTTGTCCAAGAAGTATGAGTATATGGAGTAGTAATTTTATTATCAATGTCTTTGATTCTTAATCTATTAAAACAAACGTCAAGAGGAGTATTTACTAACGTTTGTTTCGATTCCGTTGAATTTAATTTTAATTTCCAAGATTTAGGTATAGCTTTTGTAAGTTTGCTGTATTCAGAAATCCAATTTTGAGTATTTATTAACTTATTTCTAATTATTTGTGAATTGATTTTGCCGTTTTCGTCTAAAATATCGTTGATGAAAATTATATTTGACTTTATCCATGACTGGAGTATCAAACATTTGTTATTAAACTTTATATATTTATTTCCCCATATTATTTCCTTACGTATGTCTCTAAATGTTGAGAGTTCCTTATAATGATTATTCTTTATTTTAAGCCAAACTTTCACGATTTCTTCGTAAAATAATGGCAATTTCAAGTCTATAGATTTTTTGTCTTCTAGGTTCATATTTATATGTTTGACTATAATAGTCCGCTATGCGGCCGCCACACTGCCAGATTCACAAAATCGATAAAAATCGTATTTTTTCTTCTAATAAACATGACAGCAACATAATGTTATTACTTCATGCGTTTTTCAGTTTTTGCATGATTTGTTGTGCAGTTTAACTGTAGAAATATATTAGGCTGCTGGGCTGCTAACTTCACGCTGCTGGGCTGCTAGGCTGATGGGCTGCTAACCTCACGCTGCTGGGCTGCTAGGCTGCTGGGCTGCCAACTTCACGCTGCTGGGCTGCTAGGCTGCAGGGCTGCCAACTTCACGCTGCTGGGCTGCTAGGCTGCTGGACTGCCAACTTCACGGACATGTACTTTGGTCAGCAGCTAACTCCATGCACGCCGAACGAGTGACGGCTATCAGATACAGTAAAACATGGTTATAGTGAACTCAGATACAGTTAAAAATAGAATACAGTAAAACATGGTTTAATGAACTCTGGTATAGTACAGTAAAACATGGTTATAGTGAACTCTGATATAGAGAAGAATCAGATACAGTAAAACATGGTTATAGTAAACTCTGATATAGTGAAGAATTAGATACAGTAAAATATGGTTATAATGAACTCTGATATAGTGAAGAATTAGATACAGTAAACATGGTTATAGTAAACTCTGATATAGTGAAGAATTAGATACAGTAAAACATGGTTATAATAAACTCTGATATAGTGAAGAATTAGATACAGTAAAACATGGTTATAGTAAACTCTGATATAGTGAAGAATTAGATACAGTAAAACATGGTTATAATGAACTCTGATATAGTGAAGAATTAGATACAGTAAAACATGGTTATAGTGAACTCTGATATAGTGAAGAATCAGATACAGTAAAACATGGTTATAGTGAACTCTGATATAGTGAAGAATCAGATACAGTTAACACGATTATAGTGAACTCTGATATAGTGAAGAATCAGATACAGTAAAACATGGTTATAGTGAACTCTGATATAGTGAAGAATTAGATACAGTAAAACATGGTTATAATGAACTCTGATATAGTGAAGAATTAGATACAGTAAAACGTGGTTATAGTGAACTCTGATATAGTGAAGAATTAGATACAGTAAAACATGGTTATAATAAACTCTGATATAGTGAAGAATTAGATACAGTAAAACATGGTTATAGTAAACTCTGATATAGTGAAGAATTAGATACAGTAAAACATGGTTATAATGAACTCTGATATAGTGAAGAATTAGATACAGTAAAACATGGTTATAGTGAACTCTGATATAGTGAAGAATCAGATACAGTAAAACATGGTTATAGTGAACTCTGATATAGTGAAGAATTAGATACAGTAAAACGTGGTTATAGTGAACTCTGATATAGTGAAGAATCAGATACAGTAAAACATGGTTATAATGAACTCTGATATAGTGAAGAATTAGATACAGTAAACATGGTTATAGTAAACTCTGATATAGTGAAGAATTTGATACAGTAAAACATGGTTATAATAAACTCTGATATAGTGAAGAATTAGATACAGTAAAACATGGTTATAGTAAACTCTGATATAGTGAAGAATTAGATACAGTAAAACGTGGTTATAATGAACTCTGATATAGTGAAGAATTAGATACAGTAAAACATGGTTATAGTGAACTCTGATATAGTGAAGAATCAGATACAGCTAACACGATTATAGTGAACTCTGATATAGTGAAGAATCAGATACAGTAAAACATGGTTATAGTGAACTCTGATATAGTGAAGAATTAGATACAGTAAAACATGGTTATAATGAACTCTGATATAGTGAAGAATTAGATACAGTAAAACGTGGTTATAGTGAACTCTGATATAGTGAAGAATTAGATACAGTAAAACATGGTTATAATGAACTCTGATATAGTGAAGAATAAGATACAGTAAAACATGGATATAATGAACTCTGATATAGTGGAGAATCAGATACAGTAAAACATGGTTATAATGAACTCTGATATAGTGAAGAATCAGATACAGTAAAACATGGTTATAATGAACTCTGATATAGTGAAGAATTAGATACAGTAAAACATGGTTATAATGAACTCTGATATAGTGAAGAATTAGATACAGTAAAACATGGTTATAATGAACTCTCATATAGTGAAGAATCAGATACAGTAAAACATGGTTATAGTGAACTCTGATATAGTGAAGAATCAGATACAGTGAACTATATAATCATACGTCAACCATTTTCTTTTGTACATAATTCAACCCAAGGAAGTGCTTACCAAAGCCAAAAAGTTGATGGCAGGGCCACTTTATCAATTTCCTTCATTAAACTTTTAAATTAGTATTTATACAAACCAACAACTAATTTGATTCAATACCGCAAACAAGAGGGCTATGGTGTCTCCATATATCGTTCACCTGAATAGCTTGGTGTATTTACTAATTTGAAAACAAGTGATTAGGGGTTGGGCTAATATTTTACCCGTGATTTGAATAATCTCCGTAGAGGACAGTAAACAAATATCAAAGCAGTTTTGGCCAAGACGCCAAATATCAAATATCTATAAACACCCCGTGCTTAGGTGAGGTAAATCATTTGCAAAAAAAAACACGAAAAAAGCCAATTGTTTCAATTGTTGAAATGAATATAGTGAAATTACTCAATCATTATTAGTACGAGTTAAACATGTGAACAAAGGGCAACCTTGGGATACACATATTGTGATCTTTATTGTCAGATGGCCTTTATTCCGAGGACATTTTGCCCTTAACAATAATGACCTTCATTCACAGGTGGTGGTCCCTAACACAAGTTTTCAGAGATGTTCTAATAGACTGCTACCAGGAAACTCAGTTGGTTCCTAGTAAGGTCAAAATATCGTGTTTATTAAGCCTAAGGAAGAATGCCAGCCTCAACGCATTCATTTAATATAAACTGCGCATGGTCACGGAATTTATTTCTGTTGTCATCTTACAAAGGAATTGAACCCGGAAGAACCATCACGAGACACGGAGATACGTCATGATTGGCATCAATAAATTAAATACCGATATGGTAATTAGACGTGAATTCCGAGAAGGATATTGTTCGAAAGAGCGAAGAAACTATCCCCGTATATCATATAAAGATAAACTCAGTCCATCATGAATATCTAATTTTGATTACAGACCAGAAGGTGGTTACAACCTCGTGGGAATAGGCAATTTAACAAATTCGTGACATTTTAGGATATTTAAGAACAGACATGCCGATCAAGTTCAGCGATACTCAATTGTGACAAAGATAATATTAATTATTCACTTGTCTGGTTCCTACTCCCATTAAAAAGGCTCGTTCAGATAATGGTGGATAAAACATGTTTTAAATCTTTCATTTCTATTGTCCCGGTGGAGTCCGCCCGAAATTACTTTAGACGCGTATGTCGAAAGAACGTGACTAAGTTGCATGCGTTTACTCCATTATCCAGTAGAATATACAAATATCAAGTAACCGCAATAATGCAACCTGAATAGCAGCAGCTCTCATGAATTTATTTATTTGTGTTCAACAAGTTGGCTTATGAGACACCTAGCTTTTAGTGTGCACAGTACCTCCCGAATCCCTTCTCTTTTCATAGGGTACCTGGCTGAGATGGGTCTACGGTTACTAACCATTTAATAATTAGCTGTCGGCTCACCAAGCGACCGCATCAGTTCTAACCCAGTCTCCACGGGACTTCTAGCATTTGCTCTCCCGCTCTGAGAGCGGACCACCTAACCACTTGACCACAGTTGCATTGATAAGCGGAGATATTTTACATTCAAACAAAAACAAATTTCACCATACACACATTATTTTCCTACGATAGACACAGCGCAACCCTAGTATCTCACTGCTTGTGATTCGAAATTTTATCTAAACAATTGACTTTCCATGTGGATAATTATATATTGTGAATAATGTGTTTGATTACATTATATCAAGTATTTCCCACGTGAGTAAAGTTACATTTAAATACATTGACATAACACATTTGCGACTCCAAATCATTGCTGGCTTGTCTATTCATCATACATTCTATGAAGATATTAAAATGATTTCTGTCATGCATAGTCTCCCTAAAGAACTGGATATAAATAATTATGTCGGACAAAATTCACTGACTACAAACCTCTACAGGATGGTGCCTTTCTGTTGCATGTTGTATACAATACCTATTGTTAATCGTTTCATATTTCTCGTGTGAAAAAGGTATATGTTTGCATAACTTCTTACGTCATTGTAATAATTAACATGCTGTATTTTACCAATTCGTCACAGAGAGCAAGCGCCGCCCCGTGAGATTGATCTCATAAACCCTGAGGCTTGTAATTTAAATGGTCCCATCTTGGGCTTAGCGGGCGAGTCTTAGATTCTCGGAAACAAAGAAATATAGTTTGAAAAATATAGTATCTTTATTGAATTACACTGCTTTTACAACGAACAACTACTTCAAATCGCGTGTTGCTCTGATCTTTTACTACATGACTTCATGCCATCAGAAGTGTTACTATTCCTTTGTGGTACAACATCAGTTATGTTTTATCCTAGTTACAGAATTTAGTTGTTTAGAAAATGCAACTTATTGAACATTAAGTTCCTGCTTGTGTCTTTATTAGTGCGTAACATTAAAAGTTATACTTCAATTAAGCATTCGATTATCATTTTTGCAAACTATCTCAAACTTGAGTTTTGACGCTGTTTAGCATTGCCTTGAATTGCTTTATGCCACTATGATTGCAAAAGTGTAAAATGTTCTTCAATGGGGCAATCACAAATATGATCATAATTGTTTCTGCTGCAAACTAGCATAAGTCTTAATACAACAATTTTATTATGCAATCTGAGCAATAAAAATGTAGTATGTAAAATGCAAGTATGAGATTTAAGTGTTTCCTCAGCTAAGAGATGGGCTATACTCAGGGTTAGAGAGTGAGTGGTCATACAAATAGTGTCTTGAACCAAATATTCTTATTATTGTTTGTACGTCAACAATAGAATCGAACTCCCCATCGTAAGGTCCTCATATGTACGCAATGCTCTAACTAACGTGACAATCACTCTTGTTTTTCATTCATTTATCACCCTCTTTATTCATTTATCACCCCTCTTCATTCATTTCGCTTCTCAAAAATTCGTGGAACGGATTCTTTCATTCCCGAAAGTTACACATTAGTAACAGATTAAGAACAATAGTGCATATCCCACCAAATATTGATGTTTATGGCAGACGCTTTCAATGCCATACAAAATTCCATTCAATTTTCATTAATAGTCCCGACAGAGAGTTCTGGGGAGGAATCTTTATCATCAACGTACCATCAAATCAAATAGAAGGTAGAATTGACATTGAACTATTTCCAAGTTTGTTCAAATTTAATTAACAAATATATAACAAAGCAGTTTTTCGGTATTTTGTAGCGGAAATGTTAATCTAGTGAACCGTGCCTCAGAATTTTGACAACTGTTTTCATTTTTTATTCATGGCTAATTACGTAATAAACAGCGGGCGGGGTTCCGGGTAAAAAATTTCTTTAAAGTCAAGTATCTAACGAACGGAGGACGTTATCAAAAATCTGAGGCACGGTTCCCTGTCTTTAAAGAAAGTTTGTACCCTGAACCCCGCTGTGTACGTAATACGACAATGTTAATTCGAAAATGACACCTTCTGTGTTTTTGTAAGCGAGTAATTAACAATAAAAGTGACAGATCATTATCGTCTCATGAAATCAACGAATTTCGATTTATCGATGCATCCCATACAATTTTGATAGCCAGTCAAATTCACGAATGTTTACGGTTAAATAATTAAAACCACGCCCAGGTTTGATGTCTAGTAACAAGAACTTTAATAACAAATAGAAAGGACTTGGATTACAGCGTCACCCCAATAGCATTAACAGAATCGTCAAGAACAACAGGTGTTAAAATAAGCGAACTTAACAATGTACCGTTCTTCATGTTTTCAGTATATTTACCGTCTGTTAACGATACAGAAGAGGACTATAATACTAGCTTAGATAAATTGAACGATACTCAACAGAATGACATGTGATGTTTTTAGGCGATTTTAACGCGGACTTATCGAAAAGGGTCAATACTGATTTCCGCGCTGATGTACTCAGACAATTTATAAAACGTAATAACTACACTGCCAGTGTGTGACGATATCTGCATAGTCTCAGACCACAATCCAATTCTGACAACTAGGCGATTGGTATTGCCTAAATTCACCGAATAAGTGTACCAGCATTGACATGAATAATTATAGTGACCTACTCACCTATTATCTTCAGTGTCTAGCCTTGCAAAATTTTCACGTGAACCCGAATGATATAGAACAGTTGTATACACATATAACAAAAAGCATTAATGCGGCCAGTAAAGTGCTACCACTCAGCAAATACAATAAACATGCCAAAACCATATTGGACTAAAACGGTAAAAAGCGCACACACTGCCCAAAGGCATGCACGTGTGAAGTGGATTAGCTCTGGTAGATCACGTGACAAGGACAATACGACTAATATAGAGTACAAACGAGCTAAGCGTCTATTCCGAACTGAACAAAGGGCAGCCATTAAGGCACGCGATTACAGATTCCTTGACGAATTACGAGAGTCAGCTACATGCGACCTGAAAACTTTCTGGAGACTTGTAAACAATAAGCAACGCAAAGAGAAATCATCTATATAAGAAATAACTACCGCTGGTAATACAATGCGTGACCCCTTTTAGTATTGCAGAATATTTCAAAGATCACTTCTCAGAAATATTTACCCCAATGTCAAAAGAACGCTTTGACACAAACTTTCAACATAATATAGCTAGACATGTTGGCAATTTTCTCGGCTCAGATGACTTCTCCACAGATGATGTATTAACAACCCATACAGTATCGAGATTGAGGAACTTATAACAAATATGAAATTGCTGAAATCACGAAAAGCCCCCGGACACGATAGTGTGGTAAATGAACACACCAAATACGGTAGTCATACGTTGCACGAATATATACTTAAATTGTTTAATCTAATAATTGAAACCGCATACATTCCGTCAGATTGCAAACTTGGCGTAATTATACCAATTTATAAAGAAGGTAAGCCAAAAGACAAGGCAAACAGTTACATACCAGTCACTCTGCTACCGTCACTTTATAAACTATTTGAATCTGTAATACACGATAGGACAAGGGCTTTCCCAACACCCAACAGCATGCGTATCAGAGACATATTGGTTCATTAACGGCCTCCTTTTCTGTACAAGAAACAGTGATGTCGTACCAGGAGTATGGATCCTCGACGTATGCTGCTTTTCTAGACGCTTCAGGGGCTTTCGATAATGTGAATCATTTTGCGCTCTTCTATAAACTTCATGAATTTGGTATACAGGGAAAGATGCTACGTGTGCAGCTATACTGCTGCACTAACATTAAAAGTGCAATTAAAGTCAACGGAGTGACGTCATCTGTTTTTCCAGTTTCCCATGGAGGCAGACAAGATGGCGTACTATCTATCTGGATGTACCTTCTTTTCATTGATAAACTGTTGTGTGACTTAGAATCATCTCCACATGGTACCAGTATAGAATCAATAAACATTTAAAATCCAACTCTAGCAGACGACATAACGCTGATTTCCCCATCACTGACGTCATCAATCACAAATCAACAGAGTGTATGGAACGCCTCCACTGACTTTTATCGTGCATTATTACTTCGTTATGTATGAAACTAAGTTTGTAATGCATAATGGTCATTCGTTCTGTGCAAAATGCAATTCGCCGTGTGGAATTGCGTTTTACACAGAACGAATTACCATTATGCATGACAAACTTAGTGTCATTCATAACGAAGTGAAAATGCACGATAAAAGTCAGTGGGGGCGTTCCAAAGTTTATCCGCTCAAGACATTACTTTATTAGAGCGTTTTATTCGCCTTTGTGCTAAATGTGTACAACACCTACCTTCACGGACAAGAACAGATTCTGCATTGTCCTTGTTAGGCTGGCTACCTATACTAGCAGACGTAAATATTGTTATATTTGTTTGTATTTTCATGTATATTGATGTATCATCTTAATGAGTTACCTTCTGAAAATAAAGATATTATTATTATTATAGATAAACAGAAACTGTGTACTATGCCTTCACACTTAATAGCTCGCAAGATATTTGGTTATAGAATACAATTATTTGTAATTCGCCGGTTTCCAGTTAAGCACCCCCTAGCGGTACACCGCTATATGGTGAAACAAGATGACAGCGTATGGGGTCATGTGGAAAGCAGTGGGAAGTCAATATATTTTATCATCTACTGAGAGTTATTTTCTACAAAAACATATACAAATTGAACAGTCATTTCTTATAGGTGCCACAAATTTCATGCTTATATATATGTATTAATTAAATCGCACATCTACACATAGACAATATATGTTACATGATTATATTTGCTTATAGAAATCAGGGTCTATATGAGTGATCCTGTAGAAATGCTCTCAGCTGCGAGTTTATATAAAACAGTACGATTAACTTAAAAGTTAAAAAGTGCACTCTTTTTTATCCACACTTCAAAAACATTTTGTAAACAAATGACCAAATGTATACGTTTTAAAACTGGTGAAATACTCCCCGGGTCATTACTGTCTTGACTATTTTTCAGTTTGTTATAGAAATACACGTATAAACATTTGTTCATACTTTAATAGTTTAGATCGACGTGGATACGGGTTTAAGCCTCTTTAAACCCATATGTTAAATGTGTAAAATGGATAACCTAAAGTTGAAAACTGTTAAAAATAGGCTATAAATTTATAATATTATATTAAGTTAGTATATATACTGTACATACAAAGCTTTAGATGTACATGCATATCGGTAAAAACATATATATAGTCTTTATATATGTCCCCTTAATGTAGAGACACAGACAAATATAAATAAAAATTCATACATAGCTTGTGCGTAAATCTATTTCTATATTCTTATCACATAAAAAAACAACTTAAAATCATAAAAAATCCCTTTTTTAAGTCTGATATAATTCAGAAAATATATTAAGGTAGATAATCGTCAGTAACACATATACAGGTTCGTTATAATGATGAGCTAAAATTCATGTTATAATTATATTAAAAGATTTAGGCATGTCCTACTATGTGCACACATATATCTCGGATCTTTTATTATGTTATATGGTGTCTTTCAATTAGTATTTGCTGTCACCATCTATTGCTTACATGACCCCAGTTTGGATCTTGTTTAGAAATACATAAATATGAAAAAGGCAATATAAAGGCGTTCATTTAAATATAAAATGTCAGGCTTTTATAACGTTTATTGGCAGGAAGTATATTGGTCTCCCACTGTGTCGGACATCATAAAACTGATAGGGGGTCTTATGTCAGCTTGATGTATATCTAGATAGTGCACAAAGAGTGATACTGTTTATTATTTTTATAATTGGTTAAAATTGTGGCTGGGATCACATTAATTAGTCCCTGATTGTTGTAACATGAAGTCGATAAACTGTATATTGGTCACAGTTTTTATAGTCACAAACGTGGGTGCGAATATACACTTCAAATTAACATAAACTTAACACTGGCCGGTAATGTAATGTCTGTTTGAACTCGCGTACTAATAAACTTTTTATTGAAACATAAGTAATGAAAGGATTTGTCAAATTTGTTCTATTGTGAAATGATATTGAAGATGAATACCATCTTGTATACATGTGTCTTTATGCTACCGTACAAAATACATGTACGAGTATATAATTATTTCAAGAGTATATGCAGAATGCGACCTTTAGTACGTAGGATTAGTTTTACGCTATATTGTTTTGTGGTGTCAAACTGAAAATATAAATATATATTAGAAATGAATGTTCAGCTGTTTGTACGAGAATGCTTATTTTTTCTACTTATGATGGTTTCTGACTGTGACAATTATTTTGTTATTTACTTCTTTAATCACAATGAAAGCATACTTAATTTATAAACTAATTATAAGCTAGCCATGTAATAATCATGACCTGTTTGTAAAATTATAATTCTGTTCTGTTATATTCAATATCGAAAAAAATGTTGTTTATAAACGTACGCACACATATTTCTGTCACTATATATGGTGCTTACATGAACCCAGTTTGGGTCTTGTTTAAAGGGCAACGCAACCCTAATTATGAATTAATCTCATTTAAATAATTATTTATTATTATTCTGAAAAAAAATAATCATTTGAGCGTTAAAATACGCACATTGAAGATATTTTACGAAAATATCGTAGAAACTTGGTTATCTGAAAGAGTACATGGCGCCGCCATTTTACCCATTTACAATCGATTAACAGTTGTGTGTGACGTCATATCCCACAAACATGGATATGGCGAATAAGCGGGGAGTGAAAGAGAATGGTTGATTATTATAGATATCGCCTTTAATTGTGAGGAATAAGCTTAGGAAATCACGCATTTGTATTTTAGAATCATAGCCAACATATTCTTCCACGTTATCCACCAAAACACAATTTTCACAGCCACAAAATTCTTCAATAGAATCAAAGCTTAATTTTCCATTCGACACTAAAGTAAATCCATTTTTATAGTGACATGAACTATAATACTAACATTTTTTTATATTTATAAATTGCGTGAAAAATACTGACGTGAAAACGTCTGTTCTGTTCTGTTCTGTAATATAGCATCCCTGATTATAGTTATATTTCATTGATAAGAATTAAGATCAAACACTACGAAGTGCAAAAAACATTATAATTGGTTGTATTTTCTTACACCATTTCCATAGTAAATCTATCTATATACAAACATGTAAAAGTTAATTTACAGATTAAATATCACTGAAGATTAATATAATTATCACATCTATACAAAGTGGTGTACGAACGCACAGTTATATTGTTTGTTGAGTTGGGAGTTAAACAGTATTGCACATTTAATTGTGGGGTAATATATATATATAGCATCATTGGTCTGATTCGCGGGAAAGCACGGAAAATCTGGAAATTTGCCATTATTTTCGGGAAAAGTAGAATATGATATACGTAAATGCTTATTAATCATGTAACAAGCATAAAAGCCAAAAACATGTGCAGTTACTTCTTAAACTTTTGCCTAAATTACCTTTCAGACTGTCAATCCATAATCACTACACATTTATTTTCCACCTTCAGTACGCTCACTTTAAAAATCAATATCTCCCACACTGATGAAAATTACATCACGAGACAGCAAGAACCAGACATAATATTGCATCATAGACTTCTTACACTTCTGTTGAAAAATAATGTTCTATGTCATAGTTCTAATTGATCAACCAATGAAAAGTCGCTAATCAGTTGATCACGCGACCACACACGGTTAAAATTGCCATATTACACATGTCTGTCGGTGTTTCTTTTTGAAGTCAGCTGTCTCCACATATCATTGTCCTGTGCATATTTCAGTGTCATAAAACTTGCTGAGACAGGATGATGTGTAATGTACCGCTTATCTGATTGTTAATTGAAGTTTAATGTGAAATTGGAGTAATAGTAGCAAATTGGGACCTTGGTTATTGTTTTAGGTACGTGACGTAGACTAAATAAACAAGCAGTGTCATGGAGTTGTCTATAATTTGAAATAATTATTAAATCATTATCAGATATTTTACATTATCAGTAAAACGATTGAAGAATTACATATACAACTCATACTTAGTTTTATTTTGATCTCATGAAATGTTTCTGTTTATTATTAATTTTCCATTATGAAATATCACTAACAATCGTATTTTCATATTTTTTTTCTTTATTATACAGACAAAATAATTGCACCATAATTATTTGTTCAAACATCATAATATATAATGCGTTCATGCACATTTAAACAATCAATAATTATTACGTCGGTATATGACATAATTTTTTTTATAAAATTTCGAAATTAACTGAAGTTTGTCACACCACCAATCACATCATTTTTGTATAAATTCAAAACGAATAGCGGTGTTAAATTGTTTGTACCGAATGGCTAGTAACCATTAATTTGGATAAGTGTAAACAATATTGTCATTTATAATACAATATACAATACAATGTCTTTTAAGGCCGTATCTTTTATAAAAGTGCTCGCAGAACGGGTGTACTGGCTTTTACACGTTGTGATATCTAGGACGTCACGATATGTGACTTTTCTTTCAAAATGGCGGCGCACTAGGAGATTCGCTCAACCACAAAATGACAATATTAAATCACCAATATTTTTGTTAAATGGTGGATTTTTTAAAAAAAAATGCAGGAATCATCATAACTTTAATATTTCTACACGACTAAGTGCTTGCAAAGTCAACATTGCGTTGCCCTTTAAAAATATAAACAAGAGGGCCACATTGGCCCTTTATCGCTAACCTGAAAACAAAGGCCAATAATCAATGACCAGGTAATATAGTTTCCATCTCGTAAAACTCATTTTTACGTAGATTTTGAGATCAAAACCAACAATGAAGGTATAATACTGTTAAACAAGCGAAAACGTAGCAAATTTTCTAATCCAAGGGTCCATAACTCTTGAAGTTGTGGTCCGATTCCATCCACAACTAAACTTGTCCAAATCCATAAGGTAATACACATTCAATGTAAATATGATTAGGATCGGTGAATAAATGAAGGCGCTAGAGTGTAAACAAGCTAAAATATAGCAAATTTGCTAAGTCAAGGGCCCATAACTCTTGAAGATGTGGTCCGATTCCACCCATAATCGAACTCATTCAAGATCTTTTGGTTATACTCATTTACTGTAAATTTTATTAGGATCGGTGTATAAATGTAGGTGCTAGAGTGTAAACAAGCTAAAATATAGCAAATTTTCAAAATCAAGGGCCCATAACACTTGAAGTTTGGGTCCGATTCCGTCCATAATCGAACTTGTCCAAGATCTTTTGGTTATACACATTTACTGAAAATATGATTAGGATTGGTGAATAAATGAATGTGCTAGAGTGTAAACAAACTCAAATATAGCAAATTTTCTAAGACAAGGGCCCATAACTCTTGAAGTTCTGGTCCGATATTGCCCATAATCGAACTTGTCCAAGATCTTTTGGTTATACACTTTACAGAAAATATGATCAGGATTGGTGAATAAATGAAGGCGCTAGAGTGTAAACAAGCTGAGTGTAAATAATCAGATTGTGCCCATAATCGAACTAAGCCGAGACGTTGTGGCCATATACATTGTGAGCAAGATTCGTAAAGAGCTGCGGTTGCTAGAGTGTAAACTAACTAATTGTGGACGGACGACGGACACCGGACATTCACCGATCCTAAAAAGACAACAATCTATTCTAAAATGTCAATGCAGCTTATGCTGTCTATACTGACAGGAAGTATATTGGTATCCAACTGTGTCAGACACCATAAAACTGATAAGGGGTCTGATAAAACAGCTTGATGTATATATATCTAGATACCGCACAAAGGACGATACTGTTTATTACTTTATCACTTGTATATCTGCATGGTTTAAATTGTGACTGGGATCACATTAATTAGTACCAGATATTGTGATAACTTTAAATCGATAAGCTGTATATTTATCACAGTTTTTATTTACATACGAAGTTGTGAATTAAATTGACATCCGGCCTGTATTATAATGTGTGTTTGAACTTGCTTTAATCATTTGAACAAAACATTTATAGTAATAATTTCGGTTATGATCTAATAAACTTTTATTAAAACGTAAATAGTAAAGAAGCGATTTGTTATATTTGTTAAATCATAAATGATAATTACGATGAATATTGTTTTGTATAAATGTGTCTTTACGAAATATAATATGTATTTCAAGGGTACGTATATAATATATATATATATTAAGGTTTTGATTTGTGTTACGCTGAAAATATAAATTATTATTAGAAATTAACAACTGCTTGTACGTGAATGCTTATTTATTCCACTTATAGTTTTTGACAATTATTTTGTGATTTGATAATAATTATCACAATGAAAATATACTCACCTTATGAAGTTAATATTTAACCATATGTACTGTTTTATTGAATCTGTTTCAGCTGTAACATTTGATATGCTGTAAAACGTTGTTTATTGATGCATTCAAAACCATATATATTAATAAGAATGTATTTATTGCTGGAGACTTTAATGACACTCTCTCATACAACGATAGAATCACGAACACAATAAATAAAACAAAAACTAATACAAAAACTCTTACTGAATCCATAAAAGCATTAAGTCTCACCGATATATGGAGAATAAAACACCCGCTTACAAAGCAATATATAGTCAGACTCCATGATACCGGTGGCCCCATGATACCGGTGTAAACACGAATCTCGCGATATTTCCAATATAACGCCATCTAGCAGGCTGAATGTTTACAGGTAACTTTTATTTTATCACTTCAATGCGTACAAAAAATTCCGTATATTTTGCTAACATAGAACGAACTCTGATGTTCATTTATTTTACCTCCATTTCGCTCTGTTTGCAGTCAGTTACTAACTAAATCCTACCCTTACTCTCCATTTTATATATTTGTCTCTTTTGCAATGAAATATTACACAAACCTGACAGTTAATGACGACATCAACAAATGATAAACAAATGTAATCAATTTCGGCGGGAAAAATCGAATGATGCAATAAATATTTAGTCATTTTTACGTGTACACCGGTTGCATGGAGTTGTAACCCGCGACGATCTTTCAAACATGTACTGATATTGACACTTAAAACATTGACATTTCGATAGTCAGAAAGTTTTCACCGATCATGAAGTAAATATAAGATGTGAATGAATGAGTATGTTTAATATTTTGTGTATATTAGTAGCAATTTCTTCATTTAAATGACATTTTCTATTAGTACACCGGTACCGGTGGGACCCATCCTACATGGAGACGACAAAACGGAATTCAAAAAAGTAGAATAGATTTTTGGCCAATTGACAAAAGTGCTTGCCCTATGGTTTCCACTTGTGATATAAGACCTGCACAGATAAACTTTACAGATCACATGGCTGTATCATTAAAACTAAGGCTCCCAACAAAAGAGGTCCTGGTTACTGGAAATTAAATAATTCCCTATTACTAAATGACCACTACGTACAACACATAACACGACATATAAACGATGTTACAAAACTTTGTGATGAACACAATTATAATCCACAAATAAGATGGGAAATGATAAAACATGAAATAAAACAAGAATCTATTAATTTCTCTATAAATTTATCTAAACAAAATAAACAACAACTAAATGAACTAGAGAAAGAACTCCTTCGTCTAGAAAGCGACAGTCCTCAGTCTGAAATCATAAAAACAAGAATCAACTCGATCAAAATTAAAATACAGAATATATACGACCAAAAGGCGACAGGAGCAAAAATAAGATCACGTATACAAACCTTGGAAAATGAAAAAAATGGTAAATTCTTTTCAAACTTAGAAAAAGCTAGGCAATCAAGAAAGGTCATGTCCTCAATCACAGTCAACAATAAACAAATAAATAACATATATGATATCTTACAAGAAGAGGTTAAATTCTATAAAATGTTATACACATCTGAACACATTGACAACAGTAAAATACACAATTACCTTTCCAACACAAACATACGAAATACTTTAAACAAAGACCAATCTTCTTTATGCGAAGGTCCCTTAACTAATGAAGAATGTAGGAAGGCCGTCTTCGAAATGAAAAAAAAAAGTCCAGGTAACGACGGTATTAGTGTTGAATTCTATCAAACATTCTGGCCTGTTATAGAACATTTTGTCGTTGCTTCGCTGAATTATGGTTACACCAAAGGTGAACTATCTTGCGCACACAAACATGGACTCATATCCCTTCTATATAAGAAAGGTGACCCGGAAAACATCGAAAACTGGCGACCGATTTCATTGCTATCTATCGACTATAAAATCGCAGCACGAGTTATGGCCAAACGACTACAAAGTGTCTTAACCATGGCCAACAAGGATACATCAAAAATAGGTTCATTGGGTTCAACATTCGACTTATACAAGATATTATTGATTATATTGAAGAATGCAATGTCGATGGTGCCATAGTTTTCTTAGACTTTAAAAAAGCCTTTGACACGGTTGAATGGAACGTTATGCTTCAATGCCTGAAAAGGTTCGTATACATGGAATCAAAATAAATAATTGCACAATTCCCTTAAAAATAAGTCAACTCGCAGACGACACTACATTATTCGCAAAAGATGTTAATGATATCATTCATGCGTTAGATATTGTCAATGAATTTGCTACACATTCGGGCCTACGTCTAAACAATAATAAAACAGAAATTTTAGGACTAGGAACGTTAAAAAAGAACCAGAATACAATTGCCGATCTCAAATGGGCTAATGAAATAAAAGCACTTGGGGTATATTTCGGCCATGATAAACAAAAATGTGAATCATTAAATTGGAATAGCAAAATTGATAATTGCACCAAAACCATAAACAACTTACAATTAAGACATTTAACATTCTATGGAAAAATCACGATTATTAAAAGCTTACTACTACCAAAGTTTACCTATCTTATGCAATCGTGTTACGTTCCAAAACATGTAGTATCAAAAATCAATAAAATGTTGTATGCTTTTTTATGGAATAATCGCAGAGAGAAAATCAAAAGAACCATATTAATTAACACAGTCTCTAATGGTGGTTTAGGTATGACATACATAGTTTCTTATATAAAATCACTACGAATTAAATGGCTAAAACAATTCTTAGAACATGATGCAATAGCGAACTGGAAAACAATTCCAAAATTTTACTTCAATCAATATGGTAAAAATCTGCTCATCTTTTATACTAAGCCTGGTTCTGAAAAAAAGCCTACCAGCAATTAAACATAAACTTTCAAATGTTTACAGCGATATTCTCACGGTATGGCTCGAATTTCAAAACAATGTGAACAAACATATACCCAAAACATTCCGAGAAATCAGACAAGAAGTCCTCTGGGGTAATAAACACATAAAATCAAAATCAAACATAACGTTATTTAACAAGAATTGGATAAACTCGGATATTTACTTTTTAAATGACATACTGGATAAGAAAGGCATAATCAATGAAACTTTTATACTCAATAAGCTAAAATATAAATCAAACTGGATATCAGAAATAAGCATTCTCAGAGAATCGATACCACCAGAATGGAAGAAACTAGTACAGACAAAATAATCTTACCTTACAAAAGTTAAAACAAACTTACATTTGCAACTTGATGATTTAAAACATCCTTTAAAAACAATGCAAAACAAAGACTTCTATAATGTTTTTATAAAACAAAAATCTGAACTTCCATACATTCATAAATTTTGGGAAAATAATTTAGACAAACGACAATTCTATTCGACTCTTTTCTATAATGGCTGGAAAGCAACTTGTTTAGACAACAGAGTAAAACAATTCAAATATAAATTAATACACAATACCATTGGCACAAATGAAAACCTTATGAAATGGAGAATTTTTAATTCGCCCTCATGTCTTCACTGTCATGCTATTGAAAACTATGTACACTTTTTCATTGAATGTCCTTGTACAACATCACTGTGGACACAGGTTAATACAGCCTTTAAAAGTCTTGGCTTCGATCATAATTTTAGATACTTAAAATACATAGTTTTTGGATACAAAGCAGAACTAAGAGAATATAACAATATTAACATCATCATCAACCTAATAACTTTCAGCATTTATAAAACATATCTTATATCTGAAAGAAGAACAAAACAACACAACATAAGATGCATCCTTATAAATGAACTAAAACTGGCAATACATATACTTAAAACACAAAATAAATCACACACATTAATCAGACATTTCTTGGACCACATAATAAACATGCAGTAAACAGTATATATTTCATTAAAACCATTTATGTGCTTTTTAACAATCTGTACCATTTTGACCATTGTTGAATTCATATATGTTTTAAATACTTGGTATAAAATCATGGGATGGTTCCCGACCCTCTCCCACCAATGACGGGGAATAATAAACGGGCTAGATCTACATGACAAAGCCGAAAAGAAAAAAAAGAATGTATTTACAGTAGGAGAGGTATTGAGAGCTATACATTTGTACTTAACTTATTTAGATTATAATATTATATCATCTTATCGATCGCGATCAGAATTAAGATATGTTTTTTTGGAAACATGTATAATATGTATGTATACACAATGATGACCCCATCTAATATAAAACTTGGAGGCATATAGTTGTAATTTTTGTATGGTATATTATTAAAAATTGTATTATATATGGAAATAAGACTGCATGGACTCCACTTTTTGCTCCAGTGGAAACAATAGTTAAATCTAATAAACAAGTCAAAGTTTTGTCAAAATATTTATTCAATCATCACATTTTTTGTTATCAAGTTTTTGATAACATATAATATACATGTAAATTAATTATTTACCGAAAAGCGTGTACATTTGATGTATATATACAAATACATGTACATAAACATGCTGACAGAAATTCTAACTTCAAATGCCCGTATATATTACTAAATTAATACGTACATAAAATATGGTTACAACGGACAAAGGGGTCAATATTTAATTGAAAGAAAATGGGATGCGTAATCTATTTAAATACAACATCATTTCAGAGACTAACGGTTATTATATCAATGTCTATCAATCGCCGTAAACGACAAACAAGAAAAATATGTCAAGCACATGTAATGATAAGAATATGACCCCATACGCTGCCATTTTGTTTTCCCATATAGCGGTGTACCGCTAGGGGGCGCTTAACTGGAAAGTCGCGAATTCGTGGCTTCACAAATCAATCCGGATTAATTCCAGACATTTGTTCCATACTATTTAAATACGGATTAAACCGATACTTGACTTGAAACTTACAAACAAGTACATTACCGCCGAAACGTATAGTGAATAACGCTGTAAGTTATCATCACCGGTCGGCATGGTTACAGCGTACTCACGACACGGACTTCAGAAGATTAAGATGTACTCAGGATAGAATAGCACCGTCGTACTTCTGGTCCTGTGCTACCTCTAAGAGTGATATTATAAATGCCATTACAACAGTGAAAGTGATAACATTTGCATACAACAGAACAGAGACACAACAGTGTCTTCTATGTGATACACTAACATACATATGACATAAAAAGACATATCATTATAGAATGCGTTTGGCTTAGTGATATTCGCCGAAACTAAGTAGATTTTATTTTACCTAGAAAGATGTAGTACGAGATATTTAGAAATGTAGCACAGTATTTTTTTTTCAATGATATTGCAAAAAAAATGAAAAAACGCACTGACAACATTTTTATGAGATGTGGCTAAAGAAAGGCATTATGTAAATGTTGTTTTAGAGCATTATAAACTATATTTCTTACATTTTACTATTATTTTATACATTATTATGTATTGCTTAATTCAAAAAGCTAATGGGCCTTTAAAAGATCAGTGTGTGACATTAATGACAGCCTAAGATTAATAATAGTGGTTAGATTGAATCTGAATCTCTTACATCTCTTCAATCTATTAATTGTTAATAAGGGTTTCAGACTATTACAAATAGCTCAGGCTTTCAAACTTTGGGAAACTATAGCCCTCTTGGCTATCATGTCCAAAACGTTAATATTACACACTGAAAAATGATAATTCTAAATAAAACCTAATTTCTTCTGCCATAATTTCAATCAAATACTAGAAGTTATGATATTACAAAAATGTAGTTAGAAAAAATAACAAACTATCATCTCGTAAAATAAACATCAGTGAAGCTTTTAGCGTGATAATTGGTTACGTACGAACCTGTCATATTAAAATCTATCATTTTAAGTCTGATTGCTATTTCAACTATTTATTTCCTATTCAAACAGAAATACCTTGACATGCAATAAATATTAAAGCATTTCATGAATTCAAGTAAAATGAATCCACCAAGCCATCAGTGTGAAAACATTTCAGTATTGTGATAATTTTCAAAAGCAGTTCATTACGGACCGTAACGGGTAGTATTGCTAACGGTTTCCCGACCCAATCTATGTTCCGGTGTAACGTTTTCAATCTGCCCCTGTCAGGTTACCCCCCCCCACGGTAACTTAAAAACATGTTCAAAGTAGCGGCCCCGGTAACATTAAAACGTTTCAATAATCCCTCCCCGGTAACTTGAAAAACGTTTTCAAACTCCCTCCCCCGTTTTAATGATCCCTCCCCGGTAACTTGAAAACGTTTTCAAACTCCCTCCCCCGTTTTAATAATCCCTCCCCGGCAACTAGAAAACGTTTTCAAACTCCCTCCCCCGTTTTAATAATCCCTCCCCGGTAACTTGAAAAACGTTTTCAAACTCCCTCCCCCGTTTTAATGATCCCTCCCCGGTAACTTGAAAACGTTTTCAAACTCCCTCCCCCGTTTTAATAATCCCTCCCCGGCAACTAGAAAACGTTTTCAAACTCCCTCCCCCGTTTTAATAATCCCTCCCCGGTAACTTGAAAACGTCTTCAAACTCCCCCCTCCCCTATGTTGATTCTTCTTGGCGAAAGCGTTTGCATTTCAGGTTATAATTAATACTAAATGATTCACAATATATTCCTGTATTTCTAAACTGAATTTACGCGATAATTATATGAAGCTATGAAATCCTATCAGGGTCATGGAGAGTATGCACCTTTATTCAATTAATTAACAGAATTGCTAGAAAACCTACAATAGTTAAATGTTTTTTATCTTCTTGTTTGGCAAAATAATTCAAGATTGTAATGGTATTTTCGCAAGAACGCTCATGGGATTCCATAGGCCCGAATGAGTATATAACGTCATTTGATTTCGTCATCTGATTTCGTCATTAGGACCACGTGTATAGTCTGCTCGGTGCTCGTCCATTTAACTGACATAAAAAGTATGTACTTTATAAACGATGATTAACTTGAACACACTTGAATACACAAGCAATTTCAAACGCTGACTTATCGCTACACTCCTAAATAATCTGAAAACGTTTTTCACGTTACACCAGCGCAGACTCTGAAGTTTCTGTTATCAAAAGTATTATTATTATTGTTATCAAGAGATTAGAACCGACGACCGTTCTATTGGTAGTCCACAGTGTAACCACTAGATCACCTATCTACCTTTACAGACTAATGCAACGACTATAATGCTACTATAATTCGAACATAGAAGAAAAGTGAAGTAAATTTCCACAGTTTCTCGTGAACTTTAGCTTCAGACACAATATTTTACAAGCAAACTGGCATCTGGTACCATTAGGTAAACAATGTGTTTTTATATCCGAACGGATATTGACAAATTATTGCTTCGGGAAGAAGGACTGCACGATAATGCAGCTTACAAGAGAAGCACATTTATCTACTTCACTAAATTATTGTCAACCTTTCAGACAAACTACTAACAAACACATCCCCAATCTGAAGGCGATGTAAATCAACTGTTTAACAAGAATGTGGGAATTAAAACTGTATCTACATGTATATCGATTACAAGATTATTAGCAACCATGTGCTATATCTTTTAGATAATCAAAGTACTGAGAGTACTGTCAGAAGCGAAAGTTAAAATGTTATTGATAATATTTGGTAGATATGCATTAGATAACTAATGATACCAAAAATCTCAACCAACTGTAGGCCATAATGCTACAAACCCAAATGTATATATTGTTTGGACTAATATGTTCCTCAAAAGGAAGAGTCAGTTTTGGCCCAGTACTAGTGTAATGAAGACGTTTTGGTAGAGGTCCACTTGTTATGCTCTTGTTATACCCCCACTTCCTGTTCACTGTAAAACACGTCTGACTCTTAAAACTTCGTAATTATATATAATGATAGAGTTAATATCTCTTTAATTAGGGTTAACTCTTTAGCGATGTGGTTGAGTGTCCACCTACACTGCTAGTGGTCCTGCGTTGAAGGAATTCTTAAAACGCCCCGAATTCAGTCAAACGGGCTGTTTATAGTTCTGTTTTAATAATAATTCATTTATGTTGAAGTTGTTTTTAATAAAGATGTATTATGCAAACCCATCTCGCAAATAAGAAATTCATTTCGCGAGATCGAGTCCATTCCGTACTTTATATCTATCAAGTAGGCTGAGTTAACTGGTATCCTCGCTCTGCTAGTGTTTTTAGCGATTCCCATGCGAATAGTAGCGATGCGTACCATTTAATGTCTTTATGAATGAAACATTTGTGCGGATCGCCCTTATGAATGAAACTTTTGTGCGGATGAATACTGAATTATTAAACTCAATAGTTTTACATTTTAAAATGCCCAAACAATGTAATAATTCAAAACGAACATAATCCAGCAATAAACTTGTATCAAAAATGCAATCGTTAGAGTTACACAACCAGTGGCACTATTTTTCAACGCGAATGTATGGATAAGAGGCGTCACGTTTTTGTAAGTACAAAACTGGGTGTATTCTTGCGCTTCTAAAAAGTAAATGTTGATTCCCAGAAAGGACCATGTTTACAATACTTTCTGATGCAAGTAAAGGCATTCTTTATAATCTTTCTGATTTATTGTCATATCGTACTGTCATAAACGTAAAAGGTGTGATTTTTATATATTACTAAATAAAACGCGTAGACATATTGAATGTTCTATGTTTTTGTATAATTATGATGCTTTATACACATACATTTTTTAACTCAATTATAAATACAACGGCGTTAAACCCAAATAAATAAAGCGAAAAAATACGAATGAACTTGTTCATAATTTGTTTTCAAATATATTATCTTCTGTTAACAGACTAACTTATCAAATATTTATTGTATAACTGTTTGTGATTGATTATTTGAACTTTTGGTTGTGTACATTATTTGATGGCCTTACATCAGATGAATATTTCATAATTGGTATTTATTATATCATCGTATATTATAAGCTTTTGACGACACCCTCTACTTGGATAACCAGAAGATCAAAAGAAGGATTGGTAGTTTAGAGCGATTGGTAGTTTCGTAATACATGTATGAAGTAATTTAGGAATACAAATTAACAATGATAAGTGAAATGATAGAACATATACAAAATGCCAATTAGAAAGAAGAGAAATAAAGAAAGTTTTCTTCTCAATTTAAGTGTACTCGTATGCATCTAAAATGCGAATTATAATATACATGTTGATATTCATTTTTGATTTAAGACTGCACTGTTACACCCTATAGGGATCCTTCCGAATAAAGCTTTTCGGGGTTGCTCTATTCGGTAAATGGTACACTTTAAATTGAGGAGTTGTATACGGAAAAAAGGAAGTACAAAATCGAATAGAGTCCGCATACACTTTTATCAATATGATAATATACATGTCAATGAAAACCAGTTACAGAGTCATCAAATTTTATCTGAATATCGGAATTTTTAACAAAAAAAGTAATGTGAAATTATACGCTGCTAGCAGCGTGAAGCTGGCAGCGTGAAACTATGACTCAGCAGCGAAATAGCGTAATATATATTTCTACAGATGAACCTCGCAACGAATGCATAAAATAAGGTGAGTCTGTTGTTTGAACGTTAATTAAGTGAAAATATCGAAATTTTCAACAAAAAAAATTAATGTGAAATTATACGCTGCTAGCAGCGTGAAGTTGGCAGCGTGAAACTAGCAGCCCAGCAGCGAAACAGCGTAATATATATTTCTACAGATAAACCTCGCAACAAATGAAGCTAAATACTTAAGAATGCATAAGATAAGGTGACTCACTTGTTTGAACGTTAATTAAGTGAAAATATCGGAATTTTCAAAAAAAATAATAATGTGAAATTAGACGCTGCTAGCAGCGTGAAGTTGGCAGCGTGAAACTAGCAGCCCAGCAGCGTTACAGCGTAATATGTATTTCTACAGATAAACTTCAAACCAAATCAAGCTAAATACTTAAGAATGCATAAAATAATGTCAGTGTCTTGTTTGAACGTTCATTAGTTTTTTTTTGTGTGTGAAATTAGACGCTGCTGTCAGCGTGAAGTTAGCAGCCCAGCAGCTTAACAACGTCATATATATTTCTACAGATAAACTTAATAACAAACCATGCAAAGACTTTAAAATGCATGAAATAATACTATTATGTTGCTTTAATACGTATTAGACTAAAAAATGCGATTTTTGTCGAGTTTGTGAGTTCGGTATTGTAGCGACCACACAACGGTCTAATAGATTTCTACTGATAAACTGATAGAATAATACGATTATATTGCTTTAACGTTCAATAGAGAAAACTTAGTTTTTGTATGTGTGTGTGTTTGAAGTTGGAAGGGGGAGGGCGGGGATACACGGTGAATTAGACAACAATACTTTCCCGATGTACGGGAATTTGATAAACACCGCCGTAGCATATAGCGGGAAATAGACTTTGCCCGTATTTAATGGACCGGTGACAGGATTTTAGACATAGGCACATTTTCACGTTGTGTTATTTTTACGCACTGTTTTGAAAAAAAATGAATGGCGGCTTTGTATGTACGCATTGAATGTACATCTGTATTATATAAACATAGCACGCATTGAACTAACACCTGTATCATAGGTGCATGGCACGTATAAAATGTACACCATCCTCATTGGTACGTAGCCCGCATTGAACGTACACCTGTATGATAGGAACATAGCGCACATTAGACGTACACCTGTATTATAGAAACATCGCCCGCATTGAACGTACAACTGTATAATATAAACATAACCGGCATCGAACGTACACCTGTATTGTAAGGACATATTCCGCATTGATTATACACCTTCACTTTATAATTTAATACGATTTTTCTTTTTTCAGTCAAAGTTTGTGACATATTTCTTCATAAAATACACAAGTATGAAGGCTGAAGACTAAAATGCATGAACTAATACGATTTTTTTGTTTTGATGCTTATTAAAAAGAAGGTTTTGAGTTTGTATCATTTTGTGAAACGATTTTTGCGGGAAGGAAAAAACGCAAGAAATTCAGACTGGATCATAGTTAGGCCATAATCTTCCAGCGGTCTAGAATTACACACCCTACCATCGAGATATGTATCAGAATCACGTTCTACAAGCTATAGAAACTATTATGGATGGGAAAAAACGCTAAAAAATCACTGCATCATAGTAAGGCCGCTACGCCGCGAGAGCTTCCAGCGGTCCTATACTGTACAGGGTGCGTATCCGTATGTGTATTTTATGTGTACCTTTAAGTACGACATGATCGAGGATGACTGCAATTATTTCCAACCTGGAACCATTATACAATCTATAATGGTCCCAGTTCCAACCCGGACAGCTCAAAAACGGCGCCGAAACGTATCGACTATTAACAAATTGTGAAATCCACTTATTTTTTACTAATCATGCTAATTTTGTATAACAGCAATAAACTGTGTTTTAAATACCGATTTTGCTTTTATACGAAAGTAAATTTAGTCAACCGCTACACAGATTTTTATATTTTTATACATATTGTTATAAATGGATTTGTTTTAGTCTTTTATTTTAATAATACTGAAACTCGATTGGGCGTTCATTTTTTATTACCTTGTATAATGCATCATGCTGTGACTGTATATACAAGGATGCCTAATAGGCAGATATGATCTTCGCAAAATTCCGGTTATTTCCGTAAATATAACGACGTAAATATCCGAGATTTGCCTGAAGATCGTTGAATGGATCTTAAAAATCTCACGTGTATCATCAAGGGTCGGAGAAGATATCACTTGATGGTGGTCATATTTTATATGGTGAATGAAAATAAATTTTCAAAACGAGTGCACATTTGATGCCATTTTGCATATAAAAGTTATGATGTTAAAAACCTCGAATTTACTTCGGAATCTACCAAGTTTACATTGAACCAGGGAGTTGTATTAATACTTAATAATTCTATATACAACTACCTGATTGAACATAAAAGGAATCGTCGACAGGTGTCTTTTATAAACACGTAAGGGTCGGAGAAATCATGAATTCAAAATAACAAAAAGATACCGTCAGTAATATAAAAGATTAATTAAAATATTAAATAAAAAAATATCGATATTCCAAATCATTATGACAGCAGCAGGAGTTTAAAGACATTGAACAGCTACTATATGAGTGACCCCCCCCCCCCAAATCCACATGAGGTCTAATCTCTTAATTGTTTTATTGCCCCTAATAGGATTAATCCTGTCTTTTCACGGTCAGCAAAGTGTCTGTAGACTTGACACCTAGTCATGCATAAAAAAGGGTCATAAATGTTATTGATCTTTAGTGATAATTAGTTTATGGATAAATTCCTGTTGTTTTTATTAACATTTTATGTAATAAATGAAAGTTATCCTTTAATTACCAGATTATGTAAGAACAATTACATACTTCAGTATATACTAAAATATAACAATTACTGTCACTACCATTTTATTGCTGCCATTTTTTCTTCTGTATACATTAAAATTGCAACTGAATGCTTAATTCTTCTTTTTCTAAATCAAATTATTCTAATTATACATGAAATTATGTTTTACAAGATAACTATTATGATCTTCAAAATAACTTGCAAAAAATATCTATGATGTTAATACCAGTACTGCTTGAGGAAATATATTGGTTAGAAATATTTAATTTAATTTAACAGGTAAAGGTGTTAGGATACGTTTGTATTAATTTCACCAAATGGACTGTTTTAATTTATCAAAATCATCCAGACCTAACTAATTGGTGTGAGATACATATATTTGCAAATGTGTTTGAAGCGTAGAGCATTTATGTTAGTAATTAATTTCTTTAATCGTATTAAATGAGCTGTCTTATTCTTAATATTTTGCATTTGATATAAACATACTTTTTAAAAAAATAATATATAATAATATTATAATTATATATACATATTATAGTTTCACGCTGCCAACTTCACGCTGCTAGTAGCGTATAATTTCACATTATTTTTGTTGTTGAAAATTCCGATATTTTCACTTAATTAACGTCAAACAACAAACTCACCTTATTTTATGCATTTGTTGCGAGGTTCATCTGTAGAAATATATATTACGCTGTTTCGCTGCTGGGTCATAGTTTCACGCTGCCAACTTCACGCTGCCAGCAGCGTATAATTTCACATTATTTTTTTGTTGTTGAAAATTCCGATATTTTCATTTAATTGTCGTTCAAACAACTGAGTCACCTTATCTTATGCATTCTTAAGTATTTAGCTTCATTTGTTGCGAGGTTTATCTGTAGAAATATATATTACGCTGTTTCGCTGCTGAGTCGTAGTTTCACGCTGCCAGCTTCACGCTGCTAGCAGCGTATAATTTCACATTAATTTTTTTTGTTGAAAATTCCGATATTTTCACTTAATTAACGTTCAAACAAGTGAGTCACCTTATCTGATGCATTCTTAAGTATTTAGCTTCATTTGTTGCGAGGTTTATCTGTAGAAATATATATTACGCTGTTTCGCTGCTGGGCTGCTAGTTTCACGCTGCCAACTTCACGCTGCTAGCAGCGTCTAATTTCACATGAGAAAAAAATGTTTTAAAATTCCTTTATTTCCAATTATTTAACTTTCAAACAACAGACTCACATTACTTCGTGCATTCTAAAGTGTTTAGCTTGATTTCTTGTGCAGTTTATGTGTAGAAATATATTAAGCTGCTACGCTGCCAACTTCACGCTACTGGGCTGCTACGCTGCTACGCTGCCAACTTCACGCTGCTGGGCTGCTACGCTGCTACGCTGCCAACTTCACGCTGCTGGGCTGCTACGCTGCCAACTTCACGCTGCTGGGCTGCTACGCTGCTACGCTGCTAACTTCACGCTGCTACGCTGCCAACTTCACGCTGCTAGGCTGCTAGGCTGCTAACTTAACGCACATGGCTAATTTCACATTGAAAAAAAAATGAAAATCATATATTTTCAGTTAATTAATGTTTAAACAACAGACTGACATTATTTTATGCATTCTTAAGTATTTAGCTCGATTTGTTGTTAAGTTTATCTGTAGAAATATATATAACGCTGTTACGCTGCTGGGCTGCCAACTTCACAAAAAGAAACAAAAAATGAAAAAATGTGTAAGTTCTCATCTAATGAACGTTTAAGGAATAAAATCGAATTATATCATCGATTCGTAAGTGTTTAGCCGGATTTCTTGTGCATTTTATATATTTGACTATAATAGTCCGCTATGCGGCCGCTACACTGCCAGATTCACAAAATCGATAAAAATCGTATTTTTGGACTTGATTTTTATCAAAATCAAGTCATTTGTAATCGTTGACTTATATTTGTCGTGGACTCCATAACAGCTTGGTTAAAAGAATGCCACATAAAGGAAATAGTACGCAACTAAATGGTATGTTTATATAGAAGTATCTGGAATCTTTCCCCAATTAAGTGTGTCAGATCTAAATACATATCAAATCATTCTATTGTAACTACATGGAAAGAGTCATGTATCTAAATAAGTGCTTGTCGGTAGATACATGAGATTTTCAAATGCGTAGAATTAAAACCGCGTATTCACTGTCCAATAAAATATCTTGCCGTAAAAGTAGTTCTACTTTCGGTTTTCGTTCAATCTCCACGGACGTATTCATGCATTTGCAACAATCTACCATCGATGTGTGTGTTTTGTGCCTTTCTAACATTTCTTATATTACAAAGCGAATTCTCATTTAATCGTATTCCGTGATATTCACACCAACTAGTGTTATTTTGATGACGGAATCGCTATTTATAGAATCACTCCCCGCAGTGGCTAGTAGCAAAGCGTAACCGATGTGGGGAGTTTGATTTATCGAAGGTTGAATGTTAAAACTGCGGCTTAAGAATAATAATTCGAGTCGCTAAATACGAACGTAAATTACTGGATACGTGCTTTTAAAATTTACTGTTTAAGAGTTCCTTTTACGCCAGATTATTTAGAATTACATAATCACGTCTGAATTTCATGCAACATCTGGTTAACTATAGGTCATATAGGTCTTACTCTACTGTGTCAGGACCTTTTTGATTTGAGTGACACTGAATGTGTTCAATGCGACGATGTTCTGTTGTGTTAAAACCAGAAGAATCAATGTTTGTATTTACTGTTACTGAAGTGTTGTTTACTAGTTTTGTACAATAAAGAGTTTTTAATGCAATTAAATTGTCCTCAATTAATGTGCTAAGCATTAAACTTTCCAATATCAGGCTTTTTTCATTTTAAAATTTTAGCAAAGAGACTATAGTAAAGCCCTAGCTTATGTCATTTACCTATATGCATATGAACTGCATTTCAATATGAATGAAAAATCGGTCCGTAATTTTAAATGTTAAAATATTTGTATGGGCTCGAACGATGTGGGTACACAACTCTCTTTTGTCTCGTATGGTAAAAATCAAGTCCGACAGTACTTTCAGTACTTTGATTTCTTCTAATAAACATGACAGCAACATAATGTTTTTACTTCATGGGTTTTTAAGTTTTTGCATGATTTGTTGTGCAGTTTAACTGTAGAAATATATTAGGCTGCTTGGCTGCTGGGCTGCTAACTTCACGCTGCTGGGCTGCTAGGCTGCTGGGCTGCCAACTTCACGCTGCTGGGCTGCTGGGCTGCCAACTTCACGCTGCTGGGCTGCCAACTTCACGGACATCTTATTTATCAACAAAAAGTGATATTATGTCTGGACTTTTGTTTGTTTACAATAATAAGTGAAAATGGCAAAAGAGAGTACATGTACTAATATACACTACCAATTAATCAATAGGGTCTTAAGAGATACCCCCCACTCTGCTAATATTATTTCCTAGTGAAGTCAAATTCTAAGAGGTATTGTCTGTCACTTAAACCCCTTTCCGTTTCACAGATTTTTCCAAAACATATGACCATTTGTTCTCCACCCCTGATTTGAGCAGAGAAGTTGACAGAAATTGTGTAGAACTTGTATAGAATCCCTCTACTCACAATCAGAAATATTTAATTTGTAAATAAAGACCTCTGGCCCAAAATACATGACAATAACACAAATATAACCATTAAGGCACCATCATGTAGAAGTTTGTAGAATTATGTCTGCCATACTTCTTTATTTCCAAATTATTATAGGGGAAAATGTTCCTGACAGTAATTATCTTAATATCTTCATATATAGTGTGTGATGAATAGACAAGCCAGCAATGATTTGATTTCGCAAATGTGTTATGTCAATGTATTTAAATGAAACTTTACTAACATATAGTCCAGTCAAATTAACAGACGGGGTAGGACTAAATGGTACAGAATTTATTTTGTTATAAAACGATCATGTATATGATAACTTACATAAAAAATAAAATAGGCCAAAATCTGACCAGTTTTAACAAAATAAATAAGCTTTTCATTTTCGGATAATTTCACAATCCGAAAACCGGTACAGTTGCGTATAAAATCCGTATTGCCTCGTACTTTAGTGCGTCGTTTTCATTAATTGACGTCTAATAAATCAGCCTACTATCGTCTTGATGTTCTTAGGAGTTGATATACTAAGAAATCACTCTATATAGCTGAATATCTACCTAGCTATATAGTCGGTTATCAATAAAGAGTCCTAACCTAATGTATACTTGACCAGGCTTACGTTAATGTATTGTTGATCACGACCGAAGGCTTTTGGAGCCTGTTTTTTGTACTGAACGTTTCAAAAGAGGAATCTTTGGTTTAGTATCCCACTTTCTATCAAATGAGACCACACTTTTTGCGGCAAAACCGTACATGGGGTGAATATGTATATTATATCACGGACTCCCGACTTTTTATTTGTCTAGAAAAACAAAGAATGAACATATGTTTTCTTCCTATTTTTGTTCATGTTTATCAAATATGTGAACAATAAAGAGTGACTCCTTGCTGAAAAAATGACTTTTTATGAAAATACAAATAGAAATAAATGTAGCAAACTTCCAAAAATGTAAACCAATGAGAAAGTAATGATAATGACTGGCTTTTCGATAATCACTGAGATTGGGATCTATCAAACATATGACAGCTTAACAATCCGCATTTTGCGCAAGTGGGTAACTAATTTCAAAACTAGACATCTGATGTGAATGAATAAAGAATAAACAATCAAAATATATCAACTTACTATTAAAATAGTTTAAGTTATTACTAGTTTTCATAGCATGACCAATTGCAGCAAAGAAATGATGATTGGTCCAATACTGTTCATGGTTGTTTCGTGCATGCAGGTGACTAACATGCTGCAGATGCTTTGTAATTTTCGATTTAGGCTGAATATTTTCACCGAATATTACTCAAACTTATAACCAGGATAAAATCAGATTTCTGAGCGAATGTCTCATCTATTAAGGAAGACCAACTGAGTCCAAGTATGTATGACATTTCAATTTTTAAAATAGTTTAATATATCATGGATAGTAAAGAATATAAAATGTTATGCATTGAAGAAAAATTATGATAAACACTTCCTGAGCAGACGAATATATTCTTAATATATACTTTAAAATTTATACTTTCGTTATTTGTTTTTAAATTGACATTGTTATCCGAAAACATTGTCTTTCTGCATCTATTAATGTCATGATATTATAGGCTGAAAGTTGACATGTAATACTTGTATTGCAAAATTAAAGAGACCTTCTACACAAATATTTAGCTGATAAGCCAAAATAAAACCTGACATTACAATAACAGTTGATCAACAATACCAATAATTTGTTGCGGCCGATGACAAACATACATTCAAACGCGATTATTACGCGGTCAGTGCAGTACTTTTTCACGTGAGTTGAAAAATGGTTCACTTCATACGATTGCATTATTATATATCTACAAGTATTCTCTGAGGTCAAACAGAACAAGTTGTTTCGTTAATTTTACTGACCAATCATCCAATTAAGACTCTGTTTCCATGAAATAACCCATCTCAAATTTAACATGGATGTGTTTATAAATGAAATAAGCTGAAATTAAGATTAGAACTATTAAGACACCTATAAGTAAATAGGAATGTATTAGGATAATGATATTTTTACTGCAAGAACAAAATTAATCTTTTCACAATAGCGTACAACTGCACAGTTGAGTTAATTTCTATTCAGAGTCGGCCAGCAGCCCCTGGCAATCTCCATGATCTGGAGTAGGCCCTTGTGCAGGAATGGGGGAATATTCTCAAATGGGTATTCTGATCGTATGCGCTGTCGATGAGAGAGAGGAGGCCAGTTCGATTGGTCAAATGGAAGAGCTATCGGAAGAGGCAGAGCTCTTCCGAACTGTTCGATTAATCGTCTTCTAATTTTAGAAGCTCTTCTATTTATTCCACCCGATGGGTAGAAGAGGGGGGGCGAGATATTATTCACATGACCATACAGCATGACCAAACAAACAATACCGTTTGAAATTGCCTTTTCTTAAAAACCCTATTGTTTCCACTCACAATAAAAAAGAAAGTTTTAATAAATACATTGTTTACAGTGTCAGCGTGTTCAATAGTTTATCCATATGATTCAAAGATTATTGGGATGCAGACATTTCGGCCGCGATTGCGTTCGATTGGGTTTCTCTTCTAAGCTCTTTCAGCTGGCGTATTCTCTTCTTACGAGAGTCCAATTGAACCGGCCTTAGATGTTCATGTTGTGAGAGCCATTTGAGGACATACATTATGAACTAATAATTATTACTCGGACGTATAACCTGTTCCGCTGAATTAACTGACTTTACAGATTATTAGAATTTTGCGTCATAAGCCATTTTGTGAATCGGGATTTTACAATTATATTTCTGATTTGTTAAGTTTTATATCTGTATGTTTATCAAGTGAGACCAAATAATGGGGAAGTATGACTACAGTGTTCAATTATCTATATTCAAAGTTTAAACAAAACACGTTAAGGCCACACCAATTTAATTACAGTTAACATGCTATTGACGTATTATTTGATAAATGATGGCCTATACTTAAAACGAATTTCTGGAAAAAGCGGCCGATCCGATTTTGTCCTATTTTAATCTTGATATTGTATAAAGTCTAAGCTTTCAAATGAGCCATATTTCATTTCTGTACCATTTTGTCCTGGGTTCGACCAAAATTTGTCATAACTTGACTAGACTAATAGTGCGCACGTGGAAAATACTACATATGATTTAATCAAAAACATTATTCGCAATATAAACACATGGAAGTTATTTGTACAGATGATATCTCAAACTACAAACAATGAGACACTAGGCCTGTGTTGTGTTTATCGTAGGAAAACAATGTTTATATGGTGAAGAAATAATATATTTGTTTAAATGTAAAATCTCTCGACTTATCAGCGTAAATATGTCTAATCCACAATCTTCAAACTCATCAGAAATCATTATAATCGTCATTTTGCGAGTTAGAAGCTATGTATCTAACGGACGAAGGGAATACTTTTAACTTAGACATTCTCGTATACAAAACCATGTTTTTACATCGCAGTGTGTATGATAACGACTTTTAATTGAAACATTGCGATAACAATTTTAAACCATGCCAGCAATTTTATGTAATTTCTTGTAGATCTAGCAATACAAGTGCCAATCTTTGCATCGCTCCATATTTGTCTGAGGTGACTTAACTATGGTCGCCAAAATCAACCTCCAAAACGCATGTACATGTTTTATAGTGTGTGTATTCACGATTGACCGGTGACCTTTATGTTCAAAATATTTTACATCGGCACCAACAATGAAATCATACTGTTTATAATCATGAAAGACTATTATTTTGATATTTCCAATTAACAGATTTAGACGTAAACAAACTTATATAACATTATATGCCAATGGAGCTTAGTAATTGGTCTCACAAGAAGGTACGACTATTATGTCCTTGTAAAGCACAAATAAACAGTGCAATTCTGCACGTACACACTAAAGAGTGTGAATAACAACAAGAGCCATGTTGACATGGCCATCCCCGCCGAATGTGTTTGTTTGTAAACAGGACTAGATAGCATTATGATTCTTGACCAATGCATAACTTGTTTCAATCTATTAACATTTTTTTATCTCAATTCAATTCCGTGTATAGTTGTGCAGTTACTCTC
The DNA here is from genome assembly GCA_964023205.1 of Lutraria lutraria. NCBI lineage: Eukaryota > Metazoa > Mollusca > Bivalvia > Venerida > Mactridae > Lutraria > Lutraria lutraria. The sequence continues at coordinate 44,005,348 of OZ026836.1, forward strand.
TTGACAAAAAGAAGAAAAAAGGGAAAACATATATTAAGGAAATTTAATAAATGTATATTGGAAGATATTTCTAAAATGGAAGCAGACAAAGTTATTGTTCTTGATCACTGCACTTCTCCTAGATGTCATCTGCTTATATTTTAAGTTTCAAGTCAATCACATGTATAGTTATGCTCTGGACAAAAAATTATTTTGAAATTGAATAAAGGGAGATAATTACAAAACTGGACTTTATAGAGTTACAGTTTTTAGTCACTGCACTTTTCCTAGTTGCCACGTATTCATGTTTCTAGTTTCAAGTCAATACCTTGAATAGTTTTCAAGTTATGCTGTGGACAAAAATTTGGGACAGACAGACAGACGGCTACTATTACTATACTGTATAATATACAGTTAATTAAGTTCTAATTAAAAGGTGATATATACAATGTATTCGAAATTTACGATGGTAAAAATGTGATAAAGGCGATCAGATTTTCAGATTATATGTCATCATAATGTCTTGTTAGCATCCAGTGCTTGCATAAGATTTCTTCAGATTAAACTGATATCCTGTATTTATCATTTATAAGGCCATGAAATAGGGCTGTCCCGATACAGATCTCAGGCGATACGATACGTATTGCGATACGGTACTAGCGATATGCGATATCAACGATACGATATAAAAATATTTCAAAGTAATGAAAAACCTTGCAATATTAGTGTTCTTTTTTGGTAACACTGCACACTTGTTTGGTGCTAGAAAGTGCTAATTAACAGTTAAAAAGGTGTAAAACTAAAATTGTCTTGTACTTAAGGTCATCAATTTGATGCACATAATATGTTAGTTACTAAATTAATAAATAACTTCTGAAACCTTCAACTTGGACGTTATGATGACGAGACACAATTATGTGTTCTAATGTTGCTAGTCCCACCACTATATATACTTGACATCGCTTTGACAACTACGTGCTTCTTTGTTTCATTAATCGGCAAACCAAAATACTGCCATATTTTTATGTAACATTACATGATGGCGTAATACAATTTAAAAGTCAATATCTACTTGACAAAATCTGAATATTCGAATCGAATTCGTTGTCTAGCTTTACCTCACGTTGCTAATGTCTATAAATAGAGTATGGAATCCCGGAAATTAGTTGAGTAAGCATTTGTCGACGATGATATGAGAGTAAATTCGCAAATCTAGTTCAGTTGTTCAACATTCTAAGAGTTTATTAATATAAAATAAAAAAACGCGATATACGGCCGATACGGGACCTTCCGATACGATACGCATATCGTTCAGCACTGTACCGGTACGTACCGGTACGCAGCTATATCGGGACAGCCCTACCATGAAATTAATAGTGGCAAAACATAATACGTCTAGTGACCGTCTTCAACCTCCAAAAAATGAGAATGCGTGTAAATTATTTCTATTGTACTGAGAGACACTTTTAACAGACAATGTTTGCCATGAAGTGCCCCACATGTTATCATTGAATAAGAATTTGTCACGAAATGACCGAAGGTAAAACGTACGCCTATTGCGAGCCTGAATCGAGCACCTTCCGAAATTCAAATTCGTTGCATTCGTCGAAAGGTTTTTGCGCATTTCGAATTAAAACAATTATGCTAACTTGCACATTTTTGTGAGGTTTGTAAGTTTTAAAAAAACGTTCATTTGTGTTAAATGTTATCTGCGTTCTTAAATTGAGAATCACAATTGAGCTTACTGTAGAATATACCTTCTCATAAATGAATCTAACAAAAAAGTTCAACATTTCATTAGAATAAAAAAAGTTAATTTACTTTAAAAATATATTAATTAAATATGAATGTCTTTATGATATTTCCAAATTGTGATGTTTGTGAAGAAGGCGGCCTTGCGGCCTGCCGGCGTGAAGTTGGCGGCCTGAATTCGACGGCCTAGCGGCCTGAAGTTGTTGTATCTCAGTGTTACAATTCCGACATTGTGGAATATATTGTTTTGTGGCTCATCCTTCATTTTGACCGGCAAGGTTCACTGTGTCAAGGACAGTAAATGGTCATAATAAATAAAGCCTCAGATTTTATCATAATCCTGCAATGAATGTACAGGAAACTACCAAAATAGCTTTATTTCATATTGCTGGAACTAAAAATATCCTGACATATTATGGATCAGATTGTTGTGACTCTTAAGAACAATCTAGCTCTTCCATTATTTTGCAAAAATATGAATTTACTGTGAATTATAATATTTTTATATGTTTACAGAGTTAAATTGATGATGCGCCAATGACCTTTAATTTCGCATTCCTTGTTATTTATGCTATGTTAGTTGTCCTATCTATTTTTTCAACTCATGCTGACCGAACGTCAAATACAGGGTGTCCCAAAAGAAAGGTAACACTTTCATGCATGTTTATTGTTCCTTAAAATTGCAGATAAATAAATAATATTTATATAGATATGTAGATCAAAGATGTAAGCTTTTTTGTGTCAGAGAATCTTGTAAATATTTCAGAATTTTCAATTTAATACAAATTTGAAAACAAAAGTGCATTTTTCATCCTTGACGTCGTTTTAGTAATTTATGACGTTTCTGATGTGACGACCTTTCATCCTCTTTACTTACCATACACGCACAATGAAATCTATAATACTTTAACACTTCAACAGCATTTCTTGGTTGGTGGCTTAGGACTATAGATCTTTGACTTAAAAAATCTCCCCAAAGAAAAAAGTTGCACGGGTTGCGGTCAAGACTATGCACGGGTCAAGATATTCCGCAATATTTCACCTCCGGATATCGTCTGAATATTACTCAATCGCCAAACATATTGTGTATAAAGTATAGTACAATACTTGATATGTATGTACCGTGCTACCATCCGGTATGAACCACATATTTTGTAAGGTAGGAGACTTCTTTTTTAACACATTAACAAACTTGCTTTTCAAAAGCGACCTAATTCTTTTGCGGAGAGACCACTACACAGTGAGAATATCGCGGTGTGCAATGTCGTGCCATGGTATTATTGGACCGTTATCTTTGAAGATAATGTGTCTTTCAGTGACCAAGGCCTATAATCACGTGGTATATTGTTTTGATACTAAAGGGTCGAGAACAATGGCGGCACACACAAGTTCGCAGGTAAGTCGTACTTTTCACCGAAAGTCCAAATGTTTCGATTTTTTCATGTAGCCCATGTTCCAGTCAACAATTTTCCGAATCCATCGGTACCAAAGTTAGCATTGTTACTTCCGTAGTTTGTCCGAAGACCCTGCAGAGAAATTTGAAGCGGACAGACATTCATTAAAAGCCGTGGTACTAAAGGGGAACAAGTTATAGAATGACCATTTGTAGATATAATTTATGGATTCAAGAACATATTATCACAACGTAAGAATTATCCAAGACGTATATATTATTAGTACAACATTCTAAATGGCATATTATTTAGAAATGTGGAATAAACATGACAAAATAAGGAAATGATACTATGTGGGAACCATATTTTCATGATACTATGGGGGAACCAAATATATACAGGATTTTCAAATGTTTTCTTAGGGGAATATATCTCTTTATTTTCAGACAATGGCTGAAAACAACAACCAGGTAAAACTGTTATGCATTATTATATGGAAATTACTTCCGCTGCAAAAGTACATACAGTCGGCACTGCAAACGTCATGCCAATACAAGTCCACTCAGGTGTTGTGGAAAGAATTTCGTACTATGATTTAAACTATAATGTACGTGATTAGAGTGATTTACAAAACGATGTGTTTTGAGATCAAAATCATATCAATAGTCTGTGATAATCATAATTAATGATGGTTTTAGTTTGTCTTCATTGTTATTTCGTTTTGTGATTTCCTACTACAAGTACATGTACTTGTAATTCATATGTTTTTTGCAATCAAAATCTTATCAATAGTATGTGTCAATCATATTTGATTAACGTTTAAAATAAACATGATGAATATATTGACATCTTATTGGTAATGCTATAAAGTACTTAGCCACGCATTTGACGGGTAAACCATTTTGTTACTAACAAATACGTCTTTGAATACAAGCGGTGTTATGATGGGTTTCATAGGAGATAAATAGACACATAAACACCGTATTCAATAACATCAATATAGCAAGTACGATTGCTTAATTTAATTTTAGATGTATTGACTGAGATAAACAGATTACATTATCTATATCGATTAACATTTTACAAGGCTTTTCATATTCCAATGCAATATAAGTTCACCTCATATATTGTTTTCATAAAGGCAAATATGCAATAATGTTGAATGATGGACCATGGCGAGACAACGAATGTATGTTGTACCGTCAGCGAGTCTGAAACCTGATATGCCAAGAAAACAGTAATTCTGAAAGATGATACCAGTAATATTATCTATTTAATGTCTTTATGATCTTTTTCAAACCCTACCTGTCGCATAGGCAACATAGGCTGTCATGGTGTGCATTATAAAGTTACCTGTGGGGTTCCCAGGGATTCGTTTTGTTCCATTGTTATCTTCTATATGTGTCATCTGTTTTAAGCCATACATTGTTCCTTTACACTGATGATTTTGCTATACTAATACTTGTTTCGGCCAAAGATGGGTCATCGATCTCATTAATATGTCAATCCATGGCTTATTTCCTACATCTTGGCAAAACAGATTTCATCCTGTTTGGTTCAAAGCAGCAGTCTCTGAGATCTAGATCTAATAAGTCACTTCATATCTCTTGTAATGGCTCTGATATTCAGTCAACTTCTACTGTAAAATATCTTGACAATTCCTTATCTAATGAAGACATGGCAAACTCAGAAATCGAGAAGGTTTATGTCCGTTGTTTTTTTTTGTATGAAGAACGTGCTTTTCTCTCTAAGCATCTAACAAACGTCGGGTTTTATGTCAGTTCGTCTATGAATGTTCTTTCAAAAACATACTAAAGTAATCCAGAATATTTTTATTCTCAACCATGAAAACAGGTCACAAATTGATACTGACCATTTGTAACTCAATACGTACATTTGTTGCACAGATAACTTTGTGTCATTTATTCTAACTGAAAAATGGCCTAGCACAACCTTACATGTGAGACTACTTTACTACCCAAGGTACCAAATCCAGCAAAACTGGCTGTTTTATTATTCCTAAAGTAAAATCCCATGGTATAATGTCATCTTCATACATAGGCTGCAAGCTCTGGTAACCAGCATGATATCAATTTTACCCAGTATTACAACAGATTCACTTCATTTAATAAAATAATTAAATGCTTCCCTAGGTTAACCATATTACTCTGGGACCAAAATGGAAAGAATGTCTCTTTTTGTGTACCATTATATTACATTATTACAAAAATGTATACTTTATATATTGACAATTATTTATTTTTAATATATGTTAATCATTCTTATATTGTACTTTCACGGTGTCATGTTACATAATGCAATCATTTCTGAAATAAATAACTAAATACTACTAATATTCTGAAGTAACAGGCTCTGAAGAAAACACCAACTCCATATAATACACACAAAACTAAACCCTCACGATTATCATACAAGATTCCTATATAGGAACACACCTTCCTCAAAATACCAGTTAACCAAACATCCCCTACCCAAATGATCCCTTACAAAATACAGACAAATACGAAACAAGAGCTGTTAGTAGTACAGCATACTCGACTATGATAGACACAATGTCGATCAAGCATGGACAAGTCCATCCCGGTGGCACGGCACATATATAGCGTTTGGTCCGTGAACATCTTGTTTCCTCTGACGATAAGTAGATAAGAGTTCAAGATATTGTGTCTGAAGCAATTCATCCTCCGTCCTAGATCCGTCTGATTCTTAAGAGATTACATTTGTATTTGCAAATGATTTTGTAGAACAAGTTAAGCATCGTGACGGAATACAGACATAACGGGCTTAACAACATTGCAAAAGGTGTAATTTCAGGAGTAGCCGGGTTAACACCATATCAAATACACAGCGTTGAACATTATATATAAAAGTCATTTGTCAATTTCCGAAATGGTATTATACGACTTCAGCACACCAAGAGATGTTTAAGCAAATATTGAAGACCAAAGCATACAAACGTTTGACACTCTATATTATCTATGAAAGAATGAATTAAACTAAGTTACCTTTTTTCTTCGCTAATAACCAATTATATGAGCAATAATCAAATTAACTACGACTATTTTTTTTTCATTATACACTCACGTCTTTTTTGTACTTGATCTAACACGTCCAAGTTCAACTTGTCAAGTACAATTATGAAGTAGACGTGCTGACGTTGTTAATGGCAAACTTGATCAGAAGTGAAAAATGTGTCTATACGGAATAATTTGCGAGCTTATTCTGTTTCCTTAGACACCACTTACTACACAAACTATCTACTTTGCACAGCTGCTACCTCCCCAGTAGATTAAACTCCCAAGTGATGTATTACTTCAAGAGTTCAGGTGTGGTAGTTGTTGTCGAAGCAAAAAGTTTAATGGGCGCGAATATGTACAAACAGGAGTCATTGTCGACGTTTGTGAAATTATTCATTCAAATGTATGCAGACTTCTCGACAACCAAAACAAACGTTCATATTCTGAGCAATTTAAGCTTTGGTGAAACATAAGTCAAGTAAGCACGTTCAATACATATGAACATTGTTATCCTTTTTGTTATTATATAGAAATCTGATTGTTATATGTACTAAACAAAACTTCCAACGCACTGTTCCATATAATGATCAATGTTTATTCAATATTGCTATTAATTAAATGATATAATGAATGCATGTCATATAACCATCTGTTAACTATGGAAAGCCACAGTACACCCCCGAAGTAGTACTATGATTTGCTATATAAATCCATATCTGTTCTACTACCTCGGAATTATGCCAATTTTCGAAGTAGAAGAACCGTTCAATGTCGGAGTTCATATTATCCTACATCGGGATAGATCATACTACAACTTCGGAGTTTTATTTCCAAGTGGTTGGAAACTTACAAGGCCATGATGTCATTTCATTTTCTTCTTTTTAAGGTACGTATTGTGTTTTTGCCTTTAGTAGTGCATAGAGACTGCAGATAAGTTTTAAGGGATTTTTTGTCGAGCTGCAGGGTTCTGAAGTCGCACGCTAACGGCGTCAAATACAACTGAACTGACCAAATTAACAAATACATTTATGAAATTATGGCCATGGCATAGGAGCTGAATCATGAATTATTCAGAACTGATTTCATAGATTTACAGTTTCTTTAGCACGTGTAGGGTTTCAGTTATTTCATAAAACTTGTGTTGTGGCGTTGGCCAGTGTACATAAATTGTCACTATGTCAGGTGTAAATTGATCAGCTGTTGGTTCCATGAGGCATGACATAAAGTGATTTAGGAGCGAGAAAAATCATGCAGGTCTCGTTTTTCAGTAAAGTCCATCAAACGTCATAACACATTGAATATAGACCGAAGGGCTTTATGTGAAATGTGTGTTATGAGGTCTGAGGGAGTTTACACTTCGATAAACGACAGGAAATGAAAGTTTAGTCCTTTTATTTCCAATTACAATTGTTTTATTCAATTCTTACAAATGTCGGACATGAACCACTAGAACTCTTTAGTTGGTAAAATCTTACGCATATAACTTGATGATGTCATTGTGATATGACGTCATCAGATAGGAATGTAAATGGTAAAATAGTGTGGTTTATTGTAGGATTAAACTTCATTTCTGGTCAGTCATCGAAGTGTTAACTCCCTCTGACCTATAGTACACATCGAATAATTTTTTTAAAAATTTATGAATAGGAAATATGCATATTTATATATGTTACATATAATAAATTAACATTTATATTAAAGCTTTTTCATTATAACATATGAAAGTGTCATCCGGATTGAAATAGTGAAAAGTAAGATGGATTACACCATATTTTCATATTATTTTCAAATAGGTTAGTGTACTAGTTTAGTGGTTAAGAAAATGTGCAGTATACATGCATTAAATTGCTTACCTTGGAGTTTTTCTGTCAAAGCCTAAGTTTTTGGAAAATTAACGTTGAACTTGCTCAAGGAGAAATCCAGGCCCGCCTGTCATAAGATGGACTTGTATTATTGATCGTTTTTAATGAGATACATATATATTTATATGGAATTTAAAATGCATTTATTTCAGGCTTGTGATTACACATTGTGTAATTTAAAGTTACAGATTGAAAAGTGGTCAGATGCTTGCAAACTGCTGAGAACCTGAACCTGAACCCACTTAATTGCCCCCTCAATGTAGATAGAGGAAAGTGAGATGGAAAATTACAGGTAATAATTTAATATTGAGGTAATATATTGTACATTTGGCTAATCATAAATGCATAGATTAACTGATCAAATATTTAAATACCTCTGAACATGCATGATGAAGCATCTGTGATTCGAATAAATAAGTCAATTAGTCGCACAATTTATACATGTTATAGTATTTATTTTTTACTTGTTAACTCTGAAATTTTATCATGTATGTGTAATAAACAATTGTATGGCTTACATTATCAACGAAACTCCTTTAATATGATGCAATATATCACTAACAAAAAGCTCTTGCTTGTCAACCATTATATTACTGCTGTTTACTTCATTGACTTGAAAAAAATGGACTTGATTTGCCTTGTGGACATGATTGTTTTAGGGTTAGGCATAAATGTGATATGAAAGATTTGCAGTTATTTTCCCTAATTAATCTGTATCATTCAGATTGTTATGACCTTCTGCTTTTACATAGATTCAGTAGGAAGTGATTTGGCTAAAAGCTGCAGTGACAAACGGAAGACCAGGAGTGGTTGGGCAATACTTTTTTGAAGCAGTGTTAAATGAGAAAGGTTAGTGTCTGCTGTCACTTTATGAAACATACGGTAGTTAAGTTAACTTTATGAAATCATCTGTAAGTCCTATTTTTTGGTACAGTAAAAGGTGTGTGTGTTTTTACCGGGTTGTATGCCCCTTTTCAACAATCAGTCATATGAGGCAGACAGTTCACATATGCATCGTTCCTGGGAAGAACCAATACTAGACTTCCATCCCCCGTAAGCAACTGCCTACTTTCTCACATAAAGAGTTATGGTTGGTAGCCGGGCTTGAACCCACGACCCACGACCCACTATCACTGAGAGGTTACAGTGATTTGACGCGACTTTAACCACTCAACCACCGAGGTGGGTTTTAAGAAGTGTAATTGGACATTCTCTGCATAAATTTAAATGTAATGATGAATTTGAGGGTAAAAGTCAGAAAAAGGCTTCAATTCTACTTTAATTTCATTTTTATACATGCTGACTTGCATATAAGTTGAAAAAAAAATGTTATTGTAAAAAAATACATACTTACAGGCAGGGGGAAATTTGACAAGTATTGGACTGTGTTGATTTGAACTATAGTGATGAAGACAATGTTTTCGTTTGTTCAGGATTTGCAAAAAGACTAAGAGAAGATCATAGCTGAAGAACATTGCTTGGTAGCTTGATTTCAGAGGACGGCCTTAGGTAGTGAATGCTATTTCAGGTATAGGAAATCCATGTCTAATCAAGTTATTTTTATCAGTTACTTGATGCATATATTCTAAATAAATATCAAAGTTTGATTAATCATTATTAATATTAATTGCAGTTGCACTACTGATTGTAAATACATTCATGCAGTTACAGCTGCATACTTACTTTATGTTAGCTTAATAAGATAAACTGAAACAGGCTTGAGTCATTGAGACATAGATCTATACAAGAATAAAACAGGCCCTGCTTTTACCTTTAAGTTAGTCTGCAGTATTTTTTCAAAGTTTTGTTATACCCCCCGCAAACGAGGTTATAACTGGATCTTCACCAAACTTTGTCAAATTGTTTGTTTTAATGATGTAACGGTCAAGACAAATATGGGTCATCTTGGGGCAATAACTAGGTCACCAGGTGAAATCTAAGCAAAAACTTATTAACACTGTAAATGTCAAATTTTGATTGTATCTTCACCAAGCCTTGTCAGAATGCTTGTCTTAATGATATGTATGACAAATTCGAACATGGGTTATCTGGGGTCAAAAGCAATGTCACGAGGTCAAATCTTAAGAAAACCTTGTCTGCTGTAGTTTTCATGGTTCTGATTGGATCTTCACCAAACCGTGTCAGAATGTTTGTCTTATTCATATGTAGGACACGTTCTAACATGGGTCATCTGTGGTAAAAAACTATGTCACAGGTTCAGAACAATATTTTAATGAGTGAACAATGATTTTCATGTGAGCGATATAGGGCCATCTTGGCCCTCTTGTTTTTTAATCTATTGAAATTCTAGAGTCTATATCATTTTGTTCAACAGTTTTTAGTTATTTGTTCTGCTTAAGCTTTGTCTACAGACTGTAAATAAGAAGCTTAGGTCATTGGCCCCTATTTCTTATGATGTCAGTCAGAAAACAAGCTCAGGATGAATTTTTGATCAATTACTGAATATCACCTTGAAAATACTGCCTTTGTAAATTATACAAATATACAAGATAGTAATTTCAAAGAAAAAAATGCAAGACTTCCTATTTCAAAACAGCTTTATCTCTTCAGTGGTGTTTTTGTATCTAGTCTTATATAGTATAGAATATTGTTAATTTGCTATCTTACTCTTTACTTTTCAGGATGTACCTACATATCCTCTTACATGCCATTTATTCAATGACAGTCGGATTAGAACAGTGATTCAGATAAAAAAATTGATGGGACTGGATGAGACCAAACAACTAAGGAACAGTCAAGCATGTGAAATCAGAGAAATAGGGACATCTTGCCGGGTATACGTGGTATACTTCATACATGTGACATAATAATATGGTACATACATTTATTTTCTTGGGAAAACAGATTCATTTTAAATGATGAAGTATTATCTCAAAAGCAGCCAGGAAATTGAACCCTCCACCAATACACACAACAGACAAACATTTTTTTTCTGAAGCAAACAGGAAGTTGTAATGAATCTGTCAGTGTTCCAACTATCAGGCTTATGTATGTTTGTCTAAGCATTAAATAACTGAAAATGTCTGTGGTTTTTGTGCACATGCTATTTGACTACACTGGATCATAATAATGATGGAGACACCAGATATTACTTATAGGGTAATGTTGGAAGTAGTCAACCTGAAGTAGTTTCATTAGTTCTCCTTTCTTGATTAGTTGTTATGATACTCTAGCTTCAAAAACATGTGTATGAAACAATCTCATTGTTAGTCACTGCTGTTCCAATTGAACTTAAACTTTGGATAAGGAATGTCATAACTACTTTCTTTTATTTTTAGGGCTCCAGAATTTCGCTTAAGTGGTACCAGATGCTATAACACAGCAATGTGTCCAACAGTGTACAAACAGTTTTCTTAAATGAGATCATGACTTTTGAACCTTCTAGGAGATAATTAACATTCAACGGGGACTTCCTGAGCTTGGAGAAATTGAAACCTTTAATGATGCCTGGACTCTTTATATTGTTCTTACAGATGTAAAATTTTACTAACCTCATATTGTGCTACTTATTGTCTTTTGACAATTACACATTTAAGTTTTCAAATAGTTCTTTGTCACTGATTTATAGAACAAGTGCACAAAGTATGTTGAACTATCCTACTCATCATGGCTTTGGCAACATCACACCTTTGTTAAGATTTTGTTTGCAACTTATTATCTTGCATGTATCTTAGTAATAGTAACCAGTTATCACTATTGATTAACTCTTCACCGAGGTTTTCACTGGCATTATATAAACAAGTCAGATTATTCTGAACCAAATATAATGTTTGTTTGTTTATATGAGTTTCACACCCCTTTTCAACAGTCAGGGTCATATGAGGGGACAGTTCACTTAGCTATTGTTACTGGGAAGAACCAGTACTAGACTCCCATCCCCTGCGAAAAAGGTTCATGAAGTTCATGAATTTATTCATGAACTTCAAGAACTTCATGAATATGTTCATGAATTGTAAAAAAGTTCATGAATATCAAATACATATTCATGAATTAGAAATTCATGAACAATAAAGTTCATGAAGTTCAATTATTTATTCATGAACATGAAGCACTTCATGAACAAGTTCATGAATTGTACAAAAAGTTCATGAATATCAAATACATATTCATGAATTGTCAAAAACATTCATGAATATCAAATTGATATAGGCATGCACTGGAAACACAATGGCAAGAAATCATTATCTAAAATGACATCTGCACTTGAAATATTTCACAACTTCTATTTTCTGATATATCAGAACAAACTGACTAATGGCATTACAAGGGATATACACTGGAAACAGTCTGGTAAGAAATCAAATTCCATAAGCCAAATTTTTATACCTGGGTGGTACCAATTAATTTTGACCCCAGTGCCATAATTTAAACAAACTTAGTATAGGTCCACTAGACAATGCTACAAACAAAATGTCCAAGCACTAGGCATTGTATGTTCTGACCAATTTAAAAAAAATATATAGAAAATATAGACGTTTATTTCGTAATGAGGTACGAAAATGCCTGAGTACGAAATCGCCACTGACAAATTATTTTATACTGACCAGTCTTGAACATTCTGTGAGTAAATATGACTTGCTTTCATGTTTGTTCAATGATAACCCGATTTAGGTAGCCTAATTGAATATTGATGTACATGCTGGAGTGCTGAACGTAATCAAACGTCTGGATGACGTAATCACAAACATCTGGATGATACTGACTTAATTCAAGGACAATATGGCACACGGAGAAGGTTGCGCGCAGTATTAGAATATGTATATTCTTCTGCCAAGTGAAGATATTTTAGAATGGCACTGTCGAACTGAAGTGTAACATTGTTTCTAAAAGTGAAGATTTCGTCTGTTGATAAGAAATTTTGTTCCAGTGTCGTTTGAAAAGAAAAGACGAGCTGTGACCAGAACGGAATTCTGCGTGAGTCAGTTGTCCATTCTCAATACATTTTAGCATTTGAATAAGGCTTTTGCTTGTCACTTATATTAATATTTTCTTAATATCAATGCACAGATTGTATAATTTTATCCCCACAACACAATGATGCCAACTTGTTGAAATGCTTTAAAAATCGCGAAAACGTGTGACATTTATTTTCATGTCGCGGAATCTGTATTTATTCGTAACATTTTTTTACTCTCATCTAATGAAATTACTATTTTAGATATTATGTCCCAGCTTGTGTGGAACATTGTAATACTTAGAAGGTTTTTTTTCTAAAAGCTAACATCAAAATTTACAAAATAGACTTAGGACTCGGACTACATTACTCAAGTATACTACGTGTAGGTATTATTAACAGTCCGGTAGTGAAAATTCACTTGAATACATTTGTCAATTTCAGCATGGCCTTGGAACTGAATGGTTCAGCAGAGCTCTCTAAGATGAAAAAGTTTTCAAAGCCTAAAGAAACTCTAGATAACACTGTGGTAGTTTGTTGGAATGCTCTCCGACACTAGATGAAAGTGATTAAATGAGCACAAGAAGCAAATGTGTACCTAACTTTCTGACTTCTCACCATGGATGAAGTTTTTAACTAAAATAGGAATGAGAAAAAAATTTGAGTCTCCAGGCAATTAGGCTGCACTGGCTCTAGAAATTGAAACCTTGGAAAAAGCTATATATTCAGCAAGTGTTTAAGTGTCCATCCTGAATTACTGACATAATATGGAAGTGTAATGCATGATGCCATCATGCGAGTATTATTAACATTCTGGGAATATAATTATAATGTACAGTATTGAATGTTGGAACTGATTTGCATTTCTTTTAAACCATTGATGAACTGCTAGTTTCAATTTAATATTGTAATTTCATTTGTCAATACTATGAGTATGACCCCATTTGTATACATGTAGAATTTAGAATATGTTTTAAATAAGTTTTTTATGTCACAAGTTTTATCATTAATATGATAATTCTGAAATATGTTTCCATTAATGAATATATAATTAGCGCTATAATTCTGGAAGCTACTTGTAATAATTAATTATGCCCCCTTTCGAAGAAATGGGGTATATTGTTTTGCACATAACGGTTATAACTTGAGAATGATTTGGCCTTAGCTCTTCAGATTTGGTTGTGAGGTTGGTCATCACAGTTCACATGTAGATAACCCAATATTGATTTTGAGGTCAGAACATCAAAGGTCAAGGTCTCAGTGACTAGACCTTCAGCACAAAACCCTTGTCTGATCAATAACTAGAGAACTATTTGGCATAACCACTTTTAGATTTGGTTGGGTGGGTGGTCATCACATGTAGATGACCCCTATTGATTTTGGAGTTAAATAGGCCAAGGTCTTGCTGTCCAGTTGACCATTAGGAGCATCCATGTTTCAAACACTTCTTGTTAAAGTCTATTTTTGTTCGCCCGCCTGGCTAGCTCAGTGGTTAGAGTGTTTGTCTGATTATCAAGAGGTTATGAGTTCGAACACTGGGCAAGGTTCACACTTTCCGTGACAAATTTGACTGAAGATATATTACATCCTTTGTTAAATTGTCCTGCTGTGACCTCTAAATTATGTGGGGTAGCTTGGCAGAAGCTTACGGATAGAATGTGGTTAGTACTGGTTATGGCCTAAATGAAGTCCAGGAATATTGGTTAGGATAACTGCCTGCTACGACATGTCTGAAATAATGTTGAAAATGTCGTAAAACCTGATGAAACAAACAAAACTTTTTATTCACAGTAAATTTGTTTTTATGCTTTCATTATGAAGACAATGTAGTTTTGAAGAATACAATATTATAAACTTTATTATACCCCCACTATTTTAAAATAATGGGGGCTAATTGTAGGAGTCACTTTAGTCTGTCTGTCCGAAATCATGTCCATTCTGTAATTTCATTCATAGGAGGATTTTGTAATAACTTACCACAAATGTTAACCATCATTGTGTCACACACAACTCCCATGGCTGTTGCTTCAAGATCAAGGTCACGCTTGGAGATCGAAGGTCATAGTTTTGGTCTTTTGATTGCTTGGTTATTGTATGGAAGATCTTCCTTATTGTCTTAGTATTCAGGTTTTTTTGGGTGGTTGTGGATAGGGCCTTAAGCCCTTAAATGTGGAAAATTTATGCGCGATTATTCAGTTTTGCTGAAAAATGCATACTATTTTACAGCATCAGAAACACTGTTTTAATGAACTGAAAACTGAAAAATGTGATTAGCAAGAATTGCTTCTATGGAAAGGAAACTTTTTTGAAATCTATAATAAAGTCTCATATATTGTGTGAAATTATTTTGTTTATGTCAAAAGTTGATCAGTTCAGTATATTGTACTTGTGGTTGTGCATACTAGTTATAGAGGCATGTTCCTCAATGGTATTCAGTGAGGAAATTCACAAGTTTATTCATGAATTACTTCAGGTTTGAAATTAAGGTTTGACAAACTTCATGAATTTTTTGTTCATGCACCATTTCATGAAGTGATTCATGAACCATTTCATGAATTTGTTCATGAACTTCTTGTTCATGAAGTGGCCATTTTTCCTTCATGAACTAATTCGCGATTTTAGAGGCTGATTATTGGCTTAATTATAACATAGTGGTCACAAAAAACAGTTGCTAAAGTGATAAATAAACGTTAACGAATGAGTTTTTATCGATTTTATTTTTTTGTTTTGCACGTGCAAATCGTGCACGCAATTGAGCGTTTAACAGCTTATTGGTTGTTAGCCGCGTAATTATGTGACAATTTTTGTCAATACACATTGTTTTGATTAGATTGCTTGCTGTGTAACATTTTCTGCAAATTTTATTTGAATAAAATAACAAATGAAGAAAATATGAAGAAATATAGAAATGCGTTGGAAGATTTGTTTAGTATATTTAAAGATATATTTACGACTGTTATACTGCAATTATACGTATACATGCAAGAAATAAACAGATTGTTTATACATTTTTACAAATTAAAACGTACTTAATTAATTGATGTCGTGCCGATGACCTTGTCTGACCAATTTCGTATTTCTGATATTAATATGTGTTATGTTAGATATTCTATCTTATATAAATAGTCAGACCCGCCTCCGTTGTCAAGTGGTTAAGGTCGCCGACTTCAAATCACTGTAACATCTGATAGAGGATTGTGGGTTCGAGCCCCGCTACCGACCATGTCTCTTTATGTGAGAAAGCAGGCAATTGCTTAATATGCAAATGAACTCGTCCTGTGACAACCACTGGTAGTTTTATATTGTCACGTGATCTTGAGCGGTAATGGTCGTGTTTTTCAAGCACTGTGAAAATTTGTGAAATTTTGCATTTTGTGGACATACCGATAGTTCTGTTGCGTTAAAAAGTGGATTATATTTATAATAATGTAGTGCAGTGGAATTATGCCAAGTAGAAATAAGAGGAAAGATCGTAATAGTAGTGGTAATAGTGACACTGGGTACAATATTACCAAGTATAGTAAACAGAGAGGCCCGTCAGGGGATTTATCAACTAGTTTTTCAATCAGCGAAGTGTTATGTGAGGCTAATTCAGTGTTATTTGAGATCAACAAGGACACTAATGATTCAAATTCGAGTAGTGTAAATGATGAGCCAAGTGTCTTTGTGAGGGAGGAAGGTAGTGACAGTAAGGTTAACGAAATGGCGGACAATGGCGGACAACCCACGAACAGGGACTTGATGGATTGTATGAGTAAGATAAGTGACAGGTTATGTGCAGTGGAAAAGAAGTTTTGTGCTCTTGATATTCTTGAAAAGAAAGTAACCGACTTTGACAAGGAGCTGAAGAAGGTGTGGGTTGCCGTGAAAGATGGAGCGGAACGGGTGGACGGGCGTCTGGACAGATTGGAGGATAGAGTAGACGGGTCATACATAGGGGTGGCGCAGATGGAGTCGAGGGTGTCTGATCTTGAGAAGCAGCGGGATGGGCTACGTGGTGATCTGACATACATGAAGTCTCAGTCCATGAGAAATAATCTCATATTCACTAACATTCCTGAAGACAATACAAATGGTAACGAGTCAGCTGACGTCACGGAGTCCAAACTGCGACAGCATCTCCACTCAGCATTGAAGATAGCAAAGGAGACGGCGGATTCCATTCGATTCGAACGGGTCCATCGGTCACCGGGGCAACCAATTCCAGGCAGGATTAGGAATATTGTGGCCAAGTTTTTCAAGATCGTGAACGTGTACGTAGGGAGTGGAAACCTTTAAGGGGGACAAACATTTCTATGTTCGAACAGTTTCTCAGGAAGTGACGGACAAGCGCCGGAAGCTAGTGAAGAAGATGAAGGAAGCAAGGGACCAGGGTAAACGTGCATGGATTGTGTATGACACTCTGTATGTGGACAGTAGAGCTGTGAGAGACTAGGGATACGCAGGGGTGAACTTTCCATCATTTCCTGGAATGTGTACGGACTTACGACAGTGAAACAACAATCCCAGGACTTTGTAAATATTGTTTCTTCTTCTGATATCTGTTTTCTTTATGAGTCTTGGACAAATTCTTCTAGTAATATAGAATCAAATGGCTATACATGTCTAAATTTTTATAGAAAATTTCAGCATCGTAATGCACGTAGATCTAGTGGAGGTATTGTTTTATTATTTAGAGATTATCTAAAGGATGGCATTGAGATTATTAAGAATCACCATGATACCATTATTTGGTTATGATTAGATCATACTTTTTTCAATACCGATGAAGATATCTACTTGTGTGGTTCATATATTTTGGGTGCAGAATCGCCTGTGTATAATACATTAAAAAATATATTAGAAATTATATATATTTGTATAGTTCTTTAGGTTGTGTAATTTTGTGTGGAGATCTGAATATCAGTGTCGGAAATAAGAATGATTTTATAGCTTATGATAATGTTAATATTCTATGTGATGATCCTCGATATATTCCGGATAGTACCCCAGTAAGGGCCTCTATTGACAATGTATGTAATAGTCATGGTGTTAAGTTGTTAGACTTATGTAAATCTTCATCATTACACATTGTTAACGGCCGAGTAGGCAATACCGATCAATACACATTCCTTTCTCACAAATCCTTTTTCTTTTTTTCTAATTCCAAGCTATTAATGATTGAATTAGCGTTGCTTCTCTTACATTGCTATGTTATACTATCTAACTAATGCAATATCAACGAATATGCATTTTCACACACATGGCATGTATGTACCTTTGAAAATGATATGTTATGTGACTAAAAATTGTATATGTCCGTTTGACCGATAGTTTTGTCATAAAATATTTCACATTTTCATATTCTTCATGGATATATTTTGATATCCTCTTTCTTTCTTCTAATTCCAAGCTATTAATGCTTGAATTAGCGCTGTTTCTTTTACATTGCTATGTTGAACTACCTAAAAATTGTGTATGTCCGTTTGACCGATAGTTTTATCATAAAAAATTTTCAGACTTTCATATTCTTCATGGATATATTTTGATATCATGTTAATATGTATATTATATTTCATTGTTAAGTTCTTAACATGTATTACCATATAATCAATATTTCCTTCTTGTCCTTTTTCTTTTTTCTAATTCCAGGCTATTAGTGCCTGAATCAGCGTTGTTTCTTTTACACTGCTATGCTTAAATCAATCAATATTTAGCTATTTTTGTTTACATAAATGTAAAAGTTAAATTTCTAAAATGGTATTGAGCTTACAATAATATTATTTAAACTTTATGTCTATACATATTCTGTCTGCTCAGTAACTGTATAATTCAAATTCTATACTGGAAATACTTCAGAATGATAAGTTTCTTTTTTTCTGCATTCCTAACGACTGATATACTTCCCCAAACCGTACCTTTATAACCTACTTAAAATATCTTTCTCACTTTTTCTCACCGTCATGTACATTGTTTGTATGCTTGTGATTTGTATACCATTGTATCATCTATATGATTATGGTTAAAATAAAGTAAAGTTGAAAGTTGATTGTTGTGATTGTAATTCTGTAAATAAGGTTGTAAATGATTTTTCAGACACGTTAAGATCGGTGGCAGTTCCTTTATTTTCTAGATGTCATCGTTTTCATAGAGATTCAAATTTTATAACAAAGTCTTGTTTGAATAATAAAGAGTGGTTTAATGTTGATTGTATAAATGCTCGAAACTTGTATTTACAGGCCCTACTTTTGTTTAACGAGAATAAATCTGTCGAGAATAGTGAACCACTGCCAAAACGCAAAACTATTTATAAGAATATTGTTAAAAAGTGTAAAAATGCTGCTTATAGAAAGAACATGAATACAATTGAAAGTTTAAAGAAAAGTAAACCTAAAGAATTTTGGAGATATTTTAAATCTAAATCCAAACAAAGCAGTGATTCCGTATCAAATGAATTCAAAGAATATTTTTCTAAACTAGGCGATGATCTGTTTAACTGTATTAATGAAGAAGCTGAAGAATTTTGTGGTAATCATGCATTTTGTAATGAAGATTGTTCTTTCCCTGAATTGGATCAGCTTATAACGGTGGATGAGGTGCATAAAGCTATCAAGTCATTAAAGGGTAATAAGGCCTTTGGCAGTGATTGTTTATTAAATGAATATTTTATTGAATGTGTCTTGTCTAGTCATTTGTGTGATATTTTCAATAGTGTTCTAAATTCGGGTTGTTACCCTGAAAAATGGATGGAAGGTATTATAATACCGTTACATAAAAAGGGTGTTACGAACTGTGTGGATATTACCTTAGTTAGTTGTTTGTCTAAACTTTTTACAACTATACTTAATAAATGTTTAGAAGCATTTTGTGAGGAAAATAACATTATTTCGGACGCACAATTTGGTTTTCGTAAAGGGCGTTCTACTGTTGATGCTGTATTTATCCTTATGTCATTAGTAGAAAAATATTTAAATGAAAATAAACGTTTACATGTCATCTACGTTGACATGATGAAATGTTTTGATTCAATATATAGAAATGCACTGTGGTTAAAAATGTATAAATGTAGGATACAAGGGAAATTGTTAAGAATTGTAAGAGATATGTACGATAAAGTTAAATCTTGTGTTAAATCATGTGGCTCATACTCAGATTATTTTACATATGCTGTCGGATTACGCCAAGGGGAGGTAATCCCCTCTTTTGTTTTCGCTCTTTGCTGAGGATTTAGAAATGTATTTACAAGAAGACGTACATAGTGATTTGCGTATACATGTAGATGATTAAGTCTTAATTTTGTTATTATTTGCTGATGACATGGCTATCGTTGGTAAAACTCCTGAGGAAATTTTGAACCATTTGGATCATTTGTTAGAATATTGTAATACATGGGGTCTTTCTGTAAATATTGCAAAAACGAAAATTATGGTATTTCGTGAACGTGGCGGTTTATTACCCACTGAAAGTTGGATCTACGATAGCCAGCCAATTGACGTTGTAAAATAATTTAATTACCTAGGTACTGTAGTAAGTTAAACTGGAAACTTTGGGTCGAATATTGAACACATATAATCCCTTAATGTAAATGCCACGATTTTGACTTAACTCCAATGACATTTTGTCAGTTGTTTGGTGCTTTTGTGTTGCCTATTTTAAAGTATTCATCTGAAGTTTGGGGTTATACGAAATCGAAGGAGTTGGGAAGAATACATTTGAAATTTTGTAAACGTTTATTGAGAGTCAGATTAAATACATGTACTGCTGCTGTTTATGGCGAGCTTGGTAGATACCCAATTCAAAAGATATTCAAAGATATGTTAAGATCATTAAATACTGGTTTAAGATTATAGGTACTGATAATGTTATATTACGTACTGTATATAACACAGCATTAAATGATTGTAATAATGATTGCATTAATTGGGTATCTTAAGTAAAACACTTACTGAATGAATATGATTGTTTTCATGTTTTTAATGATCCATACGGTGTAAATGTTAAAAGGTTTGTGTATGATTTTAAATTGAAGTTAATTAATTCTTTTCAGGATGATTGGCTAAAATCACTTGATAGTCCTGTTTTAATTTTGTATAAAGAATGTAAACAAACCTTTGGCTATGAAAAATATTTGGATATTTTACCAAGAAGCTTGCGTTTTTACTTTTGTAGACTAAGATTATCAGTTCATACTTTAAGAATACTAACAGGTCGTTATAATAGGCCTAGAATTTTACTAGAAGAGAGATATTGTTTATGTTGTGATAAAAGAGATACCGAAAATGAGTATCATTTTGTCTGTAATTGTTCTTCCTTCGTTGACATTAGAAAAAAGTTTTGCATAAAGATATGTATGAAAATCCATTTATGTTTAAATTTATAAATTATTTAAAATCGTTTAATAGAGAAGAACTTGTCAATTTGTCAGTGTATATAAAAGAAGCTCTCGCTGCTAGAAATGCAATTTTGAATATTAATAGGATATGATTCACTATATTGCTACATGTATATTGTTTCTGATATGTTCATACTCATTGTATATATATCATGACTATGTGTTTCACTCATATATGCATAACTTGACCATTATTTGTGTAAATATTCACGTGATTTATATTTGTATTTGTAATATTTATGCTGATGTAGACTATGTACTATGTACACGTCTGAATAAAGTATCATTTCTGTTCTGTTCTATTGTATTTAATGGATAAAATTGACTTACTATACATTCATATTTGGCGATGTAACTGGTCGTGGTAGAATAAATATCAAAGTCATTAGTAATTACTATAACTAACGGGTCTCTCGCTGAATATAGGTAAGAAACAGATTCCGAAAATCAACCACTTTTTAAAAATCCACCCTTGGCCGAAACACAACCAGACCCAAAAACACACCATAACTCAACACCACACAGAAACATACAACAAAATAATGACAAAATACAATCAAAAGTCTAAGTAACGTAAGTTGGGATTGACTGTTATCAAACCATATAACAATATAGGAAACATATTACTATTTCGAATCTTTCCGAGTTGCTTAATTAGATAACTGGATGCTGAATGCTCGTTACCTTCGAGGCGTTCACAATTATGACACCACTAGAATGTCTTCTGGGGAATAAGAAATAATGACTTTCTGGCTAGTCATAATGAAATAAAAACAATAAACATCCCAAGAGCAATTCATGATTTCAGTGAACTATCGGACGTTATTCACAATCTGATAGATACCATAAGAAAATGAAAAGTCAGTCTGCAAAAGATACTCGACGTGTTTGTCCTTCAACAAGAACCAAACATTGGTTTCTATGTGAGAGAAGGGTTCAACCTACAACGTTACAAGCTGGGTTGTTGTTTATCTTCGATCCACACTTAATGTGGAAATGCCAGAAGATATAATATTATACTGGACGAGAAGAGGGTTAAGTTCTTGTAAATTCGAATATTTACCATATTAAATATGTGCAAAATAAAAACTGTTTTTGACAAACGGCGTTATACCATTATACATCGTCACATTGATTGTAGATAATACACAACACAATCACCCTGTGATACAGACGACCTTGGGCACTTATTCAATTACATAATTGTTTCAGGCAGCTTTGCAGACGGACAAACTGCACATTACGATGAATTATGTTCATCAAATAAACTACTTACTGGCACACTAGATTATCGATGTAACCAACAGTGTTATGTCAAGAGAAATTTATCTTTCAAAGTGTCGTATAGTTTTATCACAAAATCAGCAATATAACAACGAACTATCAAATTGAATGATGGACCATGGCGAGACAACGAATGTATGTTGTACCGTCAACAAAGCTAAACCAATGGTACCGAACAATAATATGCCAATACATCACTGATTTATCAGAAAACAATAATTCTGAAAGATGATGCCAGTAATATTATCTACTACATTGTAGTATTTAATTTCTTTTTTCAAATCCTACTTGTCGCATAGGCAACATAGACTGTCTGGTGTGCATTCTAAAGTTACCTGTGGGGTTCCCAGGGGTCCGTTTTGTTCCATTGTTATCTTCTATATGTGTCATCTGTTTTAAGCCATAAATTGTTCCCTTTACGCTGATGATTTTGCTATACTAGTACTTGTTTCAGCCAAAGATGGGTCATCGATTGTTCAAAATCGAACTCGTTAATCTGTCAATCCATAGATTATTGATAAAAACTTTTCCTACATATTGGCAAATTAGAATTTATCCTGTTTGGTTCAAAGCAGCAGTCTCTGAGATCTAGATCTAATAAGTCACTTCATATCTCTTGTAATGGCTCTGATATTCAGTCAACTTCTACTGTAAAATATCTTGGAGCAACCCTTGACAATTCCTTATCTAATGAAGGCATGGCAAACTCAGATATCGAGAAGGTTGTCCGGTTTTTTTTTTTTTTTTTTTTGTATACAACGAACTATCAAATTGAATGATGGATATGGCGAGGATGGAATTAAATTAAATAGTATTAAAACCTTATTGGTATTTTTTGTATAAAAACGTGCTTTTCTCTCTAAGCATCTAACAAACTTCGGGTTTTAAAATTGATATAATGTCAGTCCGACTATGAATGTTCTTTCAAAAACATGCTGCAAGTAATCCAGAATATGTTTATTCTCAACCATGAAAACAGGTCACACATTGATACTGGCCATTTTAAACTCAATACGTACATTTGTTGCAGAGATAACTTTGTGTCATTTCTTTTAACTGCAAGCTCTGGAAACCATCATGATATCAATTTTATTAGTATTACAACAGATTCATTTCATTTAATAATCAAGTGCCTTCCTAGGTCAACCATATTACTCTCTTGGACCAAAATGGAAATAATGTCCCTTTTTTGTGACATCTTAGGAGTGAATGTGATTGCCATGGCCTGTTTTATTTTAACATTATGTATACATTATTACAAAAATGTATCTATATTAATATTGACTATTATCTATTTTTGATATATGTTAATCATTCTTATATTGTACTTTCACGGTGGCATGTTACATAATGCAATCATTTCTGAAATAAATAGCTAAACACTACTAATATTCTGAAGTAACAGGCTCTGAAGAAAACACCAACTTCATATAATACACACAAAACTAAACCCTCACGATTATCATACAAGATTCCTATATAGGAACACACCTTCCTCAAAATACCAGTTAACCAAACATCCCCTACCCAAATGATCCCTTACAAAATACAGACAAATACGAAACAAGAGCTGTTAGTAGTACAGCATGCTGGACTATTCTCAGTGCTTGATAATGAAAGAAGGAATTGGTTATGGGCCTTGGATTTTTAACATTAATCACAAAGACACGTATTAAGTGCCAATGTAAGTTTTTTTCCTTAAGTAGTTTTTAACATTGATGTTGCACGAAAATCTTTATCCATCAATTTTATAAGTTCACAAAGGGACATAAATCAGTCAAAATCCATAATCATGAGAGTTATGGGTCTTAGACAGAGACCTCCAATCATGATCACAAAGACATGTATTAAGTTTCAAGAGAATACTTTCAGTAGTTTTAATGATTAATGTTGCGCGCAAAACTTTAACCCGGAATTTCATAAGTGCACAAAGTGCCATAATTCAGGCAAAATCAATGTCAGAGTTATGTGCTTTGGATAGTGACCTTCAGCTTAAATCACAAAGACATGTCGAGCTAAAATCGGAGGACGAACACCAATCTGATACAGGGTATCGGACTTACAGCGGTTTGCAGCTTAGTCGCAGGATTTTCACTGATTTCAGGAGCCAAATCTCACACACGCAAGTCTAAGAACTAGGAAACAAGAAGATGACGCTATTATACATTACAAGATTAATGTTTTGATTGTGCACTACATTATCCATATCATTGGAAAGTGAATATTAAGTACTTAAGAGCGCCATCTTAGACAATATCAATTTGTGTGTTTTGTATTAAATTACAGAAATTTGACAGTCGAGTCCCGACGTTTTGGTATATTTCATTTATTTACACAAAAGTACGTTATGGGTGATACGTCACTTTAATAAAACTAAAACAAACGCGGCCATCCGATTATTAAATGTATGGAATTACAATTGAAACATCAATTCTAAAGAAAGTTGCTTTGGTAGCAAACAAGCTTAGTTGTTTTCCCATAAACTTGTATCATGAGTCATTCAAATATTCAAATTGTCCGAAACATAAATTTTTAAAATCGAACAATTGAACAGTGTAACTTTATTACCCAACGCATTATATAAATGTTAATTCGTTATTTTTTGCTGTTTTACCAAAAAAGTTGGATATTTGCCAGGGTTTGTAATTTGCGAACTGTTGACCGGTCAACAGTTTTGACTGTTGACTGCCTCGATATCGGGTGTTTCCGTAATAAACGTTCGGTAATATAGGATTAAACTTTAATTTCTGGTCGTTTATCGATGTGTAAACACTTCGATAAACGACCAGAAATGAAAGTTTAATAAACACTTCGATAAACGACCAGAAATGAAAGCTTAATCCTTTTATTTTCCAAATTAATTCAATTATTTAATTCAATTCTTACAAATGACAGAGATATGAACCGCTACAACTCTTTCGCTGGTAAATTATTATACATGTATAACTTGATGACGTCAAGATATGACGTCATCAGATAGGAATGTAAATAGTAAAGTAGTGTGGTTTATTGTAGGATTAAACGTTAATTTCTGGTCAACCATGGAAGTGTTAACTCCCTCTGACCTCATAACACACATTGAATAACACAATTAGGTCAAAAGTATCCCGTCGACGATGAACAGAAACAAAATGTATCCGATTGAAAAGGAGTTTAGTTGGACAGTGTCTTTTAGGCTATGCAATGAAGCGTTTATATGATTCTGATTTCTGCAAGCGTTTATATGATTCTAATTTAACAGACAACAATATGGTGATTTCGTAGGAAATTTCAAATCCAAATCGTTTCCAAGATTTTTCAGAGGAAGAATGGAATAAACATGAATATAAAAAATATTTATATAATGCATTAGGTAATAAAACAGTTATTTCATGGGCATTTGTTGAACAGTCAAACTGTGGCCCTCGGTGTCGGGTGACATTTTAAACTGTTGCCCTCGGCCTACGGCCTCGGGGCAACAGTTCAAAAGTCACCCATCAACCTCGGGACCACAGTTTTGACTGTTCCACAAATGCCCATGAAATAACTGTATAATATTAGCTGGAAATGATATGACGTTTATAAAAAATATAATTATTTTCACACAGTAGGATAGCGTGAAATCCGCAATCACAGACATGAAGCAAAGTACGTTTATGATATTGCGAACGATGTGTTTTTATCGTTTCTCAACTACACGTTCATTGACGTTGAAGGGCCCTTCCTTGTCGTGTGATTCAAATTCAGACGAGCAGTCACCAGTCCCTTATCGCCGTATTTTAATACCTCCCGGGATCAGGAGAAACATGTAACATGAATTGTCACGAAACCAGCTGGTTTTTATTCTCCAGTCACTTACCCATTCCTACCTTTATCATTTTACCTATGAAAGTTTGATTTAAATAGCTCGTATGTTACAGAAAGCAAACATGATCGAATCACAATACCCTAACAACAGGCCCCTGGGAAATCGGTGGCAACAGAAGACTGTTCTATGAAAGCCTCTTGAAAATGTAACAACCTGCTTAACAATAAGTGAGGAAGTAACTTAGAATTTACGGAAGTTCGGTGGTTCTACCCAGATGTACACCTGGTGTGTTCCTCAATCGTGACAGCTGGAAATATGATCCTGGCTGTACGATGGTGTACGTTAAAAGCCAAACAAAATGATAATGTATTGATTCAGTTATATTTCTCAACAATGGCCATTTTACATGGTTCAATGGTATAGCACTATAACGGACAACTGGTATTTAATAACTACATGCGAATGTATACAAATATGTGAGTGAATTATGCTTCACATACAGAATTTAGTGAATCGAATACTGCACCATCAGTATGTCTGTTCACAACACACAAATCTAAATGGCATATAAAGACGGTAATCCAATTCTTTATCGGTCTATATGGTTATGATAAATACCATCGCGATATTTTTCAAATGCACAGACGCATCAGCAAAGTACCATATAAATGAATAATGGTATCACTTACGACATAAAACAACGTTCAACCTGAGCATGATAATCTTCTTTAAATACTTATATTCAAATATCTTAAGACATTAATTCCCTTGTGCGTCGTTTGCAACAAGGAAACAATCATACAGAAGAGAACACCGTTCATATTATGTCCATGTTGAAAATCCACATTGGGTAATTAAACCGTCCATGTTGAAAATATGCAGTTTATAACTGAATTTAGGAAATAATTACACAATTCAATCGACATCAGACATTATATTAAGGAGAGAAATAATTGTTCCCAGGCAACCAAAACCTTTCACAATAAATCATTCAAAATCAGACAAACATCAAACTGAAGAACACTGACCTCATTAACATTCGCTATTGAAACATGAATTCAATCAAACATTATTATAATGGCTCACAGAACAAACAAATGTATATTTGTACACACTTTTTAGTTGATCACAAAAAATTGAAATACCCGTTTAACTAAATCAACGAATGTTACCATTTGAATACTAAGATAATCATTGTAAACACATGCCCACACGTACATACGAAATATATATATCTGGAGGCGACACCTATTTTTAGTGGATGCAAGGTGCAAATATGCCCGTATATAAACTGATTTGATGATATGGTAAGATGAACTATAGGTTTATACCATATTTAAGGTCTTCCAAGCCTTAATAGCCAGACACAATACTATTTTTAAAGTTTTTCCTATTGGTTGCCATGGCAACCAATGTTTTTTAATTGAATTAATTTTTTAAACCACTTCGATAAAGCGTCATGCTTGGAATATTCATGTAATGTTTCATTGAAATTGGCCAACTGCTTAAGAAGTAGATGTTGTTTAACGCAATTGTTAACGGACGGACGAACGACGGACATCACACTGTCACAATAGCTCCCCCTAAGCTCTTTGTACTCTGGTAAGCTAAAACAAGAAATATCTTTTAAAAAAATAATCGGCGTGTATACAGAAGAAAATTAATACTTAGAAAACTTGGAATAAGATAAAATGGTTTACACTTTACAAATGGGATCGTCCGTGTATACAATAACATTGCTGACCTAAAAATTGAACTATATGTGACCTTCTCCAGCGTATTAACAGTTAAGTCTATAAACAAAAAATCTTGAGTTTAATGTTAAAAGTGTACATACTATATATATATTTCATTAAATTAGATTATGTATAATATATTTATCTTATTTGCTATATATGAATTCCACATATATATAGTGTAATGTTTCATGGTTTAAACGTTTTGATATTTAATGTGTGGTAAAAATGTAATGATGTTCTGTTTGGCTTTTATCATTCCATTTTTTTCAGAGGCAGTAAAACAAATAATAATGGTTTTTGCCCTAAATTTGTAACAAGATAGCCTTTAACCAATTAGAAAACTCCTACTTCAGCTGAAGATTTTGTATCTAACAATTTCATTGGTTACAAATGTAGGTCAAAATCAATTTAATACAACTGCGCCGAAAAACGACAAGCCGAAAGCAGTAAGTAACTATCTGACTGAAACAACAGCAAATAAGTAATTAATCTAATCATTCAAAATAGACAATACATGGAAAAGTTCAAAATTAACAAACTAGTTCTCTTAAGTTATGTAACGAAAGTGACCTTGCAATATTTAAAAAAAAAAGGGAATCGTTCGACAAAATAAAATGTTCTAGAGTTAGTTCCAGATTAATCAGAAGGCGACGGTGTTTCAAGATATGTTATTTTTTAATTTAATTAAACCTCTTTACATGACTTAATATAATAATATTCATAAATCAGCAAAAAAGAACATTACTTTTATTAATGTCTAATTAAATTAAATGCAAATTTTTGTCATTGAAGTTTAAAAAGTGCTACTGACTGAGCTCGAACCACTCATACGTGCTGTATGCCATATTATCAAGTACGCCACGACTCTGGTTCACGGGAATGATACTTTGCTGTGGATTTAAAATAATTTTGTCAATAATTTACTCTGTTTACCCTTATAATGGTATTGTCCAACACTTGGCATTGACTATAAAAATAAATGATGTCAACTCATTACTTACAGAACGATTGCCTATTGAGCTAAATAAGAACACATTTCCTCTACAAAACAATATCAATATTAAAAATACATTTCACTACGAATGAGATTTACATACGCTCACACATTCAGTCTCCAAAGAAACATAACAACATGAACAAGAAGTTTTCATAAACATTTTTGATATTGTATAGTAACCAAGAAATGAACTAGAAATGTGTTCGTCTGTGTATGTGTCTGTCTGTGTATGCGTTTGTCTATATATGAGTGTGTCTGTCTGTGTATGTCTTTGTCTTTGTATGAGTGAATGTGTCTGTCTGTATATGTCTTTGTCTTTGTATGAGTGAATGTGTCTGTCTGTATGTGTGTTTGTCTTTGTATGAGTGATTGTGTCTGTCTGTGTATGTCTTTGTCTTTGTATGAGTGAATGTGTCTGTCTGTATATGTGTTTGTCTTTGTATGAGTGAATGTGTCTGTCTGTGTATGTCTTTGTCTTTGTATGAGTGAATGTGTCTGTCTGTGTATGTGTTTATCATTGTATGAGTGAATGTGTCTGTATGTGTACGTGTTTATCATTGTATGAGTGAATGTGTCTGTCTGTGTATGTGTTTGTCTTTGTATGAGTGATTGTGTCTGTCTGTGTATGTGTTTGTCTTTGTATGAGTGAATGTGTCTGTCTGTATATGTGTTTGTCTTTGTATGAGTGAATGTGTCTGTCTGTGTATGTCTTTGTCTTTGTATGAGTGAATGTGTCTGTCTGTGTATGTCTTTGTCTTTGTATGAGTGAATGTGTCTGTCTGTGTATGTGTTTATCATTGTATGAGTGAATGTGTCTGTATGTGTACGTGTTTATCATTGTATGAGTGAATGTGTCTGTCTGTGTATGTGTTTGTCTTTGTATGAGTGAATGTGTCTGTCTGTGTATGTGTTTATCTTTGTATGAGTGAATGTGTCTGTCTGTGTATGTGTTTATCATTGTATGAGTGAATGTGTCTGTATGTGTACGTGTTTATCATTGTATGAGTGAATGTGTCTGTCTGTCTATGTGTTTGTCTTTGTATGAGTGAATGTGTCTGTCTGTGTATGTGTTTATCTTTGTATGAGTGTATGTGTCTGTCTGTGTATGTGTTTATCATTGAATGAGTGATTGTGTCTGTCTGTCTATGTGTTTGTCTTTGTATGAGTGAATGTGTCTGTCTGTGTATGTGTTTATCTTTGTATGAGTGTATGTGTCTGTCTGTGTATGTGTTTATCATTGAATGAGTGATTGTGTCTGTCTGTGTATGTGTTTATCTTTGTATGAGTGAATGTGTCTGTCTGTGTATGTGTTTGTCTTTGTATGAGTGAATGTGTCTGTCTGTGTATGTGTTTATCTTTGTATGAGTGTATGTGTCTGTCTGTGTATGTCTTTGTCTTTGTATGAGTGAATGTGTCTGTCTGTGTATGTATTTATCTTTGTATGAGTGAATGTGTCTGTCTGTGTATGTGTTTATCATTGTATGAGTGAATGTGTCTGTCTGTGTATGTGTTTGTCTTTGTATGAGTGAATGTGTCTGTCTGTGTATGTGTTTATCTTTGTATGAGTGTATGTGTCTGTCTGTGTATGTCTTTGTCTTTGTATGAGTGAATGTGTCTGTCTGTGTATGTATTTATCTTTGTATGAGTGAATGTGTCTGTCTGTGTATGTGTTTATCATTGTATGAGTGAATGTGTCTGTCTGTGTATGTTTTTATCATTGTATGAGTGAATGTGTCTGTCTGTGTATGTCTTTGTCTTTGTATGAGTGAATGTGTCTGTCTGTGTATGTCTTTGTCTTTGTGTGAGTGAATGTTTCTGTTTGTGTATGTGTTTATCCTTGTATGAGTGAATGTGTCTGTCTGTGTATGTGTTTATCCTTGTATGAGTGAATGTGTCTGTCTGTGTATGTGTTTATCCTTGTATGAGTGAATGTGTCTGTCTGTGTATGTCTATGTCTTTGTATGAGTGTATGTGTCTGCCTGTGTATGTCTTTGTCTTTGTAAGAGTGAATGTGTCTGTCTGTATATGTGTTTATCATTGTATGAGTGAATGTGTCTGTCTGTGTATGTGTTTATCTTTGTATGAGTGAATGTGTCTGTCTGTGTATGTCTATGTCTTTGTATGAGTGAATGTGTCTGTCTGTGTATGTATTTATCTTTGTATGAGTGAATGTGTCTGTCTGTGTATGTGTTTATCATTGTATGAGTGAATGTGTCTGTCTGTGTATGTGTTTGTCTTTGTATGAGTGAATGTGTCTGTCTGTGTATGTGTTTATCTTTGTATGAGCGAATGTGTCTATCTGTGTATGTGTTTATCATTGTATGAGTGAATGTGTCTGTCTGTGTATGTGTTTACCATTGTATGAGTGAATATGTCTGTCTGTGTATGTGTTTATCTTTGTATGAGCGAATGTGTCTATCTGTGTATGTGTTTATCATTGTATGAGTGAATGTGTCTGTCTGTGTATGTGTTTATCATTGTATGAGTGAATGTGTCTGTCTGTGTATGTTTTTATCATTGTATGAGTGAATGTGTCTGTCTGTGTATGTCTTTGTCTTTGTATGAGTGAATGTGTCTGTCTGTGTATGTCTTTGTCTTTGTGTGAGTGAATGTTTCTGTTTGTGTATGTGTTTATCCTTGTATGAGTGAATGTGTCTGTCTGTGTATGTGTTTATCCTTGTATGAGTGAATGTGTCTGTCTGTGTATGTGTTTATCCTTGTATGAGTGAATGTGTCTGTCTGTGTATGTCTATGTCTTTGTATGAGTGTATGTGTCTGCCTGTGTATGTCTTTGTCTTTGTAAGAGTGAATGTGTCTGTCTGTATATGTGTTTATCATTGTATGAGTGAATGTGTCTGTCTGTGTATGTGTTTATCTTTGTATGAGTGAATGTGTCTGTCTGTGTATGTCTATGTCTTTGTATGAGTGAATGTGTCTGTCTGTGTATGTATTTATCTTTGTATGAGTGAATGTGTCTGTCTGTGTATGTGTTTATCATTGTATGAGTGAATGTGTCTGTCTGTGTATGTGTTTGTCTTTGTATGAGTGAATGTGTCTGTCTGTGTATGTGTTTATCTTTGTATGAGCGAATGTGTCTATCTGTGTATGTGTTTATCATTGTATGAGTGAATGTGTCTGTCTGTGTATGTGTTTACCATTGTATGAGTGAATATGTCTGTCTGTGTATGTGTTTATCTTTGTATGAGTGAATGTGTCTGTCTGTGTATGTCTTTGTAAGAGTGAATGTGCCTGTCTGTATATGTGTTTATCATTGTATGAGTGAATGTGTCTGTCTGTGTATGTCTTTGTCTTTGTAAGAGTGAATGTGTCTGTCTGTATATGTGTTTATCTTTGTATGAGTGAATGTGTCTGTTTGTGTATGTCTTTGTCTTTGTAAGAGTGAATGTGCCTGTCTGTATATGTGTTTATCATTGTATGAGTGAATGTGTCTGTCTGTGTATGTCTTTGTCTTTGTAAGAGTGAATGTGTCTGTCTGTATATGTGTTTATCTTTGTATGAGTGAATGTGTCTGTCTGTATATGTGTTTATCATTGTATGAGTGAATGTGTCTGTCTGTATATGTGTTTATCATTGTATGAGTGAATGTGTCTGTCTGTATATGTGTTTATCATTGAATGAGTGAATGTGTCTGTCTGTGTATGTGTTTATCTTTGTATGAGTGAATGTGTCTGTCTGTGTATGTGTTTGTCTTTGTATGAGTGAATGTGTCTGTCTGTGTATGTGTTTATCTTTGTATGAGTGTATGTGTCTGTCTGTGTATGTGTTTATCATTGTATGAGTGAATGTGTCTGTCTGTGTATGTGTTTGTCTTTGTATGAGTGAATGTGTCTGTCTGTGTATGTGTTTATCTTTGTATGAGTGTATGTGTCTGTCTGTGTATGTCTTTGTCTTTGTATGAGTGAATGTGTCTGTCTGTGTATGTATTTATCTTTGTATGAGTGAATGTGTCTGTCTGTGTATGTGTTTATCATTGTATGAGTGAATGTGTCTGTCTGTGTATGTTTTTATCATTGTATGAGTGAATGTGTCTGTCTGTGTATGTCTTTGTCTTTGTATGAGTGAATGTGTCTGTCTGTGTATGTCTTTGTCTTTGTGTGAGTGAATGTTTCTGTTTGTGTATGTGTTTATCCTTGTATGAGTGAATGTTTCTGTTTGTGTATGTGTTTATCCTTGTATGAGTGAATGTGTCTGTCTGTGTATGTGTTTATCCTTGTATGAGTGAATGTGTCTGTCTGTGTATGTGTTTATCCTTGTATGAGTGAATGTGTCTGTCTGTGTATGTCTATGTCTTTGTATGAGTGTATGTGTCTGCCTGTGTATGTCTTTGTCTTTGTAAGAGTGAATGTGTCTGTCTGTATATGTGTTTATCATTGTATGAGTGAATGTGTCTGTCTGTGTATGTGTTTATCTTTGTATGAGTGAATGTGTCTGTCTGTGTATGTGTTTATCTTTGTATGACCGAATGTGTCTGTCTGTGTATGTGTTTATCATTGTATGAGTGAATGTGTCTGTCTGTGTATGTGTTAACCATTGTATGAGTGAATATGTCTGTCTGTGTATGTGTTTATCTTTGTATGAGTGAATGTGTCTGTCTGTGTATGTCTTTGTCTTTGTAAGAGTGAATGTGCCTGTCTGTATATGTGTTTATCATTGTATGAGTGAATGTGTCTGTCTGTGTATGTCTTTGTCTTTGTAAGAGTGAATGTGTCTGTCTGTATATGTGTTTATCTTTGTATGAGTGAATGTGTCTGTTTGTGTATGTCTTTGTCTTTGTAAGAGTGAATGTGCCTGTCTGTATATGTGTTTATCATTGTATGAGTGAATGTGTCTGTCTGTGTATGTCTTTGTCTTTGTAAGAGTGAATGTGTCTGTCTGTATATGTGTTTATCTTTGTATGAGTGAATGTGTCTGTCTGTATATGTGTTTATCATTGTATGAGTGAATGTGTCTGTCTGTATATGTGTTTATCATTGTATGAGTGAATGTGTCTGTCTGTATATGTGTTTATCATTGAATGAGTGAATGTGTCTGTCTGTGTATGTGTTTATCTTTGTATGAGTGAATGTGTCTGTCTGTGTATGTGTTTGTCTTTGTATGAGTGAATGTGTCTGTCTGTGTATGTGTTTATCTTTGTATGAGTGTATGTGTCTGTCTGTGTATGTGTTTATCATTGTATGAGTGAATGTGTCTGTCTGTGTATGTGTTTGTCTTTGTATGAGTGAATGTGTCTGTCTGTGTATGTGTTTATCTTTGTATGAGTGTATGTGTCTGTCTGTGTATGTCTTTGTCTTTGTATGAGTGAATGTGTCTGTCTGTGTATGTATTTATCTTTGTATGAGTGAATGTGTCTGTCTGTGTATGTGTTTATCATTGTATGAGTGAATGTGTCTGTCTGTGTATGTTTTTATCATTGTATGAGTGAATGTGTCTGTCTGTGTATGTCTTTGTCTTTGTATGAGTGAATGTGTCTGTCTGTGTATGTCTTTGTCTTTGTGTGAGTGAATGTTTCTGTTTGTGTATGTGTTTATCCTTGTATGAGTGAATGTTTCTGTTTGTGTATGTGTTTATCCTTGTATGAGTGAATGTGTCTGTCTGTGTATGTGTTTATCCTTGTATGAGTGAATGTGTCTGTCTGTGTATGTGTTTATCCTTGTATGAGTGAATGTGTCTGTCTGTGTATGTCTATGTCTTTGTATGAGTGTATGTGTCTGCCTGTGTATGTCTTTGTCTTTGTAAGAGTGAATGTGTCTGTCTGTATATGTGTTTATCATTGTATGAGTGAATGTGTCTGTCTGTGTATGTGTTTATCTTTGTATGAGTGAATGTGTCTGTCTGTGTATGTGTTTATCTTTGTATGACCGAATGTGTCTGTCTGTGTATGTGTTTATCATTGTATGAGTGAATGTGTCTGTCTGTATATGTGTTTATCATTTGTCTGTCTGTATATGTGTTTATCATTGTATGAGTGAATGTGTCTGTCTGTGTATGTGTTTATCTTTGTATGAGTGAATGTGTCTGTCTGTGTATGTGTTTATCTTTGTATGAGTGAATGTGTCTGTCTGTGTATGTCTTTGTCTTTGTAAGAGTGAATGTGTCTGTCTGTATATGTGATTATCATTGTATGAGTGAATGTGTCTGTCTGTGTATGTGTTTATCATTGTATGAGTGAATATGTCTGTCTGTGTATGTGTTTATCTTTGTATGAGTGAATGTGTCTGTCTGTATATGTGTTTATCATTGTATGAGTGAATGTGTCTGTCTTTATATGTGTTTATCATTGTATGAGTGAATGTGTCTGTCTGTGTATGTGTTTATCTTTGTATGAGTGAATGTGTCTGTCTGTATATGTGTTTGTCATTGTATGAGTGAATGTGTCTGTCTGTGTATGTCTTTGTCTTTGTATGAGTGAATGTGTCTGTCTGTGTATGTCTTTATCTTTGTATGAGTGAATGCGTCAGTCTGTGTATGTCGTTGTCTTTGTATGAGTGAATGTGTCTGTCTGTGTATGTGTTTATCATTGTATGAGTGAATGTGTCTGTCTGTGTATGTCTTTGTATGAGTGAATGTGTCTGTCTGTGTATGTGTTTATCATTGTATGAGTGAATGTGTCTGTCTGTGTATGTGTTTGTCTTTGTATGAGTGAATGTGTCTGTCTATGTATGTGTTTATCTTTGTATGAGTGAATGTGTCTGTCTGTGTATGTCGTTGTTTTTGTATGAGTGAATGTGTCTGTCTGTGTATGTGTTTATCCTTGTATGAGTGAATGTGTCTGTCTGTTTATGTCTTTGTATGAGTGAATGTGTCTGTCTGTGTATGTGTTTATCCTTGTATGAGTGAATGTGTCTGTCTGTGTATGTGTTTGTCTTTGTATGAGTGAATGTGTCTGTCTATGTATGTGTTTATCTTTGTATGAGTGAATGTGTCTGTCTGTGTATGTCGTTGTCTTTGTATGAGTGAATGTGTCTGTCTGTGTATGTGTTTATCCTTGTATGAGTGAATGTGTCTGTCTGTTTATGTCTTTGTATGAGTGAATGTGTCTGTCTGTGTATGTGTTTATCCTTGTATGAGTGAATGTGTCTGTCTGTGTATGTGTTTGTCTTTGTATGAGTGAATGTGTCTGTCTATGTATGTGTTTATCTTTGTATGAGTGAATGTGTCTGTCTGTGTATGTCGTTGTCTTTGTATGAGTGAATGTGTCTGTCTGTGTATGTCGTTGTCTTTGTATGAGTGAATGTGTCTGTCTGTGTATGTGTTTATCCTTGTATGAGTGAATGTGTCTGTCTGTTTATGTCTTTGTATGAGTGAATGTGTCTGTCTGTGTATGTGTTTATCCTTGTATGAGTGAATGTGTCTGTCTGTGTATGTGTTTGTCTTTGTATGAGTGAATGTGTCTGTCTATGTATGTGTTTATCTTTGTATGAGTGAATGTGTCTGTCTGTGTGTGTCGTTGTCTTTGTATGAGTGAATGTGTCTGTCTGTGTATGTGTTTGTCTTTGTATGAGTGAATGTGTCTGTCTATGTATGTGTTTATCTTTGTATGAGTGAATGTGTCTGTCTGTGTATGTCTTTGTCTTTGTATGAGTGAATGTGTCAATACACTAAAACACGGTTATATTGAACTCAGATAATTAAAGTGTTTGTTCATAAGCTTGACTGTACTTTAAAAACTGTTACAAAATCCCCATCATCTAAACAAGAACATAAAGCTGTAACTTATTGGTCAGAATACTGATTTATAAAGCAGTCTGATACAAATCATTTCCCCATTAAGCAAGACAATATTCTGTCATCCGTTCATTTCAGTAAAAACTTGATTTATTTCATTTTGTGTAATGGGTCTGGCACATTTGTAAACGTTCGAAGATAATGAAGAAACTGAGAGGCATTTTTTAGAGAATCTAGCACTGTTTTATCTTAAATTACACGGAAAATATCTTTTACCTACTTCAACTATTCAAGCTATTATTTCTGAGTTTAATGAATGTCACTCGGCTAGTCAGAATCTCTTAATCAGTCGAGTTTGTTCGAAACTTTTCCAGTTAAATGTCTCCTGTAAGCATATTGAACATGTAAAAATGGAAATGATGAATAATGACTTATTTAGTAACTGCAATCAAGCAATTGGAAATGTTCTTAGGGCATGACAGTGATCAGAAGCCTAGAACATACCAATATGTTTCTATATGCCAGTCTGTAGCTAGTCTTTATTGTCAAAATCGGTCACATTTTTAAAAAAAATTACTGATGATTATTGTGCAGATACCAATTGTCTTCATGATGTAACATATGGAAGTGTTTTCAAACAAAATTCTATGTTTACTAAGGTGAAGTCTTTCCCTATCATCTTATATCAGGATGCATTTGAAGTGGTCAACCCACTTGGTTCAGCCAAAAAAAGCACAAACTTGTTGGAGTCTATTATACACTTGCTAATTTTTCTAGGGAAAAAAGATCAAATATTGATCATATACAGTTGGTACTGTTGTGTAAAGAAAGTGACTTAAGATATTTTTCTTTAAGTACTGTGTACGAAAGGTTTATTCAAGATTTAGTGATATTGGAATAGGTAGGTGTTGCAGTTGAGGGTGAAACAATTAAAGGAAGTGTATTCTGTATTGTAGGGGATAATTTGGGATCACATTCAATTGGTCGTTTTCAGGAAAGTTTCTCTGCAATTTTTTTTTGTCGATACTGCGAGTTCAGTAGAACATCTGTTGGAGTTAAATGTTGTCTACGCACTGTTAATGATTATAAGGCCTGTGTTGCTTCTGACCAAAATTGTAGTGCCGTGAAAGGAATAAAGTTTGATTCCCCATTCAACAAACTGTCATATTACCATGTTTCTTCTCCGGGTTTGCCGCCTTGTTTAGGGCATGATTTATTTGAAGGTGTAGTTTCTTATGATATGGCATTAATTGTAAACCATTTAATTGAGTTAAAATGGTTTACTCTACAGCAGTTGAATCACAGGATTTCAACCTGGACTTATTTAGGATATGATGGTTTGGATAAACCAGCTCAATTTTCTGATAATGCTGATAAACTATCGGGACATGCTGTGCAAAACTGTTTTTTTTTAAAAATGTTTTCTATGTATATAAGATCATTTGTAATGGATGTTGACAACAGCGTTTGGAATTTGTATCTGATTTTGAAGACTATTGTTGAGATCCTTTGCTCAGTATAACTTGACCTGTCTCAAATAGCATATGTAAATATTAAAATTGAGGAGTACATTTTTGATAGGGAGAATCTTTTTCCAAACTGTCGTCTGAAACCAAAACATCATTTTCTATTACATTACCCTGAATTAAGTTTAGCGTTTGGGCCATTGATTCACTTGTGGACACTTCGGTTTGAGAGCAACAAACATATTTTAAGAAATGTGCCAGGCAGCTGCATAATTTTAAACATATTGCTAAACATTAGCAAATAGACACCAGTATCTTCAGGCATATTATACCCATGGGTCATTATTTAAAAACAGTCTTGTTTTACACGATGCTGCTTTCTCATTTAACAAGAGTCTCTATAACTTGTCAGTTCAAGAAATTATTGAGACAAATGGTTTGTCTGAAAATGCTTCTGTCAGTGGTCATGTCACATACAAGAATACAGAGTACTAACTTGGCTTTTATGTGGTGATATCAGAATGTGAAGATGGAAGTCTTGAAGTGGGCAAGATTCTGGTCATTGTAATGCATGACAACTTCAATGAATTATCGTTCATTGTTTCTCAGGATATTTTTCATCATATTCATGAATTGGGTATATAGCAGCAAAACACCATGTCTCAAGGTACTGTAGTTTATAGCTTTGTGAGTGCTTCTAGTCTTAAGTGTTCAATTCCAGTGCCAGTCTATAAAATAAATCAGTGTTGTTTCCTCTCCTTAAAATGTGCTTATAAGTCAGAAATTCTCAAATTATTTCTGACAAATTGCTTAAATAACAATGTGAAGTCAGTGGACATAGATATGGTCTATGAGAAGTTAGTAGAACTGGGTGTTGAGACTACTGAAGACCTGAAATATTTGAAGGAAACAGATCTGGGGTTCATGAAACCTATTCACATCAGGAAGTTCCTAAACAGTGTTAATGGTAAGTACATATACATTAACTAAATTAATTAAAAAAGTGCCAAGTGATATTTTTTCAAAAAATGATTTTTTTTGCATACTAGTAAAACAGTACTTTGTAACCTTGCCCATATCCTGGACAAATATTTAGGTCATAGCAGGTTAGTTTTGAATTTACGTAGTATGGGTATTAGTGATGGGACATCGGTTCAAATCATAATCGATCATCGGTTAGACTCGGTTGAGGTTTCTGATCCGATTTACCGATTATAATCAGAAATTCAACATGTGTTGTACATTATTCTGTTCTCTTTCAGGGATTTTTTAGGCTAATTTTATAGCCGATATTGGGTCATATTTACAATTGAAAATAGTATCTTTTTTCAGTGACAAAAATTCCTAATTGAAACGTCCAAAAATTAAAAAAATAACTAAAATCTCTGAAAACAAGTGATCTTTCACTGTAATAGACATGATGTAATGATTGAAAGTTCCGACATTGATTGTGTGTGTACATTTAAATATTGCAAAATTGGAGTCACACATATTTTCCCAATTTTTAACAAAACACTACAGAAACTCCCAACCCCAAAGGCCAAGGGTATGGGTCATGTTCCCAAAATACTGGAAAAAAACCCTGTCTTTTTGATGACAAAAATAAAAGAAAAGGTGTCTTATGTTTGTTACCTTGAAAATGACATAATATTTTAATGCTTTGTGTGATATAAGTGACACCTGGAACTTTTTGGGTGTATGTATACATTCAATGTGTTATAAGGTGCTGTCACACTACAACGCATTGGCCCAACATCTGCCGATGTGTTAGAATACGCTAATGGTCGTCATACTAGTTAGAGGTTTGTTTTATTAAGTTAAAAGCACACTCACACAAGTTGGTATACGTTGAAGAGCATCGAGGGCCTAAAATAT
This sequence comes from Lutraria lutraria, assembly GCA_964023205.1. Taxonomy (NCBI): domain Eukaryota; kingdom Metazoa; phylum Mollusca; class Bivalvia; order Venerida; family Mactridae; genus Lutraria; species Lutraria lutraria. The sequence continues at coordinate 44,045,493 of OZ026836.1, forward strand.
TATTAAAATCCACCAATGGACAACAGAGTTGTACATCCGGACAGATGGATGCACGGACAAGGCGACTCCAGTATACCCCCAAAAACTTTGTTTGTGGGGGTAAATTGACAGAATGCTATCGTAATACAAGGTATAGTAATATTAGTATTTATTTGCAGGAAACAAACCAGAACAGGAACCAGTGACAAAAAGAGAAACACTACAAGTGAAACCTCAGTCACTGAGTCTCCTGGGTCACGGTCATTACCGACCTTGTCGTTATTCAGTGCTAAAGCAGTGATCAACAAAATGCCCGAATTGCTGATAGAAGTGGAAGCTGGTAAAAGATTAAATCCGGACTTGAGAAGAAAATTTATCCGTGAACTGGTTGATGAAGTAAGAAAAATGGGGGAAAAAACTGTTCCAAGAAAGACTTTGAAGTGATAGCATCTAAGAGTGTGGACAAATATCCAGATACATTTGAGGACAGAATTGGAGAAGTTCGTATTGGTAGTGGATATGACTCTCTAATGAAGCAGCTCATCTCTAGAAATGAAAATATGAACAGAAAGGTCCTGCCAATAAAAACAGCCAGTACTGGTGAGGGGCAAATAGATGAAGAATGTGCTACTAGAAAGAAAAGGCCATATCATAAAGACAGTTATGGGTGTGTCAACTGGGGGCCAGTGTTGAGTGAAAAGGAGATGGAAGAGCAGGAGAACATCAGGGAAGAACTAAAAAACATGCATGAAGTCAAAGAACAGGACTGGGACAAAGTATGTGAAAAAATGAAAGCAGCGTATCAACTAATCAGGAAAGACATAAATGATGGTGCAACATTCAAAGATCTTATTATCAGATGGCCGTACCTTGTAGAGAAAGTGTATTGATCAACCACAGTGAAATTTTGTTGGGACTGAATGTCATGGAAACACTGGAAACTGCATACAAACAGAAAGCACCAATCTTGATTAGGTATTTTAAGACGAAGCCAGTCCATGAAGACACCCTTGCTCGCTTGGAAGTTGAAAAGAAGAATGACAACCTTCAAGCTATACTGCAGGGGGTTATCCTCTGTATCCAGAAGTGTCTAGGTGAGACAGAAGAAAGCTTGATGTTTTCAGTGGATGTAAGTACATAAATACATATATGTATACACACAAACTGAAATATTTGCTTAATCAAGAGTAAAATTACTCAAGATCTTAATGACAGGCAAAAAGCTGTGCTTACGAAATTGAAATAGACACATAACCAAACTTTGGAGTGCTGCAACATGCAAATTATGAGACAAAAATGATTCTACGTGAAACAAATTTATGCCCCATTAATAGTTGAAATGGACTGAATTAGCAGTGTCCTTCCAAGTCGACCAATTTATTATCAACTGATCTTCACCAAACTTGGTGAAATTGTTGTAAGTTATGTAAGGCCTTCTTTTTACAATAAAACATTTTCATTTACTAAAACTCAGATGGGCATATTTTGTGACAGTTTTGCAACTGATAAATACATGTAATTGTTTAATTTGTTAGATGGTCTCTTGCATTTATTTCAGGAGATGGCTTCAAACGAAGAGATTGAGGGTTCCAACTGTGACAGAGTCAGTTGTCCAAGGCTTGCCATGTTGGGTATGTACAGTAGAAAAAACTATGCTACTAAAGTCTTGTTCATGCCAGTATGCCAAAACTTGTCTCTCCAAGAAACCTTTACTAAAACTGCTGTCTAAATTTCTCATCCTATTACTATCCAATGTACTTGTACTTTTGCAGTATAGCCTCACTAAAAACTGGACACCTACATGTAACTGGTAATGTGCTTTCTGTACATATATTTAATGTCAAACAACAAATTTAATTCTGTGTTATATTTTTGTATAAGGTTTACCTGCAGCTGTGGTTCTTGTCCGAATATGGCTCAAGTTTTTGCTCAAACTCAACTTATTTATAAATAATTATATCAATCATTTCTCTGTTTTATTGTATGTAATTCTGAATGTGGTATTAAAATAAGGTACAAACATAGTATAATAACAGTTTCCCACAATTTCAGCCTAACAATAATCTCTTGATATTGAATAATTGAATAAAAATGATTTGAGTCTGTTATTGGGAATTTGATTCAAATGAAAAAGGAGTTTTGAGACTTAATTTGTCTGCCAGACCAAAACTATTTTATGCCGACATGTTTAACATGATTTTTGTCGAGCCCGCCTGCGGTGAGCTCGACATAGTCGCCACAATGGCGGTTGCGTGTCTGTACGTTAGTTAGTTAGTGAGTGAGTGAGTGTGTCCATCCGGATCCTTGTCCGGGCTGTATCTCCCTTATGCATTGACACTTTTTAGCTCACCAGAGCACGAATGTGCTCAGGGTGAGCTTTTGACATCGCCCTGCGTCCATCGTGCGTCGTTACGTGGCGTCCATGTTTACTTAAAACAACATCTCCTCCTACACCGTTATGCCGATTGCAACCAAACATTGCTTGAATGATCCTTGGGTGGTCCCCTTTTAAAGTTGTTCAAAAAATTGAATTTCATTAAAAACTCTGGTTGCTATGGCAACAAATAGAAAAAACTTTAAAAATCTTCTTGTCCGAAACCACAGGGCCTAGAGCTGAGATATTTGGTATGTAGCATTGTCTAATGGAACTCTACAAAGTTTGTTCAAATTATTCCCCTGAGGTCAAAATTGGCTCCGCCCCGGGGGTAACTTGATTTTACATAGACTTATATAGGAAAATTTAAAAAATCTTCTCCGAAACCACAAGGCCTAGAGCTAAGATATTAGGTATGTAGCATTATCTAGTGGACCTCTACCAAGTTTGTTCAAATTATTGCCCTATGATCAAAATTGACCCTGCCCTGGGGTTTATTCTATTTTATATAGGAAAATTTAAAAAATCTTCTCCTCCGAAACCACATGGCCTAGAGCTAAGATATTTGGTATGTAGCATCGTCTAGTAGACCTCTACCAAGTTTGTTCAAATTATTGCCCTAGGGTCAAAATTGGCCCCGCCCCGGGGGTCACTTGATTTATATAGACTTATATAGGAAAATTTAAAAAATCTTCTTCTCCGAAACCACAAGGCCTAGAGCTAAGATATTTGGTATGTAGCATTATCTAGTAGACCTCTACCAAGTGTGTTCAAATTATTGCCCTAGGGTCAAAATTGACCCTGCCCTGGGGTTTATTCTATTTTATATAGAAAAATTAAAAAAATCTTCTCCGAAACCACAAGGCTTAGAGCTAAGATATTTGGTATGTAGCATTGTCTAGTGGACCTCTACCAAGTTTGTTCAAATTATTGCCCTAGGGTCAAAATTAGCCCTGTCCTGGGGTTAATTCTATTTTATATAGGAAAATTCTAAAAAATCTTCTTCTCCGAAACCACAAGGCCTAGAGCTAAGATATTTGGTATCTAGCTTTGTCTAATAGACCTCTTTTAAATCTGTTCATATAATGGCCATGGGATAAAAAACAGCCCAGACGGGTCACTTGATCTTACTTGGACTCGTATAGAAAACTTCAACAATGTTAATCTCCAAATGACCTTTTCTCCTGGTGAGCATTTATAGGGCCATCATTGCCCTCTTGTTAAAATAACTTGGCATAATTGTTAAACACCATGAGACAGTGTGCAAAATCCAGGTCTCTAGATCAAAGGTCAAGGTCACACTTAGAGGTCAAACATCAAAAACGAGCATTATAGACCTTGTCCGGGCTGTATCTCCCTTATGCATAGAAACATTTTAAGATAACTTGGCATAATTGGTAAACACCATGAGACGGTGTGCAGTGCGCAAGATCCAGGTCTCTAGCTCAAAGGTCAAGGTCACACTTAGAGGTCAAACATAAAAAATAAGCATTATACACCTTGTCAGGGCTGTGTCTCCCTTATGCATTGAATTATTTAAAAATGACTTGCCATAATACAATGCGACCATGTGTCTTGGGCAACACCCAGATTTTTATAGGTCAAAGGTCAAGATTACACATTCGGTCAAATATATTTTCCTTGTCTGGGCTGTAACTTCTGTTTGCTTTCAAGGATTCTTAAATAAATTGGTATAAAAGTTTACTTCATTGAAATGATGTGTCATGAATATCACCCATACTTGTAGTTCAAAGGTCAAGATCACAAGCTGGCTAAACAGGGGCTCGACATGTTGCCCTTGGGCTTCTAGTAGTAAATAAGAAAACAAATGGTAACATTTCTGGCCAAGGACACAAGATTTCTAGACAGAAAAATCACTTGAGTCCATTATTGAGTTTGTACTCAATTTTGTTCGTGAAACTGGGGCCAGGTAAATAAAAAATATTAGTTCACACTCCCACCTTAGAATTTGTTTCTAAAATCTGGATGAGAGTCTTACTTTTTATGTCTTAACTGTTAAGCTTTTTATTTTAGGAGAAAACAGTCTGGCTGCAAGAGAGTTTGCATTGTTAGTTGATAACCAAGTTGTTGGCCGTTACCAAGTACTACAATAGATATAATTTTAGTTGTTAACATAAGAACATTCATTGCAGATAAAGTTTGGATTGTCAGCTTATTATGTTTCCCCAGATATATGGGTGGGAGGATTCAGGGGACATTGCTTTTTCCACTTTGCTTGGCAGTCATTGTCTGTCACAAAAGTTTGTGTCATGTATAATAAAAAAAGTATTTGAGCTAGAGTATGTGGATTTCATGTTGAAAGTGCTCAGTAAATGACAAAAAAAATGCTGTTTGTTGGGTCTTCATCAGTGCCCTACAGAATTATTGATTTCACAGTACAAGACGAACAAAGATATCTATTTTACCTCGGGTAAACACTCAGTATTAAATTTCCATAGGCCAACAGGTTTTTTTTTTAATGTGTCATTTCTAAAAAAAAAAACGGTATCTTTTTTTAATATCGCCCTGTGGGTGTTATTCCCGGGTATTGTTCTTTCCAGTGTCCCTATAATCAAATAGACGCTTATTAAAATTGAACAAGAATTTGTCTTGGCTATTGATTGTGCATTCTGATCTTTGGTATATGAAATAAAACAATTAACATGTACTAGCTATGGTGATGAGGGATATTAACAACCCTCAAAAAGAAATTATTTCCACCTCGGGTTGTTATTATCATGTATCTCCCATGCTGATATATGTTATGTTATATAATAATACATGTTGTCAACCAGTATGTCATTTGACCACATATGAAAGCATACAGTAGTTGGCACTAGTTGCAAAGATTTAATTCTGCAAGAATACTTATTGCAGGTCCTTCATTGGAATCAATCCTGACAAAGGCATTAAAGTCAGCAAGAAGAGAAGATCTTCAACTGTCAACTCAAAAGTTCTCACTCTCATCAACCAGATCACTGACTTTGAATGGATAGGATGAATTCTGTCCTGTCAAAGGTTCTCGATTTTACAACCGGATCACTGATCATTGTTTCATATGATCATGTACATATAGTTATCTTACAATGTTGGTAACACCAATTTCTTAGTTAATGTACTAGCGGGATTGATATTACTGAAACTGAGGAAAGTGTTTGTACTGTACCAGTGTTTACAGAGACATTTAGTATGGTGAATACTTTATTATGATTAATGTGTTAGTTCTGACTCAACTTTAATATTACCTGTTTTACAAATTTTAAGATACATTTTTCATATGCTTCGGATAGCCCAGATCAGGGTATTTACTTTTGTATGTCAATCTGTTATTATATTTATTATATTGGTTGCTGAAGTTACAGCAGAATTTGTATCAGATTGCTGCAGTTACTTATGCCATCATTACAGATTTAATAATGTGTTGCAGAAACATTTGAGTTAGAAAAAGTGCATGGCAGCTAGTGCATTGGCAATGCATTAATCATGCCCGTTCTGAGAAACAACTTGCTTGGATTGTACTTATAATATTAGATTATGGTACACCAGTTTTCTGCTTCTTTTTCGTTTGTTGGTATTATCATCATCTCTTATTTGCACTATATAACTTGACAACACTAAGTCTAAGATATGCCTATGTTCTGCTAAATTGATAGGCTTATTGCCCTGGCGAAATCCTGATCATGATATCATGACTGAATATGTTGAAACATGTTTGAACATGTTTGACTATCTTTCAGTCATGATGAGGGATCATGTTATGAGAACATGTTTGACGACCAAAACATGATCAGTCATACTTATCATTTTTTCAGCTTTAGTTTATCCTAAATTTGTCATAGCAATGTGTTGACATGGATTCACAACTATTACAAGAAGTGTGGAGTAATTAATCTGAAATCTAAACTGTTGTCATGTATGACTGTGTTATGACTATGTTTTGCATGATCATATATGGATGTGTTATGACCATGTTATGTATGATTGTGTAATAATCATGTTAAGTTATTGATTGCCAAATATGTTGTTCTGATCATGCAAGTTAAAAGTATGAAAAAGTTAAAAAATGATGCGAAATTCCCCTACCAGAGGGCACCGGGCCCCTTCCCCTGAAGTGCAGCTAGGGCCCTGCCACTCCATCCCAGTCGTATGGTATTCCAGGAGAATAATAATTGAACATGCAGCCAACAAGTGACCCCGAGGACAGGACCAATTTTGACCCCAGGGCCATAATTTGAACAAACTAATGGTAGAGGTTCGTTAGAAAATGCTACAAACCAAATATCCAAGCTTTTCTGAAAAAGATATTTTTTTAATGCAAAATCAAGTAAATTTTTATACTTGGGTGGTACTAATTTTGACCCTATTGAGCCATATTTTAAACAAACTTGGTAGAGGTTCATTAGACAATACTACACACTAAATATCTAAGCTTTTCTGACAAAAAGATTGTTTAAATTTTCTTGTAAATAAGCCTATGCAAAATCAAGTACAGTTTTATACCCAAGTGGTACCAATTTTTACCACAGGGCCATTATTTGAATAAACTTAGTTGTCTAGAGGTCCACTATACAATGCTACACACAAACTATCTAAGCACTAGGCATTGTAGTTTATGACAAGAAGATTTTTAAAATTTCCTAGAAAACACAGGTGTTTATTTAAACATTTGGTACGAAAATGCATGAGTACGAAAATGCTTGAGTACGAAATTCACCACTGACATGACCTGTCTTGAAACATAGTGTGAATGAATATGACTTGCTTTCATGTTTGTTCATTGATAACACGATTTAAGTAGCCTAATTGAATATTGATGTGCATGCTGGAGTACTGAACGTTATCACAAACATCTGGATGACGTAATCTAATCACAAACGTCTGAATGATGCAGAGTAAATTCAAGGACAAAATGGCGAAAGTGAAATTAAAGTTGCGCGCAATATTAGAATTCCTATTGTCTTCTGCCAAGTGAAGATATTTTAGAACAGCACTGTCGAATTTTAGTGTTTTATTGTTTCAAAAAATGAAGATTTCGTCTATTGAAAAGAATATTTTGTTCGAGTGTCGTTTGAAAAGAAAATAAACAACGCCATGACCAACTGCAGAGTGAGTGAATTTTCCTTTCTAAATACGTCTTAGCATTTGAATTAGACTTTTGCTTGTCACTGTTATTAATATTTTCTTGATATCAATATTCAGTACACAGGTTGTACAATTTTATCCACTCAATGCAAAGATATCAACTTGTTTAAATGCTTTAAAATCGCGAAAACCTGTGACATTCATTTTTATGTCGAGTAATCGGAACATTTTTTTTATAATAAACTGTTTTTTTACTCTCATCTGATGGAATTACTATTATAAATAGTACTATGGACTATTACAGAAGAGTAATTTTTTCTAAACAATTTCAAAATAGACAGTGACTCAGACTAGATCTACTCAAGAATACAAATTACAAGGCTTTTTTCACAGGTAGGGGATGGGGCCTTTTTTAAATAACCATGATTTTTGCAAAAAGGGGAAGAAATAATTGATGTAAATTTAATTTTAGTGGAAAACTGCATGATTTTGAAGAATTTTCCTAAGGGGAAGATGCCTGTTAAAAGCCGGAAAAAAGCTGTGGAATAGATTGAAGCTGGGTACTGTATCTTAATGTTAAATCAACATTTCTTGGCATGTTATTACCCAGTACACTTTTTGACTGTCAATATTCTTTGTGATTAACTACATTATATGTGCTAAGTGTACTAGGTGAAAATTAACTTGAATACATTTCTCAATTTCAGCAGCAACATGGTTATGGAGCTGAGTGGTTCAGTGGCTCTAAGATGAAAAAGTTTTCGAAAACATTCAAAAATGAGAAGAAACACCCTAAAAGATTTGTCTTGTGGTACTGTAGTTGTTTGTTGGAATGCTCTCTCGCCATGAATGCAGTTTTCAACTAAACCAGGAATGAGAAAAACTTTGGTCCCCTGTTAAAGATGCTGCATTGACTTTAGAAAAAATGAAACCTTGGAAAAAGCTTCAACAAGTGTTAGTGTCCATTCTCAATAACTGACATATTCTGGAAGTGTAATGCAAATATGAAAATTCCGTGAATATAGTGCAGTGTTGGATGTTGGAACTGATTTACATTAATTTTGTATAAATTTCTAGTTCAAATCATTGCTGGACTGATGGTTTCAATTTAATATTCTATTTTCATTTGACAATACTGTACCAATTACCCTTTTTGTATCCAGAATTTGAAATATGTTTTAAATAAGTAATTTTTATATCACAGTTCTTATTATTATTCAAAATTTAAGTTTTTAGATGTTACAATTACTATAATATGATACATAATTCTGAAATTTGTATTAATCAGTGAATACTCAGCAGTATAATTCTCTAAGGTACTTGCAATAATTTAAATTACAATGTATGCCCCTTTCGAAGAAAAAGGGTTTATATTGCTTTGCACATATTGGTCGGTCAAATGGCCAGTCAGTCTGACCGTAACCAAAGGTCAAGGTCTTAACTGTCTGAGTTGTACTTGGGGAGCATCTGTGTTTCACGAAGTGAAACACTTCTTGTTTACAGTTAATGTCTATTTTTGTTCACAGTAATTTTGGTTTTATGCTTTCATTATGAAGACAATTTTTTTTTGAAGAATACAATATTATTAAAGACATAATTTGCTTGTCACTTGTATGGAAGATTTTGATTAAGTATTGTGTAAAATGTTTCCATAAATATTCAATTCATAATTGTACTATTTATACAAATGTTTGTTTTTAAAAAAATGATTCATACAGCATTTATGTATTCAGATTATATTATTTATCACTATTATTTAGAGCAACAGATAAGTTTTTTTGTGTAATTGGGTAATACTCCTCATTTTCTGGAGGAATTGAGTACTGAGAAAAACAATGGAGTAACCAACATATTGTTACCCCACAGAAATGAAATCAATTTGGTATTCTCATTATATGTGTGTATGCTGAAAATTTGAATCTTTGGTGAGCCATCATAGGCCCAAACACTGAGCACTAACTTGCCAAGCTTAGGTGTTACTCTTTTCTCACTTAGTCACTACACACACTGCATTTCAACATGTAAATTAATATCCACCTACTTATTCAATTTACAACCATTTGTATTTCTCTGTCCAATTTCTAAATGTCTTTTGACTTTTATTATACCCAATGTGTGACTGCATTGTTTACAGTCGTTTTCGTGCCGACCCAGTCAACAAATAAAAGATTTCGCCATATATCGTCGCTAGACGAAACAGAATTTAAAATTAAATCATCGAGAATCTCTCTTACAATTACTGCACCTTCAGATATTTGTTTCTTTACATCAAAATATGAATTAATTAAGCCTCAAGTGTGATCGGTGTTCTACGTTTACCTCGTCTGTTGTATTGATCGGGAGAATTGCGGATAAACGCTTTCAATGTGCTCATAGTTCAATTACCGGAAGTTAGGCAAGCGTCTACATGACCGTACGACTGGTTAAAAACAAGTATACGGACGAATTAAAAATTGTATCGGTACGCATACTATTAGGATAAATTGCGTTTCGAGTTTTTTGGTTTGCTTTTTGTTACACATTAATTTTTATTTTAATTGGGTTTTAATCAATTTTATTTGCGTATTTACGCAAATACGCACCTTATCTGTTGCTCTGATTATTGTCCTTGACAGTACCTAGGTTTGGTCTTCTTGAGATCAAGGTGATGGTCACACTAAGCCCTTGTTTCTTTGTGCTTTTTTATATTATGATTTTTATGAATAAAATTTTGGATTTTTTTGTATTCAGAAATATATTTATCATTATAGGATTATATTTATTAGAAAGTAAGAGAATCAATAAGTTACTTGACTGGTTAAATATAAACTTTGTTTTGTTGCAATTTCTGATCATAATATGGATGATTTAGATATAATACAATTGGGACAAATTCATGAACAGGTCACTCACTATTTTAATTAAGATATTGTATCTGATTGCTCAAACAAATTTGCATTCAGGCATACATTGCCCCGTTTCTTTTTTTACAGGTCAGATTTTATTATAATGGTAATAGGTTAATTTAGTCAAAGCATTTAACCGTTAGGGAAATACATGTCACTAACACACCCTTCTTAGGCTTTTGGAATTTATGTTAGAATTTCTTTTATAATAATATATGTATATAATAATAAAGAAATGGCCTGCTGTATTCATTGTGATTTTAATGTCATTTTAATTTTGAGTGTTGTAACATGAACATGGGTGATCATATTTGGTCATGTTGACATTGGTTCAGAACAAGGACAAACATGACTGAATATGTTTAAAACATGTTCTAAGATAATGGACAAAACACATTTGAATCATGAAGCAAAACAAAACACATTTGAATCATGAAGCAAAAACATGTTCTAAATATGTTCTAAATATGTTCAAACATATTCTTAGATAATGGAAAAAAAGTGTTGGAATATGTCTGAACATGTTCCAATCATGTTGCAGGAACATGTTTAAATATGTTCAAACATGTTTATTTTTAGCGGTGAAACGTGATCATTCATGATCATATTCGATCATGTTTGACAATGGTGCCATTTAACGAACATGTTTAAACATGTTTGAATATGTTCATAACATGGTTAAAACACAGTCAAACATGTTTTTATATCATGTTCAAACATGTTTTAAACATGTTTGATAATGTTCTGATCATGTTAATTTCGCCAGGGTGGTTAAGGTCTGCAGACAATATTGTTGAATGCCCTTATTTGTGGTAAATACTGACTTTTCACTGAAGATAGTTAATTAACTTTTAGTCACAAATACAAATACACATGAATTATATTCTACCAATGTCTGTCTGTTTTTGTTTGAAACAAACTTTTATTAAGTTGAAATCACTGAAGATAGGTAGCTTCTAAGATAGTACTTGGTTTCTTTTGACATTAGAACAAAACTAAATCTTCCACTGGAACATTTATATTTTAAGCAAATGACAGGATTACAGTGGGAGTTGCTTATTTTATAAATAATTTCATGATTGCTTATACAGTTTCATTACACTGTTTTCAATAATTTGCAATAAATGACTACTAAGTAAATACAAGATCCTAATTTTGATAGCAAATATCACCATTAATTTTTAGTAGTAGTAGTATAATATTATTTTCAGTAAATATAATTATCGACTGTTTGTTATTATTATTAATTATCATTTATGAATCCAGGGACAGGCACATTATGCATGATAGCCTATTATATTTTCAATTTGTTGATTTTAATGATTTTAACTCAGCAGTGCTGTGTTTTTAGAATGAGACCGGGCAATTCATTTTAAATAAAACATTATGCCACATTAAGTTGCTAATTTTGACAATGAAAATGTTGTTTTTGAGATAAAATCATCAAAATCATACATAAACATTATTTTCATTTCTCATATTTTTCTTATTTTTTCATATGCATAGGGCCTCGTTTTGGTCCCTAATTTGCAAAAAGAATTACAAAATTATGATATAAATCCAATAGCTGAGAAATGAAAATAATGTTGATGGATAAGTGGATATTATGTATATTTTCAGAGGATATTTCAAGTGATATTGACATTTCAACTCCTACAATTCCAAATGAAGAAACGGTATTTCCTTCGCCATCACTGTTGACTACAGCACCAAAGAAAGCAAAATGGAATGTTACTCCCCAAAAAAGCAAAAAAAAGCTCTTTAGTGATGGACAGTTTGATCAAATGACGGAAGAAATAGTTCAGTTAGTACCACTGATACTGGTAGAGTTTCAAAAGGCTGGTCTGATGAATGATTTTGTTGATTTTATCAAACTAGTAAGTTCAGGAGTATTCCCGATGACAAACATTTGTCTTTTGTTACTGTTTGATGTTGTTCGGTGGTATAAACAAGAGACCACTTCTCAGATGACTTATAATGATGAATGTATGAAATTTATAATACAATATACCACACCGCTACATTCCTCCTTCCTTTTCATTCAAAGTAAATTAATCGCGACAACCACATGCTCTTTAAACCAACCCAGCTATTTGCTTCACCCTAGCTCTAGGATTCCAAGGTTAGTCACACGCGGCACCAAATGTGATAGGAGGAGGAAAATAATGTACCCAATGCGGGGCTCGAACCCGCGACCTCCTGCTTGTTAGTCAGATGCTTTACCAACTGAGCTAATCGGTGAATATCCCAACCAATTTATAATACAATATACCACACCGCTATATAACAAATGTTACGCATTAGATTAGCATTGCTGATAAATAGTGCTCGCATCCTGGGTCTTTGAAATAGAGCTGTTTTAAAACCAGTAGTTTCCACATCACAGACGTCTAGATAAATATATAAACTTACAAGAAATTGCTTCGTATTAGATATCCATAAACAGGTAGAACAAATGGCGTTTCAGATGTAAAGGGGAGTGACTCCTGCTTTAATGCAAAACAGCTGATCATAATTAGTCCGGTTCCATGATCACTAGAAGTCCTTCGCTGCTAAATTTATGTTTTCTCTATTTAACAACAATGATTCTAATTTGACTGGATAAATACAACAGAACTAACCTTTGATGAATTGTTATTATTCAGTTCAGTAACGATATCGATTGAAAAACATGATAACTTAGCAGAAATTAACATTTTAATTCAGTCAATCGACAGTTCCGCCAAATCCTGCGAGGGCAAATACAATTTGATTACATTTGTGCATAGACTCTGTTCTCTGTAATGTTGATTTAACATTATTTTCTGGTTGATATACATTTGTACTGTTCCGTCGCACATACATAATTAAAATAAAATAAATAAAACATGTAAAATAGCTAATATTGTGTACACACCTGTCAATACTTTCTACTTCATATTCAATAAAAGTCCTTTGCTCGATCAAAAATAGTCCGGGGACGCTGATTTGAACCAAAAAAGTCCGAGCCGGTTAACCACCATGAAATACAATTCCAAGCTAAGCTTTCATGCAAGGTTGTTAAATACCCAGTTCAGTCAAGATTAGTCATTCCAAACTTAAGTAATTGACTGGATCTGATTTCTATATTTAGTAACAGTGACCTTGACCCTACTGGCCCTTAATTCAATACAAAAGCATGGAGTGGATGTAAGCTACCAACACACTAAATTGCATCGCAATATCTCAATCCTTATTTAAGTTATTGATCAGAAACTGATTTTCTATTTTAGTAACAGTGACCTTGACCTTACTGAACCTAGATGCAATTCAAAAGCATGGACTGCATGTAAGGTACCTACACACAAAATTTCATCGCAATATCTTAATCCTTGATTAAGTTATTCACTGAAAGCTGATTTTCTATTTTAGTACCGTAACCTTGACCAATTCAATGATCCTACATACCAGTTTAGTCAAGATTGGTCAATCAGAACTTAAGTTATTGACCGGACACCGCCTGTTTGACGCCCGCCCGCCCTGTCATCCCGCCATTTTCGGCATTTTAATTTTTCACAAAGTGAAACCTGGTTAAAAATCTCATGTATTTTAGTATTATTAATTTTTGGCGAAGGTGTCTAATCTCACTTTCGACCTATATTTCTTGGCATGATGTATTAATTATTCAGAAGAAATTCCTCATTCTATTGGATGATTCAGAGGAAACCCTTCCTTCCATTGGTTGAAATCTACAAGCGTAGGAAAATTAAGACCACGCCAACTTATAGTGAGTCTGCAACTGTTTAATGTGTACTTCTTGTGGTTGTAAAATTTGTAAAGTTAAAATGTACGAAAATGTATTCTTATGCGGTCGAAATAAAGTTATATACCGTTCTTGACAAACAGTTTACATTTATTGGAATTACTTTACAGTAGATTTGACTTAATACGTAATTTTAAGGCGCGACATAATTGGACTGCCAGCGATAAGTTGTGTTCACACGGTACTATAACGGCAATGCAGGAATTTCATAAAAAATATACTTTTGGTTTCAACAGTGAAAATAACATTAAAGAAACTTCGCGACTGTCTTTTTAAAGACATTTCTTGTTTGGTATTTCTTTCCTTAATTTTTTTTATTGTAACAGTTTTAAAATGTAACATTTGTAGTGTATGATTGTTCAGCAGTTTTGAACGTGTTCTAAACATGAAAAGAGTGCTATATAAATATGGTAAATAATATTATAATTGTAATAAACTTTTCAATAAGACTCCACACAGAGCGTCATTCTTTAAAACATGTCCTGAATCTATATAACAAGAACAAACTTACAGCCAGTATTGCATGCAAAACAAGTCCCCTGTCAGCACATATTATTGGAATGTTAGCAGATGTTTATACAGCACAATCTGTCTAGATTTTTTAATAATGATAATTTTATCTAAATGAGCGAGGTAGCTTAAGTCATCATCCAGAAACCAAATTTCAGTGACCTAGATATTTGACCTATTGACCCCAAATGTAGGGATGCCAAAATTGACCGAATCAAGTATCCGGATAAACCGGTGTGAACCATTTCAAAGATTCACTGCCAGGTTTCTATTTTAGTCCAGATGGAACATTCCTGAATTTAAAGTTAGTGTAAAGCGTGCGTACGTCATCATGTCTCTATACCTGCCAGTTAGATGATGAAGCGTATCTTAAGTTACACGGGTTATTTAATAAATCGCAATGGCGAATTGTCTCTAAAACTGGACCAAAGAATGTCGGCGTCCTTTTGCTGTAACTAATTTTTCTTTGATACCAACTTCTAAAACAATTCACCGCCTTTGATTAAACCGAAATGCAACTTAAATGGGGGGAAACTGGCTGTACGGAATCTGCGTTCGGAACGACGTTTGAATTCTTTAACTTTGTGCAAACACATCACTTAACACAAAAGATCAGTGCATTATGGTGGCTGATTTATGCCATGTCGTATTTTCGCTTTTTCGCCACAACAAAGCGAAAAAGCGAAAATACGACAAAGTCAACTTTGTCGTATCTTTGCATTGTTGCATTTTCGCATTGTCGTGGCGAAAAAGCGAAAATACGACAGATGAAGGGCGACAATACGACACCAAAACTGTGTCGTGTTTTCGCCTAACATCTGTCGTATCTTTGCTTTTTCGTGGCGAAAATGCAAAAACACGACAAAGTCGACTTTTTCGCATTGTTACATTGTCGCATTTTCGCATATTTGCGTTCCGGTTACGCATGCGCAGGTAGTTTACATAAACCTTATACAACTGGTGCGCATGCGCTTGTACAACCGGAACGCGAAAATGCAACAATGCGAAAATGCGAAAAAGTCGACTTTGTCGTGTTTTTGCATTGTTTCATTTTCGCCACGAAAAAGCAAAGATACGACAGATGTAAGGCGAAAGCACGACGCATTTTTGGTGTCGTATTGTCGCCCTTCATCTGTCGTATTTTCGCTTTTTCGCCACGACAATGCAAAAATGCAACAATGCAAAGATACGACAAAGTTGACTTTGAGAATGGCGCGAACAACATACAGCAAGGTTTGTGACATTATGCACGTACAGGCTTAGCGACGGACCGAATTTTATGAAACTTTTATGGACCGATTTTTTAAAGTCGTTTTATGCTACTCAAATCGGTCTGGGACGTTGACGTTGAGTATGCGGTATCACTAAATAAACTTTGAAACTTGATAATAAGTATTTAGTTAGAATTGCACGTGTACCAATTATCAACATTCGATCATCAAATGACAAACTTTCATTATAATAAGACGTGTGAAAAATTAATCGTCATTACTATTATTCAGTTTTGACATTTAAATAAAATCGCAATATACCGTACTTTAAGTAAAATGTTGATATACGATGTCAATAGTGACACCGGTGTATATTGTAGGCCTAGCATATACTATGTTAAAGTGTCATCACCATGACGACGTCGACTTAATTACACCCCGTGTGCGACACTTTGATTATATTTTATGACAGTCGATTTCAGCAACAGTTATACGTATTTTAGACGGCGGTAGTATTTTGATACGAACATCCGGATCCAAAAATCGGATCCGAACTTCGGAACGGGATCCGAACGTTCGGATATCCGGACTCCGGTTGACATCCCTACCCAAATGTAACCCCACTCTCGGTTATCCCCTAAGCTATCCATACACCAACTTTCATTGAAATGCATCATCCCAAACTGAAGTTATCATCCGGAAACCAAAATTCTATTTTTAGTAACAGTGACCTAGATATTTGACCTATTGACCCAAAATGCAAACCCACTCTAGGTTATCCCCTATGCTATCCATACACAAACTTTAATTGAAATCCGTCATCCCTAACTGAATTTATCATCCGGAAACCAAATTTCTACTTTAAGTAAGTGGCCTAGATATTTGACCTATTGACCCCAATTGCAACACCACTCTATGTTATACCCTAAGCTATCCATATACCAAGTTTCATTGAAATTTGTTACCCCTAACTGAAGTTATCGTTCGGAAACCACTTCGGACGTACTCATGAGACATATGTTGTGGGGTGTACTCTTTGATGTTTTCGGTGTTTTTATCCCCACAAGTCGCACCCCACGAGTCGAAATTATCCCCACAATTCCAGTTTGTACGTAACTGAACCTCACAAGACCGAAATGTACCACCCTAACCAACTCTAACCCCACAACAACCCTCTGACGGACAGACAGACGGACGGACGAACTAACGATATGATACTTAAGTGGCTTTCCCAAGTTAAAACTGGTTAAAATGTAGCCACATAAACCCGATTTTAGCCGCATAAACCCACTTTTGGACATTTTTTAAGTGACTCCCGGTGAACAAAGAGTCCTAACCCTAACCCTAGAGACACACAAACCCAGTTTTTTTGTACGCTTCTTTATTATATTGGACCGTATCTGTTTTTGTACGCTTCTTTATTATATTGGACCGTATATGGATTCTGTAATGTGACCTTCCACTAACTATTATTTTCATTATATACTCAACAAAACAAATTAAGGGTCACTTTTGTTATTGGGTAAATTTATTATATAGTGCTACCAACATCATAATGTTATATCTTATTTGATACATGTAAGTGTCAAGCGTCAAAATCAACAAAAAAGAGCTATTGCTTTTCAATAAATCATTAACGGCTTAAGCTTAAACACCCACAAAATTGAAGAGTCTTAGATGAGGTGGGTGGGGTATGCAACTCAAAGTATCTTTAGAATTAACAGGTTTTCATGCGTTTAGAATCGTGTATGTACTCAGTTAGCCTGAATAACCTCTCTAACACGGGTTGGAAAGCTGTCTATCAGAGTTATGATATCATTTTGGGGAATTTGACCCCATTCCTCTCTGCGCGCATTAGCAAGCTTTTGTTTGGCGGGTGGTTGATGCGGACGGGCAAAAACACGTCGCTGAAGCATGTCCCATGCGTGCTCGATTAGGTTCATATCAAGAGACTGCGGTCCAGCCCATTCTCTCGATTCCCTGATCCTCAAGGTAGGCGGTCACGATACGTGCGCGGCGTTCAGTCGCATTATCGTCCATCAGGATGAATCCCTGTCCAACTGAACCTGCATAGGGGACCACAAACGGTGCCAACATCTCGTCCCTATAGGGTAAACCATTAAATGAGCATTTCAACATCACGTTGAGATCTGTTCAACCATCGAACTAAATGCCCGCCCAAACAAGGACGGAGCCACCACCAAACTGGTCATGTTCAGCAACACAACAATCTTTGAAACGCTCATTACGCCTGGCGCCATACTCGTTTACGTCTATCGTGATGGTCGAGGTAAAAATTTTCTGTAAACAATACGTGACGGTAATGGCGTCTTTGCCAATTGACATGATCACGCGAAAAGGCTAGGCGGTTTCGTCTGTGTCTGGGCGTCAACGGGGGATGAACAGCAGGGCGTCGGGCGTGTAAACCGGCTTCACTGAGTTTATTACGAAATGTCTGAGCAGAAATTCGAACACAGGTCACGGTTTGGAACTCTCTGTTTGCTTCAGGGACGTGTTTCTGCCCGTCCGCATCAACCACCCGCTGGCGCTTGGTCAACATGACAATTTCAGGGTCATTCCGGGCAGATGTCGACTATGACGTCCTCTTTGTGGCTGTCTTGCAACGAAACCAGCGTCTAGAAACTTCTGCCACAAACGTTGAATGCCATTTTGACGAACACCATGCTCGTCAGCCACTTGATGTTGACTTTGACCCGCCAACAGCCGACCAAGGGCCCTTTCTGCTTCGCCTCTATGTATGTCTTCTAGGCATTTTAATCACACAAAAGCAGTATTCCCAACAATTGTGTACACTTTTGTGATGTAAGTTTACAAACTCACAACAAAAAAATGACTTCGATTTACATGTGCAAAATGTGCACATGGGCTGTTTCACCCACATTGTTTGGGTAGCATATGTCGTGATGCACGGGATTTTTTTAGCGTTACGAGTCGATAAAACAACATTGCACACAAGTAAAGTGTTTAACAAAAGTGTGTGACTGGTTTAACTTTATATAAAATCAAGAATCATAACTAAGCCTTTATGTATATAAGTGACCCTTAATTTGTTTTGTTGAGTGTATACTAAAAGACAATGGTGAACGTGCTATTGATAGCACTACAATAGATAAATCTGGTTATATGTGGTATTATGTGCATCAATCCGATAATCTGGATTTCCACGTACATCTAGCGAGTATAAGCGAGATAACCATCTCGTATGATACAAAAAGATGCCCTAATGTAAGAAGAAATTGTTTCAGATCAGATTTTGATGGTAATATTCAAGTACCAATTAGTCCTATATTGAAGATTGAAGTCTGAATGCGTGTTGCTAATATTTGTTTAGACAGAACAATTGTTTTAAACGATTCATCAGATAGGCCATGCCTGTATCTGTCTGATGATAGATGCTAATATTGATATTATACAAGCTTTGTTTGTTTTGTCTACCAACGATGCTATCAATTTCAATTATCAAACAGTGAAGGTACAGACTTATTAATAACGTGTTTCACTCAAGTGTATCTCTACACTATAACTTAAGAGGGAAATGAAATAACTTAATATACAATGTTCCTGACAAAGTCAATACAAATAATAGAATTAAAGTAGAATTTATTGAAGGTCAGGTGACACTACAAATGAAATAATCGGCAAATAATGAATGTCAACATAAAACTAAACAGAAAACTGATTAAAAGGAGTGGATCATAGTGTTGACTATTTATCAAAACCTTGTAATGACTTTATTACGTATGTATTGCTTAATTACAAACAATTATAAATAGAGAGTAACGAGAGCGCATCGAGCGGTGCCAACGCTCGTCTGGATACCGCCTCAGTGAGATCTATCCACCTATGGCGTTTCATGTTGCTACCTCTTATAGTTTCTGAGTTATGAGCTACATTAAAGTTTTTGCACGACTTAGACGCCACACTGATCCAAGTAGGTCGACTTTTTCTTCGAAAAAAAAGACATTTAAAATATATTCTCAAGGGTTGCATCATTAAAATAGTCTCGTCTTATGAAACTAACGATATAGATAGCGCGGTTAAATTCCCGACAAGCACAAAGACGATAACGTAGATACGCGGACCTATGTACAAAGCACTACAACACATACATTGCATCATATATTTTGAATCAGTATACATTCAAAATTCACAAAACAACATAGTCACGCTGCACTCAGAAATCATTCATGGATACAATATTTCCGGGCTGAATGCTTTGATAATTAAAGGTCGAATCAAGGATTTCAAAGGCGCGTTCTTTGTTTCTTGTTGTGTCGCACAGATGTATCGCAATAAGCATCGTACCGTGACAGAAATATCGTGGCAAGTATGGAACCGCCAGAAAAGCATTGTTATAAGATCCTCATGTGAAAACTATAATCTTGACTAGAATCGTACCGCTAGAGATATATCGTAATAAGTATTGTATCGCCAGCATTGTAACATATTGTATCGTATTGAGAAATATGTACCGTTACAACTATTGTGTCATGAGAGATGTATCTTCACACATATCGTATCGTGAAAGATATCGTATCGTAAGATATTTTAATAAATATCGTATATCATGAGAGAGATATTGTGATAACTATTGTAACGTAAGATATCGTAGCATGTATCCTATTATGTTGCACTGTATTTTACTATGTCTGTTATGAAAGATTTTTTTAAGTTCGAAACAAATAACGTAGCACCCGCATGCTTATTATAAAGCATACATGCCGCCCATAATAGTCATTTGTAAAAAGACGCTAACGTTTTAAAGACGGAACATTAATGAAAACCAGAAATTGCATCGATTTCAAAGTCAAATGTTTTTCATTATGTGGTTAATCAATTAAACTCACTTTGTTTTTCTCGTTTTTCACTAAACTAATGAATTAATGGATATTAAAGATGTTAACAGACGAAATAAATTCCAACCTTTGTAGCAACTGGTAATCGTTTTGTTTGTTGTCGATGTTTTCACAGATTTTTGGCATTCATTTGATTTACAGACTCGTAACTAACATTGTTTTCAATCGATGTTGAACAATCATCTGACAATAGTATTTGCATGTAATGCGATTTTTAACCTGCATGCTTGAATCGCAATTTAATCTAGTGTGATAAAACAGCATATGCAATGAATATTCATGTTACTCTGCAATTAAACCAAACAATTCTCTCGTCAAATACGTTTTGTATACGTGTAGTTGGAAACGTAAAAATACGTGTTCATAGTGTTAAATAAATTGATCAGCAATATACAGTATTATACAGTACCATTATATTTGTGCCAAAATAAGTCTTAGACTAGTAATTAAATTAACACAAGTTTAAGCATTTAAAGCAAATCCATTAACAACTTAACGAATCAGCTGTCATGACTAATATTCATTTGTCATGAAATATGTTTTGAAGGTACTCAATGGCTGTCTTATCGTTCCTAAAGTAAAATATATCGTATAAAGTCATGTTCCTACATAGGCTGCAAGCTCTGGAAACCATCATGTGGAAGTCTCAAGAACATCAACCATTTACAAACTTTCAAAGATCATGTCAAAGTGCATCTTCTAAGAATTTGAGTGAATTATCTATGATATATGAATATGTAAGTGATATCAATTTTACCTAGTATTATAACAGATAATATTTCAAGTAATAATTAAATGCTTCCCTAGGTCAATCTCATTACTTGCTAGGACCACCGTAGAAAGAAAACACCAACCTCATTTAGCATACATATACAAAACTCTCACGATTAGCATACGATCGGAAGGCGTTGAATGTCTGTGAATAGCAAACAAATAAAGATTCCTAAAACAAAATACCAGTTGACCCCAAACCCTCCTAAAACAGAGAAATAGACAAAAAAACGGAGGATAAACCACAACCTGACACAAAGTACCTCCATGCAATGTTTGTGAAGTTGGCGGCCTAGCGGCCTGGCGGCGTGAAGTTGGCGGCCTAGCGGCCTGTCGGCGTGAAGTTGGCGGCCTAGCGGCCTGGCGGCGTGAAGTTGGCGGCCTGCCGGCCTAGCGGCTTGGAATTTTATACACCCAATCGCCCATAAATGTATCAGAATCACGTTCTATAAGCATTAGAAACTATTTTGGAAGGGAAAAGTCGCAAAAAAATCACTTCATCGTATTTTTTTAACTTATTTTTTTCACCGACCCGGAATATTAAACACCCAATCACTCAGAAATGTATCAGAATCACGTTCTACAAGCATAAGAAACTGTTTTGGAAGGAAAAGTCGCAAAAAACGCTCTCGCGGAATCATAGTTACGCCGCTATGCCACTAACTTCCCTTCTTTCGGCGCGTATACTCAAGCGGTCATCGAGCGGCTTAATATATATTGTAAGAACTTGTTTTACCATTAATGATAAAGAAGCAAGTTTATTTAAACTAAATACTTCTTATACAATACCGAAAGCAAACTCGGGACAGATGAGTGTGTGAACTAAGACATATAATTTATTATCAGAAATCAACTTTAACCACGGCGATAGCGACACTTCTCTATTATCTTAGTTTTCCGAAACGCTGGTTTTCCATATTTTATTTGTGATTGACACCCCTCGCATATTCCACGGTAGGTGGGCGATTAACAAGGTCATTGATAGACTAGCTTCTAATTACACAATCAGTTATTAGATGGCTAATATAAGCTACTGAATAGATACTTAAATTGATTCCCTGTTTGATACATTTTTTTAAACAAGACGTATATGTGCATGTTAAATGCAAAATGTTAAGAATGAGACAGGTCATATAATATGATTAAAGAAATTAATTACTAAAAAAACACTGGCATTTGCAAATATTTGCGTCGCACACCAATACATATTTCCCACATCTACAATATTTACCTTCCTTGGTTTGAATTGGCGGTCATCTTGAAAGTCAAATTTCTTATGTGTTTAATAGAAAAACAGTAGTTACTAAACAACTCAATGTACAGAATATTAACGAGGAAACCCATAAGCATATCAAATTACGAAAGTGTAGTTGTCACATATGAATATCTCATATTTAGTATCATCAAAACAAAAATATAAAATCTCCTGTCAATACTTGTCAAATTAGCCTTTCAAGATGGCCACCAAGGGAGGTAGATATTGTAGATGTGGGAATTATGTATTAGTTACGTCTGGATGCAGAGTTTGATAAATAAATCAAGCAGTCCATTTTGTAAACATAATACAAACGCATTTTAACACAGCATGTGAAATTAAAGATTCTAATCAATATATTTTCTCAAGCAGTACTGGTATATGCAAGTTATTTTAAAGAATCTTGTAAAGCGTTCAGTTGTATTTTTAGTATATTATAAAGACTTCTAACATAATCTGGTAATGGGTATTAAAAGGTTAAAATTCATTAATATATATTAAATATATAATAAATATAATATAAATAATATAAAAATATTATAAAAGCAACAGTGAGTTTTCCATAAACTTATTATCAGTAAAATTCAATACAATTTATGTCCCTCTTCAAGTAGTTTTATTCGATAAAACTACATGCCCTGTTATATCACTAGGTGTCAAGTCTACAGACACTAAGCTGACCGTGTAAAGACAGGATTAATCTGATTAGGATCCTCATGCAGATTTTATATATAATAGCTGTACAATGGCTTAAACAATCTAAGGTGTAGCTTTAAATTTTATATGGTGAATGAAAATAGATTTTCAACATATCGCAATGAGTACAAGTTTGGTACCGTTGTGCAAACAAAAGTTATGGTATGTTAAAAATATTTAATTTATATCGAAATATCTACCAATTTTACGCATTGTACACTGGACTTAGAAGGGATTGATATGTGTCCTTTTCAAACACAGAAGTATCGGAGAATCCACGAATTCAAAATAATTAAAAAGATACGTAATACCAAGGACTTATATACATGTATATAAGTCCTTGGTAATACAAAAGATCAGTTGAATAAGATATAGAGAAACTCGGGTCACTGTCCGGTGAGAACAATGTTATCAGGCGAGGTGATATCGCCCAGGGTGACGAGCTTTAGCGAGTCACCTTGGACGATATCGCCGAGTCTGATAACATTGTTCGATCCTGACAGTGACCCGAGTTTCTATTTATCATGTAACTCATTTTTCGGAGCATTATTTAGTGTCATTTCACCTGAAATTTAGCGTTTAATTCCGCGGCTAGTGTGATTATTACGGTCTCCCGGCAAATCACAAAAACAGTCAACATCCGCAGATAAATAGTTCACTACAATTGGGAAAAAAAAAAAAAAAAAAAAGCTCTCATGGATCAAAAAATTTAATTTCACATTAAAGAAATCATTTGTTAACAATTATCTACAACTCATAAGTAATGGTAGAATTATTTTCTTACTGCTTGATCGGCATTATTTTCATCCGTATAACTTCAATTTCAATAAATTTACACGATATTGCGGGAAATACATCGCGCACGGTTGAACAAAATGACGTCATTCTATGACGTTTTACACGATTCTCTAGTAAATCACATGTCGACGTTCCAAAGTTACTCCCATTTTTTTTCTTTGATGTAAGTTTAGTATTTTGTTAAGTTGCATAAATAAGCATTTCTTGATGATTCTTTGTTTTTATTTATGATAATTTGTGTTCAGATACATTGTATACTATTTTTATATTTCTTATAATAAATTTCTTTGACAAAAAAACACTTGTTTTTTATAATTTAGCAAATAAAATGTTCCATTCATAATTTATGAAAGTAGTCCGTCTTTGTGGGCGGAGCCAAAAAGTGTTCTCAGGCTACTAGCAGCCTATTGACCTGAGAACACATAATGTTCTCAGGTCATGTGTTATCAGGCAGTTACTGTGGCAGTTGCATGATAAAAATTTTGTGATGAGTACATATTTAATATTTTAGATAGAATAAAAGTTATAGCGATTATAGTGAAAATCTCTTTTGTTTAATTAGAAAAATCGATTTTCCAAACCATCCATGGCCGCCATAGTTTGGTTCGCAGAAAACAGAATAGCAAATGTCAGCAAATGTAGATTTTTATATGCATCCATAGTGATTAAGCGAAGTATTGCAAGAATGCTTACCAGCAGTCTTATATGATCGGTCAGTTTAACATGTCAATCACAGACTGGCGTTAGCACTGTGTGGTAGCACTGTACGCAAAAAATCAACGGTGCTTACAAGATGGCGGACGGATAAATGTTGTGAGGTAGGTGTCGTTTGTTTTTGGTTCAAACTTTTTAAATACGACGTCCTCTACACAATAGTATACATCAAATGAAAGAACTTTAAACCGGCAATCGGCGGCTAATAATCGTTTTTTTATCAAACCACGCCGTTTTCACAAAATCAGTGTCTGAACATCACGTGTTGAGTTTTTTGAAATACGAAGCGAGGAAACTGAACAAAACCGACGATTATTCCGTAAAAGTGAGTGAATCGACAAAAATACTTGTCCACGTGTATGAAGAATGTAAAGCTCCTCACGTACATCCATTATTTCCTCATCAAAATCCCTTGTAGTAGATGTTTTAAAGATTTTAAATTTTACACCCTGTACGCAACGGAGCTAAGTGTAAACATGATTGGGTGTTTAATATTCCGGGTCGGTGAAAAAAATAAGTTTTCGGCGAAATTGCGTACCTACGATGAAGTGATATTTTTGCGACTTTTCCCTTCCAAAATAGTTTCTAATGCTTATAGAACGTGATTCTGATACATTTCTGGGCGATTGGGTGTATAAAGTTCCAGGCCGCTAGGCCGGCAGGCCGCCAACTTCACGCCGCCGGGCCGCTAGGCCGCCAACTTCACGCCGACAGGCCGCTAGGGCGCCAACTTCACGCCGCCAGGCCGCTAGGCCGCCAACTTCACAAACATTGCATGGAGGTACTGTGTGTCAGGTTGTGGTTTATCCTCCGTTTTTTTGTCTATTTCACTGTTTTAGGAGGGTTTGGGGTCAACTGGTATTTAGTTTAAATAAACTTGCTTCTTCATCATTAATGGTAAAACAAGTTCTTACAACACATTAAGCCGCTCGATGATTGTTTGAGTATACGCGCCGAAAGAAGAGAAGTTAGTGGCCTAGCGGGGTAATTATAATGCCGCGAGAGTGTTTTGTGCGACTTTTCCATCCAAAATAGTTTCTTATGCTTGTAGAACGTGATTCTGATACATTTCTGAGTGATTGGGTGTTTAATATTTAGGGTCGGTGAAAAAATAAGTTTTCGGCGAAATTGGGTCCCTACGATGAAGTTATTTTTTTGCGACTTTTCCCCTCCAAAACATAAAATTCCAGGCCGCTGAAAACGTGAAGTTGGCGGCCTAGCGGCGGAACTATCATGAAGTGAAATTGTGCGACTTTTTCCGTCCAAAATAGTTTCTAATGCATGTAGAATGTGATTCTGATACATTTATGAGTGATTGGGTGTTTAATATTCCGGGTCGGTGAAAAAAATAAGTTTTCGGCGAAATTGCGTACCTACGATGAAGTGATTTTTTGCGACTTTTCCCTTCCAAAATAGTTTCTAATGCTTATAGAACGTGATTCAGATACATTTCTGGGCGATTGGGTCGCCAACTTCATGCCGCTAGGGCGCTAGACCGCCAACTTCACGATGCCAGGCCGCTAGGCCGCCAACTTCGCAAACATCTTCATGCAGTGGTCTGCAGCAAAGTCGCAGAAATCTGACAGTCGTATCGAGTCCCGACGTTTTGGTATATTTCATTTATTTACACAAAAGTACGTAATATGGGTGATACGTCATTTTACTAAAACCAAAACAAACGTAACCATCCGGTTATTAAATGTATGGAATTACATGTACAATTGAAACAGCAATTCTAGAAATCGTCAAGAAAATTGCTTTGGTAGCAAACAAGCTTGAATGTTTTCCCATAAACTTGTATCATGAATCATTCAAATATTCAAATTGTCCGAAACATTAATTTTTAAAGTCAAACAATGAAGATTGTAACTATATTAGCTGGAATTGATTTGGCGTTTATAATGAATCAAACATTGAACTATTTTTACACAGCAGTATACAATGAACTCCGCCATCACACACAACTCATGAAGCAAAGTACGTTTTTGTTGTTCGGTACGAACAATGAAGTTATTACCATTTTTCAACAATCGTTGTTTTCAATTTTTTCTGCATACCGAACAGCTTCCATTAACCTTCCGCCTACGAAGATAGTTCCAATTTTTCAATTCAATAGCATAAATACAAATTTAAGGGAGAAAAAAAATATATGTTAGAGTGTAATTACCATTTAAAGCAAAAAAGAAGTATAGTTTGCATTTAGCAGTATTGTGTAGATAACAACTGAATATGATGTATAAATTTACTCTCATATGAACAACAGAGGTGTCTATGGTTGACATAAAAAGTTTTGTTGCAATTACTAATCTCATGTCTTCAAAGCTCGAGTAGCAAAATTTGGTCACAGCAGGGCTACGGACTATACAAAAATAGAGAATGTCTAAAACCAGACTGGGAAGTAATATATTCACAGTAAACTGCAAAATTACAGTCTATTACTATTTAGTGTTACTATACCATGTCATTTGCACCAGAATAAACAAAATTAATGTTTTCTGAACATTTTTATTTCAAACAAGATAAGTAAATAGCCAACTGTTAGTCATTTCCTGACATAGCTTCTTCAAATGTGCTTTCTGTCCTTAATTTTTAAGTTAATTTAATCCCAATTTAAATGCAAAGACTTCAAAAACAACATCAAATGTGACTATAATAAGAACAAACAACATAATATCAAATCATATAGATATAGCCATGGGGCTACGGACTATACTGAGTCCTTAGTATGCATTGCCTCAAGCAAATTCAATCAGTTTATGTTTAGCAAAGTGCATGGACATGTACTGAAATAGGATAGAATTTATGATCTGTTTGGGATATAGCATAAAACCATCAAGATAGGCTACAATGGCCCTTTCCCATAACTAGGTTACTTCCCTTAGTAAATCGACGGTGATGTCCCCTGATAAGGAATAATTCTACTTCCGGGGACTACGCTGATATCGGATAATGGCCGACAACTGAGAAATTCTCAGTGTGTTAAAAAGAAATGCGTTTTACTTACTTGCAAAACTGATAAGCTAAAAAGTTATATACGGGTCGTAGGCCAGCATGTTCATGGTAATTAATGTGAATTAATTAGATACGTGGAAGGGTTATTTAAGCTCGATATTAGGAATGCTTATGATGAAGAAAACTTAAAATATCCAATTATGTTAGTGGCGAGATCTGGAACTGTTAACGTTTGCGAACTGTTGAAACGTCTGTCTTATAGTACGTGATGATGTCTCAGTGGCATAGTCTCAATGGTACCTGAACTCCAAACATATATACAATTATTTTGCTGACAAGTTGTATGTCCAGTCATATATGAAAACGGTCATATATATTCATCGTCTGTCTAAATATGAGTTGTGGTTTTATTAAATACTAACACTAATATCCAGTACATAAACATCAATAATTATATTGTTTTCCGGTTCATCGCTTAAATTACAAGAAAAAAAAGCATATGAGATGTGTGTTTTTGAGGCTTTCAATGTGCTACTGTTTTCACTCGACCGTGCGAGAGAACGACAGTGTGAAACTGATCATGTACTGCTTTTTTTGCTATGTTTCATTATTTGAGATGTATGAAGGTGTGAAAAAAAAAAATTAATTGTGCAGGAACGGGCCCTTACTCATTGAATGTCACGTTAATGGGGAATGTGTTGATTATCCAATTTGCCATTGTGTTAAAAGAATACTTATTGTTCGCATCTCGTTTAGACTCATATCATCATTAAAAAAAAAAAGAATAAAAAAGCTTAAAAACGCCAAAATAGCTATAAAATTATAATATATCTATCATAATTTTACCTCCATCTTTTAGAATATACATCTATCAATTCCATAGCTATCAATAAACCCACGTTCGTATAATATTGTGAAACTACTTGTATTAAATCTAGTACCGTTATACTTGGCATCATTATATATATATATATATATATACGATATACAATTAATCATTACAACAGCCAGGCTACCCTTATTATTTAAAAAAAATATTTACGGTTCCAAAAACGACTATGTCTTCAAAATACAAAATATTTATTCATTTACTGTCCGATAATGCTACCGTCTCGAACCGCTCTTTCATAGAACCAAATATTTCCCTTTCGAAATTACTATATGTCCCCTACTATGCAATTTGGCCAGTTTCTGCAATATAAACACGTAATAATGTGTTGTTTTATGGTCCCATAAACCAATCAACAATAAAAGTATCAACTGAAACACTGATTGTTAATCGTTAATGTTGACTTCTCACCGGGGTGCATTAATTAGCGCTACACGTGACAAACATACCATAAAGATCGTCTGCGATAAGATTAGTTGATGTTTTTGTGGTATGACAATGCATATACTGACCCATAATTATCAATAAAATTAATATACAATATCTTTTATGTCATAAGTCGACGATCTACACCTCTAATCAAACTTGTATTCGTTATTAAGAAATTGTGTAAAAAAAGACTTATTTATTTAATTGTTCATTACTGAAGAAATATTAAATACGAAACTACGTGGAATACTTACATTATAAATTTAAACAATTAGTAGAAATTATGTAGTCAACAATTTTCATCTTTATTCAGCACTTTGGATGTACTGACTGTCATGGGTTTGGTATTAACAGAAACCCAAATTAGTAAAATCAAGATACAATAAAATATAAATTTTAACATACTTGGACATAAACAAAACTATCCTAAAGTTTAGACATCATTGAATATTAATTTACTGAACAGAGAAAATACTGAGCAATAGTTTTTAGTTATTTTAAAGTGTTTAAAAGCAGTAAATTTATAGTTGAAAGATGGTACGTGTGTCTAACTAATGTGTTCAACACCTTTGGTATGTACATGTACATGTGCAGCTTCTTTACCTTTATGTAACTCCCTACATATATGTATTAATGTATCATTTAATTGTTAAACTTAATCATGCTCTCATTTTATTATTTGTGTTTGCTTATATTCGTGTAGATCTGCAGTCAGTTTTAGATTATTATGACATAGTCTAATGTCGGGGTATATGTACGCCAATGATTAACTTGCTACTTTTTATACTTCCGAGAGACACAATGATAATTATGTTGAATGTTACGAATTTGAAAACATTCATTTAATTACTGCATTTTGAAAGTCTACATATAATCTGTCACATTGTTTTATTTGCCAAGATATCGCTAGTTGTCTGTGTATGTACCAATTTTCAGTTTCGTTTTAAATACATAATGACAATTTTTCTCGGATTTTGTGTATTAAATCACATGCATGCAAACATTAATTAGTGGTTTATAACATAATGTGTGAAAACACTTAATTATTGACTTAATACCACCAAGTTAAAAAATGGTAAAAACTATTAAAACAAAGTCCAACTTGAAACAACATGGAAAACCTTTCCTACTCTAAGAACCATGTACATTGTACATGTAACTGTAACACATTTTAGACCAGGTCCATGAAGAAGTACAGAAACCTTTTATTGGTACTAGTAACTGTGCATTTTTGTCGTTTTTGGTGAATTTTTCAGATCTTCAGTTGTTGTTTTTTCAAATGTGATTTTTTTGCTCATTTTTTTATACGAAACATTTTGTTTTCGGTTTTAAAAAAATCACTACAACATAGAATAGATAGACATCTTTTTTCTTTATAAGTGTTTTATCATTTAATAAAAAAAGAAATTATTTTCATTGAATAAAGGCCTTCAATCTTTGCATTTTTGCTTCTACTATCTGATTTTTTTATTTTATTATTATCAAATTGTTTCAACTTGTTGAAGAATTTTTGTGAAGTTATAAAATTCTTATATAATGTGATTTATTAAATTATAAGATAGATTTTAGTGTATGTGTTTTCTGTAAGTTTGATTCATAATAGTTTTATATAAACACTAGATTTGATTTTCTTTGTATGCCTATGTATGGGATTTTTTCTAAATTTGATTTTTACTTGGTAATATTTTTGTCTCCTGTGTATTGTATTAAAGTTTTTGATCTTGTTGGCTTGAAATTACGTTCTTCAATTATTGACTTGCGTTTATAGTGTACACCATTTGATTATCACAAATACTCCTTCTTCCCGCACTCATTCTTGTCATGTTGTCATTCTGCCTACACTGGACAAGTTT
This sequence comes from Lutraria lutraria, assembly GCA_964023205.1. Lineage (NCBI taxonomy): Eukaryota > Metazoa > Mollusca > Bivalvia > Venerida > Mactridae > Lutraria > Lutraria lutraria. The sequence continues at coordinate 44,076,549 of OZ026836.1, forward strand.
CAAGGCAGGCATAATATCAGCCAAGTACAAGACCCAGCACTCTTAAGTCACCCCACTTTTGGCTTTTATCCTATCCAATAAATATATATGATCAGTATTATAATGATACACTTGTTGTGCATAATTATAGATATTTTGTATGTGTGATGATGTGACTGATAGGCAATTTTCCTTTCATTCTACATACTTTAATCATCCTTTCCTTTTTGCACCCTGTGCCTCACCAATTACTAACCAAATCTAACAATGACTGAGTCTTTTACCTCTATCCTAACTATTTCCTGATGCTTACTATAGTTCAGATTATATTTTTTAAATTTCACTTCTTCCTAACAAATCAGTGCTTACCTGGTCTAATACACTCGTAAGAGGTTGATAGCAGTATCAAGAGACAGATATCATTGTTTCCTTATATATATTCAACTTACGGCATCTTAGGTGATGTTTTTTGTGTTTCAATGTAATCATGTTATTTCATATTAGTATCAATTGTTTTTCATTTCATTTTTTATTATACAAAGTCTGTTGATTGATTCATGGGAATTGAAAAATATTTTGGAGAAAGTATGATCTTGAGAGAGTTGCTATTGATTTTTAACATTTGACCTCTGAATAATTGGCCCTTATTCACAAAGTGGCCTTAATTTAAAGGTGGATGCCAATTTAGTTTTGCTGTTAACATTAATATCTTAACTTATCTGAAATGAGAAGTTTGATTATGGGAAGACAAACATAAAAACTGTATAGTCCGTAGCCCTTTGGATGGCTTTTATGTTTTGCACCAAGTCTGCAGCTAAGCATTATAGAATACCCCAAAAGTTGTATATAATTCATCTGCAAATATGAAACTACATTAAAAATGCATTTTACACCATACTGTTGCAACATAATGTATGGTGAACACAAGTATATATGATCTAAAACCTACATTTATTGTTAATCTACATTATTGTGTTCAAATATTTCAGATCATTCAACATTTAATTGTCTCAAAAGCTGTGTCTACTTGTCATTCACATTCCAGAAGAAAATTACTAAAACCACAGCTTTCGTTTTGATTTGACATCCTCATAAGACATGAATTTTGAGGGGGGCTACGGACTATACATGGCTACGGACAAAAAGTTATTGGCCATAAAAAATGTTTGCAGGTCACCAGCTAGTAATCACTTTATGTGTTGCTGATCTGCCATTATCTAAAAATAAAAACTACATATCATTGAGATAAGCAGTCATCTGACTGAAATTCCACATGCTGAAATATGGGGCTACAGACTATACAAAAAAATCCTGATTTTAGCTAGGTCAGAAAAACTGTGTGGAGAGCTTTCCATAAAAATGCATGTGATTTTCATGAGTAATTGCATCTCTTTTATGAATAATTGGTGTTTTCTTAATTCATTTAGTAGTGGAAATTGTACTTTTTGAATGTGGAATAACCATAGGTGAAAAACTGGAAATGCATAACAAGTGTATACATTTACATTTTTTCACATACCTTTGGCAGTTTTTGTATGATTTGCATTCCGTAAAAAGTATCGGTAATAAGACGGTTGTCTCCGTTTGAAGAACATTAATATTACATTCCCTGTTTGTGGCATATGTTTAAAAATGCCTTTTTTCTTGCAGCAGCATAACATGCAAAAATTGGCCCTTTTTGGACCTTTGAAAACATATACATTGTATTTGAAAAACTACTCAATGCACATATATTAAACCATATATCACAGGAAAGCTCATTTAAAGAACTATTCAAATACACATATTTTGAAGAGATGAGATGAACATGAAGTCCAGAACCTTCACATAACATGGGAAAACTTAATTTGTCCACATTACCTTGGCTAAGCCGAACACACAAATCTAAATGGCATATAAAGACGGTAATCCAATTCTTTATCGGTCTATATGGTTATGATAAATACCATTGTAACAATAGCGATATTTTTCAAATGCACAGACGCATCAGCAAAGTACCATATAAATGAATAATGGTATCACTTACGACATAAAACAACGTTCAACCTGAGCATGATAATCTTCTTTAAATACTTATATTCAAATATCTTAAGACATTAATTCCCTTGTGCGTCGTTTGCAACAAGGAAACAATCATACAGAAGAGAACACCGTTCATATTATGTCCATGTTGAAAATCCACATTGGGTAATTAAACCGTCTATGTTGAAAATATGCAATTTATAACTGAATTTAAGAAAAAATTACACAATTCAATCGACATCAGACATTATATTAAGGAGAGAAATAAGTGTTCCCAGGCAACCAAAACCTTTCACAATAATCTTTCAAAATCAGACAAACATCAAACTGAAGAACACTGACCTCATTAACACAAATGTGGAAACTGACCAGACAGCTTATTAAATCAACGAATGTTACCATTTGAATACTAAGATAATCATTGTAAACACATGCCCACACGTACATACGAAATATATATATCTGGAGGCGACACCTATTTTTAGTGGATGCAAGGTGCAAATGTGCCCGTATATAAACTTTGATGATATGGTAAGATGGTTTATACCACATTTTAAAACATGAAATATATAAGAACACAACGCCATCACAGTGTTGTAACGTCGTTAAGTATATTTTTCTTTTTTATTGTATTGACGAGTACTATGTTTTGTTGTATTTACGAGTACAACATTTTATTGTATTAACGAGTACTATGTTTTGTTCTATTTACAAGTACTATGTTTTGTTGTATTTACAAGTACCATGTTTTGTTGTATTTACAAGTACTACGTTTTGTTGTATTTATGAGTACTACATTTTGTTGTATTTACAAGTACTATGTTTTGTTGTATTTACGAGTGCTACATTTTGTTGTATTTACGATTACTACATTTTGTTGTATTTACGTGTACTACGTTTTGTTGTTCTATTTACAAGTACTACGTTTTGTTGTATTTACGAGTGCTACATTTTGTTGTATTTACAAGTACTATGTTTTGTTGTATTTACGAGTACTACATTTTGTTGTATTTACGTGTACTACGTTTTGTTGTATTTACGAGTACTACATTTTGTTGTATTTACGTGTACTACGTTTTGTTGTATTTACGAGTACTACGTTTTGTTGTTGTATTTACGAGTACTACGTTTTGTTGTTGTTTCTACGAGTACTACGTTTTGTTGTATGTACGAGTACTACGTTTTGTTGTATTTACGAGTACTACATTTTGTTGTATTTACGAGTACTACGTTTTGTTGTTGTATCTACGAGTACTACGTTTTGTTGTTGTATGTACGAGTACTACGTTTTGTTGTATGTACGAGTACTACGTTTTGTTGTTGTATGTACGAGTACTACGTTTTGTTGTTGTATCTACGAGTACTACGTTTTGTTGTATGTACGAGTACTACGTTTTGTTGTTGTATGTACGAGTACTACGTTTTGTTGTTGTATGTACGAGTACTACGTTTTGTTGTATGTACGAGTATTACGTTTTGTTGTTGTATGTACGAGTACTACGTTTTGTTGTATGTACGAGTATAACGTTTTGTTGTTGTATCTACGAGTACTACGTTTTGTTGTATGTACGAGTACTACGTTTTGTTGTTGTATTTACGAGTACTACGTTTTGTTGTTGTATGTACGAGTACTACGTTTTGTTGTATGTACGAGTATTACGTTTTGTTGTTGTATGTACGAGTACTACGTTTTGTTGTATGTACGAGTATAACGTTTTGTTGTTGTATCTACGAGTACTACGTTTTATTGTATGTACGAGTACTACGTTTTGTTGTTGTATTTACGAGTACTACGTTTTGTTGTATGTACGAGTACTACGTTTTGTTGTTGTATCTACGAGTACTACGTTTTGTTGTATGTACGAGTACTACGTTTTGTTGTTGTATCTACGAGTACTACGTTTTGTTGTTGTATGTACGAGTACTACGTTTTGTTGTTGTATGTACGAGTACTACGTTTTATTGTATGTACGAGTATTACGTTTTGTTGTTGTATTTACGAGTACTACGTTTTGTTGTATTTACGAGTGCTACATTTTGTTGTATTTACGATTACTACATTTTGTTGTATTTACGTGTACTACGTTTTGTTGTTCTATTTACAAGTACTACGTTTTGTTGTATTTACGAGTGCTACATTTTGTTGTATGTACGAGTACTACGTTTTGTTGTATGTACGAGTACTACGTTTTGTTGTATGTACGAGTGCTACGTTTTGTTGTTGTATGTACGAGTACTACGTTTTGTTGTATGTACGAGTATAACGTTTTGTTGTTGTATCTACGAGTACTACGTTTTGTTGTATGTACGAGTACTACGTTTTGTTGTTGTATTTACGAGTACTACGTTTTGTTGTATGTACGAGTACTACGTTTTGTTGTTGTATCTACGAGTACTACGTTTTGTTGTATGTACGAGTACTACGTTTTGTTGTTGTATCTACGAGTACTACGTTTTGTTGTATGTACGAGTACTACGTTTTGTTGTTGTATCTACGAGTACTACGTTTTGTTGTTGTATGTACGAGTACTACGTTTTGTTGTTGTATCTACGAGTACTACGTTTTATTGTATGTACGAGTATTACGTTTTGTTGTTGTATTTACGAGTACTACGTTTTGTTGTATGTACGAGTATTACGTTTTGTTGTTGTATTTACGAGTACTACGTTTTGTTGTTGTATGTACGAGTACTACGCTTTGTTGTATGTACGAGTACTACGTTTTGTTGTTGTATGTACGAGTACTACGTTTTGTTGTATGTACGAGTACTACGTTTTGTTGTTGTATGTACGAGTACTACGCTTTGTTGTATGTACGAGTACTACGTTTTGTTGTTGTATGTACGAGTACTATGTTTTGTTGTATTTACGAGTGCTACATTTTGTTGTATTTACGATTACTACATTTTGTTGTATTTACGAGTGCTACATTTTGTTGTATTTACGATTACTACATTTTGTTGTATTTACGTGTACTACGTTTTGTTGTTCTATTTACAAGTACTACGTTTTGTTGTATTTACGAGTGCTACATTTTGTTGTATGTACGAGTACTACGTTTTGTTGTATGTACGAGTACTACGTTTTGTTGTATGTACGAGTGCTACGTTTTGTTGTTGTATGTACGAGTACTACGTTTTGTTGTATGTACGAGTATAACGTTTTGTTGTTGTATCTACGAGTACTACGTTTTGTTGTATGTACGAGTACTACGTTTTGTTGTTGTATTTACGAGTACTACGTTTTGTTGTATGTACGAGTACTACGTTTTGTTGTTGTATCTACGAGTACTACGTTTTGTTGTATGTACGAGTACTACGTTTTGTTGTTGTATCTACGAGTACTACGTTTTGTTGTATGTACGAGTACTACGTTTTGTTGTTGTATGTACGAGTACTACGTTTTGTTGTTGTATGTACGAGTACTACGTTTTGTTGTATGTACGAGTATTACGTTTTGTTGTTGTATGTACGAGTACTACGTTTTGTTGTATGTACGAGTATAACGTTTTGTTGTTGTATCTACGAGTACTACGTTTTGTTGTATGTACGAGTACTACGTTTTGTTGTTGTATTTACGAGTACTACGTTTTGTTGTATGTACGAGTACTACGTTTTGTTGTTGTATCTACGAGTACTACGTTTTGTTGTATGTACGAGTACTACGTTTTGTTGTTGTATCTACGAGTACTACGTTTTGTTGTTGTATGTACGAGTACTACGTTTTGTTGTTGTATCTACGAGTACTACGTTTTGTTGTATGTACGAGTATTACGTTTTGTTGTTGTATTTACGAGTACTACGTTTTGTTGTATGTACGAGTACTACGTTTTGTTGTTGTATCTACGAGTACTACGTTTTGTTGTATGTACGAGTATTACGTTTTGTTGTTGTATTTACGAGTACTACGTTTTGTTGTTGTATGTACGAGTACTACGTTTTGTTGTATGTACGAGTACTACGTTTTGTTGTTGTATGTACGAGTACTACGCTTTGTTGTATGTACGAGTACTACGTTTTGTTGTTGTATGTACGAGTACTATGTTTTGTTGTATTTACGAGTGCTACATTTTGTTGTATTTACGATTACTACATTTTGTTGTATTTACGTGTACTACGTTTTGTTGTATTTACAAGTACTATGTTTTGTTGTGTTATTTTCGTTTGGATTTCGGAGGAACGATAGCAAGTTATGTTCCTATGTTTATGCTTTGTGTATGATTCCGTGTTTCCATGCAGTTGTGTGCATAATGTTATATGTTATATATTTGTGGCTATGTATCTTGCAAGTTGTAAGCTTTTGTTTAATGAGTTGTGATTACTAGATGAAAGTATATGTTTTAAGCAGATTAATGCCGAGGAATACGCCTATAATTTTGCCGAATGACATTGATCAATACAATATGCTAAATTAAGAATATTCATTTTGAAAATAATCACATAAAGATTTCACTTCGAATCACAATGGGTGCAATCATTCTCGTGGTTTTGTCGTTCAATCAAGAGATAGAATGATTAAATTTCAATTGAGCCATTTGTAACATGGTGTTCAATTGTCCAACAAGAAGGCGCCTTAATGATAGCCAGAAATCACATCAAGTGAAATAGCAGATTATTTTATTCTGCAGTCATTCGATAATACCATTTTAATGATCCAATTCTTCATTACGATAATGGAATAATGGGCATTCATGTGATTATGAGATGAAATTCAATGATTTCTTGCAACTGGGTATCTAGGATTTGGAATTGAAATTTGGCGATTTTTCCATCAAATGACTAGAGATATAGCACAAAAGTGATCCTAAATAATAAAAGGCCATGCATTTGTTACACACGTAACATTTGTAATGTATTGTAACATAATCATATATTAGAATAAAGTATTTGAACAGTTAAGATTCATTAATATCTTAATGAATAATATACAAAATATCGATACACATTTTTTAGATACATGTAACATTTAAGTAATACCAATGTAACTTGTATGTAACAATCATGTAACCTCAATAATACTCATAGAAAAATAGATTTTATGGCCTGTGTGTTACAAGTATCTCGATATATTTCCAATGTAACAATGTTACAGGCCATAAAATCTATAAGAGTTATTGATGTTACATGATTGTTACATACAAGTTACATTGGTATTACTTATGATAAATGTATTTGAAAAATGCGTCTGTGTATATTTCCAATGTTACAGTAACATTGGACACACAGGCCATACAATCTATTATTTTATAAGTGTTATTGATGTTACATGATTGTTACTTATAAGTTACATTGGTATTACTTATGTTACATGTACTTGAAAAATGTGTCTCGATATATTTCCACTGTTACAATGTTTCTGGGCGATTTCGCCTTGTTAAGAATGTGTTATGCATGTTACAATACATTACAAATGTTACGTGTGTAACAAATTCATGGCCGTTCAATGTTTAGGACCAATTTCGTGCGCTAGATGCAGCAATATTTGTCGGATACAAATATTTAAATGAAGGTGGAGGTAACAGTTCTACAAACAGGCATGCATGGTCATATGGCAGCTTTTAATAGTGCATGAATAACTCAGGCGTACTCCTGGGTACTACCACCGACCTTCGTAAGCCTGTTTCCTCTCATGGAATTGATTGTTCTTGTCTGGAGTGATCTTTGAACAACAAGGAACTTAATAATAAGGGATTTAGCCCCTCCATCACGCGGAAACATGAAAGTACAAGTATACTGAAGCGTTTAACGAATAAATCTTGTTTTCAGAGAACTACCATATTGTCATACCAAAGAGAAAACTAACCGCTTACGACTGTTTGGTCTAGACGTACACTAATCTTTATTAACATTACCCGATATTACAATAATATTGTTCTCGTCTATGGTTGGTATCATTCAAATCTGTCGAATTTATATCTATTAAGACTTGGATATATTGACAAAAGTCTTGTATTTGATGATTACATGAGACTTTTACGCATCAAAGTTCTTTTCTGTAGTTCTAATACGATCTGTAACATACAGGATCTATTTTTATACTGTAAAGAATTGTTATCTGTTTCATTTTTTGGAAGGTGATTTATCAAGTCACCTTCCTATGTAATCACCAAGCAATCCACCCTTCGTAGACTCCATAACAGCTTGGTTAAAAGAACAGCCACACAAGAAATAGTGCTCAACTGAATAGTGTGATTATATAGATGTATCTGGTATATTTCCCCAATTAAATGTGTTCGATCTAAATATATTTCAAATAATTTTATCGTAACCACATGTAAAGAGTCTAAACCCAGAAACTACAATGCCTAGAGCTTAGATATTTGTTGTGTATACTTAACATGGTCTAGTGGACCTCTACCAAGTTTGTTCAAATTATTGGCCCGCCCGGCTAGCTCAGTGGTTAGAGCGTTTGTCTACTGATAATGAGGTTGTGAGTTCGAACCCGGGCGAGACTCAAACTGTGCGTGACAAAAAAATTTGACTGAAGATATTACATCCTATGTTAAATTGTCCTCCACCTTTGAATTATGTGGGGAAGCTTGGCAGAGGCTTGCGGATAGAATGTGGTTAGCATTGGTTAAGGTCTAAATGATGCCTAGGAAAGCTGGTTAGGATAACTGCCCGCCGCAGTATAACTGAAATAATAAAAACGGCATTAGACTTGATTGTACATAGACTTATATGGGGAAATTTTAAAAAGTCTTCTTGTCCAACTTGCAAGGCTTAGAACTTAGATATTTGGTGTGCAGAGCATCATCTAGTGGACCTCAACCGAGATTATTCAAGTTGTGGCCCCAGTGTCAAAATTGACTCCGCTCTAGCTCTAACTTGATTTTACATAGAGTTACATGTATATAGGAAAATTGTAAAAATCTTCTTGTCAGAAACTACAAAGCATACAGCTTAGATATTTGGTGTGAAGCATCCAGTGGACACCTACCAAGTTTGTTCAAATTATGGCACTGGGGTCAAAATTGGCCCCAGGGTTTATTTGATTTTACATGTACTTATATAGAAAAATTGAAAGAAATTTACTTGTCAGAAACTACATTTGTTACTTAAGATGCTAGTATGTAGCATAATCTACTTGACCTCTGCCTAGTTTGGTAATCTTATGGCCCTGGGGTAAAAATTGGCCCCACCCTGGTGTCACTTGAATTAACTTTAAAAATGTCTGTCTGTAAGAATCTTTTTTCTGGTGAGCGATGTATGGGTCATCATGGTCCACTTGTTTTTAAATGTGTTATTATTCTTGGGTGTCTTAATTTAAGTCACCTGTTAGTGGTCACCTTATATGTCAACAAAGGTCACCCTTGGGAAAGACTGCGAAAGACAAAATGTGGTTTTATTGACAAGTTTGTCTGTATTAACATTAATATTCAGCAGAGCTAAATTACATATACCTGGTTCATATCATGAATTTGATTCTTACAATAATGATCAAATTTCTGAAGTAAAGTGCTATATCAAAATAATATCAATAAATGTGTGGCAATAATTGAAAAAGTCCAGTTTTTTTTCAAATAGCCATTCAATGTTTTTACTGTTTTTTTTTAATATATTAAAGTTTTATATGATAAGTGTTTTATAATTATTACACTCTAAAAGTTGCAAAAAATCGTAACAATTTTAATGTATTATTGTACCTTCCTTAGTTGCAAATTGTATGAATAACCACTGTGGTGTTTATCAGTTGATGGTTGCCATTATCTATATGCAAAGCGTACTTGATCATCGTCAAGCATGCAACATAAGTATCATTTAAGCAGTATGACTAAACATATGGCTCATATCCGTGGATATATGACTTGACAGAATGACCAACGACCCTCGTGCTTTGAATCATTGGCCTTGGTCAGTAGATGAACATTGGCTTAGGTCAGTAGATGACTACTACATATTTTTGGGTCAAGAGGCCAAGGTCATATGACCTTCAGTAGAAAAACGGTCAATTACTTTACGACGGGAATGACATATAAGTATCATACTTCACAAGAGCATTGGACTTGGTCAGTAGATCGCCACTATTGAATAACAGTATTAAACACAAACAATTTTTTTTCATCAGTCCTTACATCATTTTTCGGTGTCGCCTTTGATGCTGATGCATCAATGCTTTTCTTGTACTTTACATAAAATGGCGACGTAAACATCGAGTTAATGTTGGGTAACCTGCGGAGGTCGAATGTTTAAACTGTGGCTGACGAATAATAATTCGAGACGGTAAATATAAAGGTAAAATACTTGTTGTGTGTTTTTAAAAAAAATAGTTTAAGAGTTATTTCTAGGCAAGATTATTTAGAATTACGTGATTACGTCTGAATCTCGTGCAACATCGTGTATAGGCCCTACTTTTTAAATTATAGACACATGTGTCAAGGCTTTTTATTTGAGTGACCCTGATTGTGTCCAATGCGGTGATGAAATGTCGTGTTAAAAATCAGGAGTATTGATGTTGATATTTACTGTTACTTATGTGTTGTTCATTTGTTTGTGTATAACAAAGAGTTTTTAATGCAATTTCATTAATTATCTTAATTTAATGTGCTGTTAAACTTTCCAATGATTTGTTGCTTTTTTATTGTTAAGAAACTAGTGAAGCGTATGTCCTTCTTCAATGTGAAGCACATACATGTACATGTATATATAAATGAAATGTCGGTCCGTTAGTGTAAATGTTAAAATTTTTGCTTGGGTACGAACCATATAGGTATATATTTTTAGCTTTTTTGCTTCGTATGAAAAAATCACCTTCCGACAGTACTTTCAGTACTTTGATTCTGATTGTAATCCAGCAATGATGATAGCAAATGACGTCACGAAATACATGGGTTTACATTTAAACATGGATTTCTTGAATAACAGAAACAGGAAATCCGATCTCGTAAACTCCACAATTAAACTTCCGTTCAATAAAATCATGCCAAACCATAGATCATGAAAATATTGAATTTCGCCTTTCACAATTGTATGAAATATGCAATGAGAAACAATCAAACCTTCAAAATGTTGTATCAAAAACTACAACAATAATAAGAAAGCAGCAGAGAAAATAACAGCAACAACAACAATATTACAAAAACAACAATCCGGAATCAGTAATCAACTGTGGGAATGAAGTAATAGTAAACAAGAAGAGTCTGTGGAACACGGATGCCCCCTGTGACCTTTGGTATACTGACCTCAAAATCAACAGGGGTCATCTACATGTGATGACCAACCAGCCAACCAAATCTGAAGAGCTTATGTCTAATCTGTCGGACAAGGTTTGGTTACGGACCGACCGACTGACCATATGACTAACCTTCCGACCGACATGTGGAAAGCAATATACCCAGTTTTCTTCGAAAGGGGGCATAATCAGTAATTCATCTAGTATATGGAATTATATTTAGGTAAAGATTATACTATGCCTGCTAAGATCCTGCTGTTAATATCATAATTTCATTTGGCCGAATAACAGTGCAATGTAGCGAAATGAAATATTTTTACATCCTCGATATTTCAACATTGCATAATTAGAATGTTCTCAGAAAAAAGCACGATGTGACCACGCAATATGAAAGATGCATATTGACAGCAGGATCTAAACAGCATACAAGTTGTAACTTCCAGCCAGCGTGCTATCATTATCAACAAGCGTTGTGAAGGTGCCACCATGCATGCTGACTATACCAGTAAACACAATAGCAGTGCCAATGAGTAAATTGTAACAATAAGCATACATTGTGTAATCTTTACCTAAATATCATTCCATACATCTAATCATTCAAAATGGTCAATACATGAAAAAGCTTAACAAAATTCACAATACTATTTTTCTTAAGTCATGTAGCCAAATTGACGTTGCAATAAAATAGTTTTTAAAGGGAATCATTCGTCAAAAAGTTATTGAGTTTGTTTTGGATTTACCAGAAAGCGATGATGTTTCAAGTTTGTTATCTTTGAATTTATCAAACCTCTGAATTTGACTTGATGTAACGATGTTTATAAAGCAGCAAAAAAGAACATTGGTTTAAATAATGTTTGCTTAAATACTTGACTATAACAATAAAAAAGAGTTTAACTATAGTAATATCTTTGATTTAATATTCTATTTGATAAAACATGCTTCTAAATATGCTCTTGGAATGGAAGCTGATTTTCATAGTTATTCCATTATGGATTGTGAAATTAATTTGAGTTTTTCTAAGCAATCTGTTCCTTTCTATTTACAATATATCATACAGTAATGACATTATAACCTAAAAGGGATTCAGTGCATTACAAGAACCCACACACACATCTGGACACAAATATCTGAATTATTGTGTCTTATTTAAGAGAATTAAATAAAACATATTGTTGCTATAGTTTTGCACCATAATATTAATAGAAGATGTAAAAAGAGCAGTAACATTTGACTTCACTTTAATAACCCGCTGCGTATAATAATCTTAACTTGCTTGCATTTTCCATTTGTTTACTGAGATTTATTGATGTTTCTTTTAGGTAAAGGCATAATTACTATGTCTAAACTTTAAAGAAAATCAAAATGGCATGACGGTAAGCTTCGTGTATCAAACTGAAAGTATTTCAGGGGAAAGTTTTATTTAATTTATATAATTACAATCACATAAATGATATAATCTATGGACTCCAAATAATTAACTGTCTATTCTTCTATAAAGTCATTTTAGATGTAATGTTAAACTAATGATGATATTCATTACGTCTTCTGATTCTCACATATTTTGTATTCATACAAACAAAAACCTCATCTTCCATTTCATCAGAAAGTCTTCCTATAACTGTCTTAGTTTCACGATGCAAATATATGACAACACGTCTAACTCTTAACCATTGCACCCCTATCAAAAAGTTATTCGTACTTCATGAAATATGCAAGAATAGTTCAAGAAATAAATTCATTTCCCCAAAACAGTTTACAATTATGTAAAGGATCATCTGTATGACAAAAACAACTTGCACACTTCCATTGTTAATATAACATGGTTGGAAACAAAGTCAAAATAGAAATGCGCTAAATAGACCGACAGATTAACATATTCGATACTCTAGTACTTGTTTACACGAAGGCGTTTATTGACGTGATTTGTTCCAATAGACATAGCCTTGAAACAGAAACTACGAAACAATACAGACAGTAAGATAAACATTGATATGTTAGAATAATTATTTTCAATAAACACGTTCTGTGCTAATCACGTAACTATTTCCATTGTCTTCGTTATGTGAACCTCTTTTCAATTCTTACCATATGTAGCTAAATAATCACAAAAAGTATAAAAATGGTACGGTAGAAGATTATTGTCTCATAAAATACCATGACTGTTTTTGCTCCATTCTATACGATGTTCTTCAAGGTCTAGGCGACATGTCAGCGACCAATATCAATAGAGTAAAGATTAAGAAATATATTGTTCCACTAAAAAAACACCCCGTTATTAAGACCACTCTACGAATGAAAGGTAGTCGTAACAGCGATATTTTACTGTTGTTAGGATTCACGTCGACTTTTCTACCATTACACCATGAACAAGTCCCATGAAAACCTTATAGTAGAGGAAATATTAGCCAATTTGGAAGATCAACATGGCCCAAAAAAGTAACAAGGCGTGTCATATATCAAAATGTTCGGGAGGGTTTGAAGTTTTACCAAAGCCCTGCAGGCATTTGAAATTCTGGCGGCGAGCTAAGAAATCCAAGATGGCGTCCAAGATGGCCGCCATTTCAGTTATATAGAGAAAAAAAATGAAAATATCCTGTAAAATAATTTCATGAGAGGGTACACTTTAAATTATAGGCAAATAAGATAAACATATGTTGTACTCATTTTATCATGCATTGCATGTTTTTTTGAAGTTCAAACCCAAGGTCACAGACCGGGTCAAAAGGTCAAATTCACGAAAAAATAACCATATCACCACCAATTGTTTTCTATTATGCCAAGAAATGATATTATAGATAACAATTATTCATGTTATAATGAAGCATTGTTATTGTCTTATATCATAACAAAATATTATCATCCCTTTGTTACCATAGGGCAATCAAAATGGCTTCCAAGATGGCCGCCATTTCAGAACTATATATAGAGAAAAATAAAAATGTCCTGGTAAAAAGTTACATGAGAGGGTACACATAAAACTATAAACAAATAATATCAACATAAGATGTCCTCATTTCATCATACATTTTAGGACTTCCAGAAGGTCAACCTCAAGGTCACAGAACAGGTCAAAAGGTCAAATTTACAACAAAAACAATAACCATATCACCACCAGTTGTTTTCCATTATTCTAACAAATGATATAATAGATAACAATTATTCATGTTAAAATGAAGCATTATTATTGTCTAATATCAAAACAAAATATTATCATTCCTTTGTTACCATAGGAGCAATCAAAATGGTTTCCAAGATGGCCGCCATTTCAGAATTAAAGGGCAACGCAACCCTAATTATGAATTAATCTCATTTAAATAATTATTCATTATTATTCTGAAATGACCCATACGATTTTCATACGACATGATCCTTTGATTTCCTTCATCGAATTGAAAAGAAGAAGTCATAAATATATGTTTTATCAAATATGAAAACTTGTTAACCTCCCACTCTGCATGACGGAAGAATTCAGGAAGAGCTTGAATGGCTTAGAAGTGTTCATGAGATACTAGTAGTGATCCCAAAACTGAAATTTAGGAGAGAGTTCCCAGCCTTTTGTCCGAAATTTGTCCAGCAATGGTTCAACAGATGTCTCCAACAATACACCAGGCATGTCTCAGCTTTGAGATGGTAATGAACAATTTTCAGTAAATGTTGCATTATTTCATTAAAATAAGTTTTAAATATTGTGAAAGGAGGCTGTTTGACAGAAATTCCTCTATCAAAATCTTTGCCAGCTGGTATTTTATTGAGATTAATTATTAATTAACAATTACGTATCTCGGATTCCGACAGCTATTCCCTCAGACCTGCCTCACCATACAAAAAACAAATCCATGCAAACACTGCTTTTAAAAAATAGACGTCCCTTTCGATAAGAAAACACTTCAAGCTCAGTCTGCCTTGCCCGTACATATAGAAGAACACTGATTCATGAATTAGTCCCGTGACCCTTTCCAAAGAAGTGTACAATTTGTTGAAATTATTGGGGGCTGACATTATTATTGAAAAGAACACGACCTCTGCAGACTAATGTAGTATGTCTCAACTTATGTGAGTTTGAAAACCTTTCCATGGGCAGCACCACTGCTTTCAAATCGGTCAACCAGAATAAATGCAGACGGACCATATTGTGCCATCAGTTCCTCCAACTGAATGAATATAGCAGTTTCTGGCTCAGGAACGTTGATGATGTAGGTGGAGAATTGAAGTATGTGTGTGGTCTCTCAGTGGGTTTCTGATAAGAGATCACTGCTGAAAGGTTCCCGCTGCATTCTGAACTGATACAGAATAATACAAATTAAAACTTACATAACTGCTATCTATCGTCTGCGTTTTCATGGCAACAATTACAAAGCACGACGTTCCGACATTGTTAAAACATACAGTAACACATCTGCCTTAGTAGTGTACATGGTAATGCAATCACTAAATGAGAAATTTCCTTGTAATTTGAAAAAGGTCTCAGGTCCTGGATTAAAAACATATGACCTTGTATATGACAGTAGGTTGGTCAATATGGTCATTCGTAAAATATATAACTGAAATGGCGGCCATCTTGGACGCCATCTTGGATTTCTTGGCTCGCCGCCAGAATTTCAAATGCCTGCCGGGCTTTGGTAAAACTTCAAACCCTCCCGAACATTTTGATATATGACACGCCTTGTTACTTTTTGGGTCCACGTTATTCGTTAACTAGGCCTCTTTTGAGAATTTTTTCCTCTACTATTACACTCAATGTAATGGTCGTTGGTCATATTTCGGTCATATTCAAGCCACGTACTGATAATGATCATTAGTTTATTGTTTTTATCTCGAAAAACATATATTTTATTATTTCAGTCAAACACAACATATTGTAATGCAAAATACGACCAAAAATTAATTGTAGTTTAAGAATGATGCGTTTATTATTTATCATATTATAGTTAAGTCTGAATGGCTTGTACATATAGCATGAAGAGACACGTTTATTTTGAATGAGAACTGTATTACTGTTCGACTTTCTCAAGCAATCATATGTCAATTTCAGCTCGGATATTAAACGATCCTGCCCAGTCAGTCATGTGAGGTGTTAATATGTTTGTAAAATTAATTAAATATTGTGAATGCACTACATGTATAAAGTAACTAAGTTTTTTGTATTTGCGTTTCTTTGAAAGTTATTATACCTACAATTATTTACCCAAATACGAATTAATGTCAAATGTTAAAATAATAAAACTGTGTAGTATACCAGTAAAACCAAAGAGTGTTCCTGTACCAGTACTATATATTTTGTTTTCCAAAAGCACCTCAGGCAACTTCACTTAAATCAATCGAACCATTCGAATGGTCTTAGATTCAATGCCTTCAACATAGCCATCAAAAAGATCATGGCTATTAAAATTATCCTCATTGAGCTAAGCTGGACGGTTCAATGAAACAAAATGGACGTTTATTTTCTGAACGACAACGATCTATTATATATTATTATACCTCATTCCCGTTTCCAATATAAAGTCGTCTATATCTGAGCGGGCATTAATTTTCAATCGCCACCCCTCGAGAAAATAATATTGACCTCGGCGTTGCTTCGGTCAACATTATTTTTTCTCGCGCTTTTTAATAAGATATACATCAGAAATGTGATATACATGTTTATTTTATTATCTCATCCCCGTTTCCAATGTAATCGCCTAAACCTGAGTGGGCAACAATTACGATGTGCGTACTGTCCAAACGGAATTACGGTATTTAAATATTGTTTTCATTTGTATATTACTGATGTTCATTCTACTCATGATACTTCTATTGAGACCAAAATATCGTTTACCCAACATAGAAGACGCGTGCGTATTCGTCGTAGCTCAATGTAAATATTACTGAATTTCACAACGATTTGTTTACTTTTTCTTTCTATGTTTTTATGAATTTTCGCCATGATAACGTAAATACCACATTTCTGCTAGAGCGTTATTATTTCCTCCACAAAACAATATCAATATTAAAAATATATAATTATACTCTAAGAATGAGATTTGCATACGCTCATTTTAGTAAATGATGATTGTGTACCCTTTAGGAATACTCTCTTAATAATTACAGCTGATATCGTAGTCATATTTGTCCCAGTTCTTGTATCAACGAATCCTCACACAATATTAAAGTGAACTGAAATGTACGTACTCAACAATACACTTATATTAATAACGACCAACGTAAGACAAAAACAAACAAGCATAAGTTTTGACATTAGATTGGTTTAAGAACAAAACATCCGTCATTCTGACAATATTCTGATTGAAATTTCACAATATGAAATTTATCTGCACAAGAAAAATTGATTTCTCCATAAAAGTAAATTGTTTTGCGCAAATAAATCTTAACGCTATCTTCTGCAATTCTGGCAATATAATATGATATTTATTAGCTTGATATTAATGAATACGGGCGATACATTGTTTACTTGATAACATTTTATTACTTAAGCTGAATCGTCAGAAAACGTCATTCTCACACAAAGATGTGTGTTAATACAGCATAATTCATTGACGAGTTTTGATGTTTGTGATTACCAATTTTCCATGTGTCTCGTATATGTATGATTTGATAATAGTCATCATAAAACATATATTTTATTAACATGTCTATACAGCTCCAATGTTTAGGCAATATACATTATTCCAATTTGAGTAGTATGTATTCCTACTTTTTAAATTATCCAAAGTTTAATCTATCAATTTAAGTTAATCACAAAGAATAGTGACAGTCAATAAGTGTACTGGGTAATAACATACCAAGAAATGGTGATTTAATATCAAGATACAGTACCCAGCTTTGATCTATTCCGGGTTTTTTCCTTCTATAGCAGGGGCCGTTAACTTTAAAATCATGAAGTTTTCCCTAAAATTCAATTTACATAAAAGTTTTTCTCCCCCTTTTGCAAAAAATATGCATTAGTTTTCCCTTCCACTACCTGTGAAAAGGGCCCTTCTTGAGTACTGCAGTCCGAGTCACTAGTCTTTTTTGAAAACGTATGGAAAACCTTACTCTTCTGTAATGTTCCATAGTACAATTTATCACAGTAATTTCATTAGATGAGATTAAAAAAAAACAGTTTATTATCAAAAATGTTTTAAGTCAATACAGATTACTCTGATCATCAGAAGATTCGACATAAAATAAAATGAATGTCACATGTTTTCGCGATTTCAAAGCATTTCAAAAAGTTGGCATCTTTGCATTGTGTGGAAAAAAATGTACAATCTGGGTGAGCATTGATATCAAGAAATTACTAATAATAGTGACAAGCAAAAGTCTAATTCAAATGCTAAAAGGTATTTAGACAGAAAATTGACTCACTCTGCAGTTGGTTATGGCGTAGTTTTCTTTTCTTTTTGAACGACACTCGAACAAAATTTTCTTTTCAAATCTTCATTTTTTGAAACAATAATAGACTTGAATTATACAGTGCCATTCTACAATGTCTTCACTTGGCAGAAGAAAATACAAATTCTAATATTGCACGCAACTTTCACGTTCGCCATTTTGAACTTGAATCAGCATCCTCCAGACGTTTGTGTGTAGATTACGCCATCCAGATGTTTGTGATTACGTTCAGCACTCCAGCATGCACATCAATATTCAATTAAGCTACTTAAATCGTGTTTTGTCTGAAAAGCTTAGACATTTGGTGTTTAGCATTGTCTAATGGGCCTCTACCAAGTTTGTTCAAATTATGGCCCTGGGGTCAAAATTGGTACCACCCAAGTTTAAAAAACTACTTGATTTTGCAAAGGCTTAATTAATACAGGGAATTAAAAAAATCTTTTTGTCAGAAAAGCTAATATATTTGATGAGTAGCATTTTCTAATGAATCTCTACCAAGTTTATTCAAATTATGGCCCTGGGGTTAAAATTGGTCCTGCCTTAGGGGTCACTTGTTGGCTACATGTTTAATTATCATTCTGCTGGTATACCATTTGCTTTATGTTGATCACTGGAATGGATTGGTATTCTGCTTATTATATAAATACCAGTGGAATACCAGTGGATTCTTGAATACCACTGGAACGGAATGGTATTCTGTTGAATACCAGTGGAATACCAGCGGATTCTTGAATACCACTGGAACGGAGTGGTATTCCACTGGTATTCCACTGAAATTTATACTGGGATATTCCTTGACTTTTAAGTCCATATCATAACAAAATAACTCTATATACATTGTAGTTAGATGAGATAATAATTGTCGCAAATGTCATGTGCTCAGCAAAAACGAAATAAAAAAGGAAACAAAGTGTTTTGAAAAATAGTATTCTGTAAAGATGTAAAAAAACAGTAAAAAGCCCTAAGTAACATACACTAAAAAAATTCATGCTCAATATAATTATAGAAACAGTAAAAAAGACAATACCATATACCAAAAAAATAACAACAAAAAACCAACAACAGCAACAACAAGAAAGAAAAACTATATGTGTATGTACTTATAAAAATAACAATACTTAGTGTATAAGGATGACCTTCATTGACTTTATGTCAGAACAAGATAACTCTATACAGTTAGGACTATTTTGAGATAATAATTGTCGCAAATATCATGTGCTCAGCAACAGAAGAGAAGGAACCAATGCCACTTGCTCAGCAAGTTATGGACCATAGACCAGGCACACCAAGAACCTTCAAATAAGAATGCAATTGTGTATACTAAGTATTATAAAGTTTCTTGGATGAGTTTCATCATTTAGGATTTCGCTTAGTTCCTTCAGTATCCTCACGTAACAGACAACAGATAAACATATATACACAATTTCAATGCATTTCCACAGAATGTTATTATTGTTATATTATTCAGACAAAGGTATAAAACAAACCCGAGTTGTTTTTCATCGACTCAAACCCCAGTTTTCAGCCTGTAATAATTTCACATGGTCCAAGGACGGTCAAGTATAGTGGGTGGAGGAGAACACTATGTTTTGTTCTTAGTCCTTCTCCTGGGTTCAGAACATGAACCCATGTCTCGTCTTTAATGACATTATTTTCGAAAGATCGTGTATAGTAATGTGGGAAATGTGGGAAGAAAACTGTGTTGGTTCTTCAGTTTGTTTGTGTCGTAGGTCTACTCTGTGGGGAGTTCTTTATGAGCCCTGTAAAGGGTGCAAATAAAAAGGGAGTACTTCACCTCTCGATACGTGCAGCGAACTGACCGTGCATTTAATAAATAAATAACATATTCCAAATATGTATAAATGACAGAAATTTACAATAAACAAACAGACATTATCAATGCACGATAAAACAATATGAAAAATAAAATAACAACTGTAACGTGTACCGAGCGGGTTGATATTCATCACAGTCAACAACTTTTTATATAATTTTCCTCAAGCCTACTTTGGCTTTGATTATGTTTAAATAAAATGAAATCAGTATGCGTTTGATATATATTTCAAACGAATTAACACCAATCAACTTTCCAAATAATTATCATGAACAAATGAACTTTATCTCAGATATCAATGATCAACAAACAATTAATAAAATCCAATCATGAACCGTTATATGATACAATCTTACTGTTTCAAATCTATCTAAGATACAGACCTGCGACCCGGTTCTGGTCCTGTACGTATCGTATATCCGACAGCCTAGCGGTCTCATAGAGTAGATTTTAAAACGATCTCAGATCATGTTCACAACGCATGCCAAATAACCTTTTATATAATAACCTTTAATAATCTTTTATATATATCCCAAGATACAGAACTACGACCCGGTTCTGGTCAAGCAATTGTAGTACATTGTGTTTCATAATATCTGTCCCCATTTTACACAACTGTAATTTTAATATGACTTGTTTCTTAGATAATTTAAGTACACTTTACAGCACATGCTCCATATGACGTCCGTTCTGGGCAATGACGACGTCAAGTCTGTTTTTATCACTGCACTTTTCTCTGTTAATTATCAGCATGTCATGGCTTTTCAATGTAAAAATCAGATTTCTCAGATCCCAAATATCTGCGACTTTTCTTGTTAAACCTGTGCATTCAGGTAGAAATGTTTCTCTTCAACTAAAGGTCATCTTCAATATGCATATTTGTAATCATCCAATTAGCAAATGACACTCTACTTGCAATGTTCGTAGGTTTATAATGCTGCATGATAGAAATCGTATATAAGGCTTCAGTTTTAAATCATATTTTAACATTCTGTAGACACTTGTAGAGTTTAATTAATGTTATTAATGTCACCTAATACTTTACATACAGACTTCTGCGGAGTTTCTTCGATGGTTGCCTTCACCTGTTCAATATTCTCAACAATTCTCACTGATTTTGGTTGACCGGTGTCTTTCATCTTTGATGGACCCTGTGTCTTGAAACCTGTGTATAATTCTTGAATTTGTTTCTTGCTCATCTTCCCAACTTAAGATGCTTCTTTTTCATAATTCTGATGACAGTTACAGTGAATTACTTTGATAATAAAGTTTAACAACTTCAGAACATTGTTCCTTAGCCGGCACCATCGCGCAAAACTGCCCACAGGAAATGACGTCATCAATATCGTTATGACGACAACGCATTCCCGTAATTTTATGCATGTTAAAATATTTCGTCCATCTGCTTTAATTTGATGTATGAACAGTTACAACATGTTTTAAAATGATCAAACTATGTTAATTTGTAATGGGGACGGATATTATGAAACAGCGGTCTCATAGAGTACTGAAGGATACACTGATGTTGCAAGATGCGAACGCGAAGTCCTAGACTGATCTCTATTTATCCTATAAGTTATTTATGTGTCCCTAACTGTCTAGGCGGCAAAGCTTCCTCAGACAGTCAATTATAATCTAGATTCTAAATCAATCCCTGATCATCACTTATTGCATGCCAAGCTAATTCTCTTTTAAAATATCAATGTAGTCTCCTTTTATACCCTACTTGATTAGCAAACTCATTCTGATTGGTCCTTAATGCTCAAAGATGATTGGTCAATAATGGTGAAAGATGATTGGTCTATATTTAAACATTTCAACAAAATCATTGGTTCTGATCGTTTGATTGTTTTTTTATCTATCCGAAAATTGTTCTATTTGTAAGCAAGAGTTTACAGATATCTAAAGTTAACTTATTGCATAAATTATATTTAACATTATAGTACAGTCCCTGGGGGGCTCCCGTGTGCAAAAAAGGTCAATGGATAAAATTCATATCAATGTGAAGCTGCATGTTTGAAGTTTTCAAACATTTTGGGTAGACACGTGAAATCATGGTACGTTTTGACAAATGATGGCGTCCAAGATGGCCGCCAAATAATTGAAAAATGACCTAATTTCATTTTACTGCACTAAATTAGTTGTTTTTCGTATGTTTTTCATATAAAATGATCATATGTAAACGTTCGCTTTCAGTTTGATCAATGTGGAAATAAGCGTTATTATTAGTTATTTTAACCTTTTCTAAAATCCTCCAAAAAATGCTCGAAAATGTAGTAAAATTATGACATGGGGCTGAAGTCTTTACCTATCAGCGATGGTATATTGGAGAAAATGATTATTTTTACAAACAAATATAAAGGCATAAACAACCTCTCAACAATTGTGCCATTATCTTTGGCTTCGCTGTCGTTACTATGTAGATCTCTCATTTTCAAAGTGGGTAGGGTAAATCCACATTATATCACAGTTTCTATTATAGCGTTTTGAAATGATTATTGCGACCTTAAATTGTCAACAAACATTTTCATTTTGTATTAATATTTGTGTGATAATTAATTTCAAATATCAGGGTTATCTTAACAGTCTTGCCTCGGTATGAGATGGTACTGTTACCATGGCAACAAGACGGCAAAATTAAATTTCACCTCTTGGTATTTCGTTTTTTACTTTTTCAGTTTCAAACAATTTTTGCAATCAATGAAAAATCAAGTCAAGGAAAATATATACTGTTGCCATAGCAACACAGTAAAAAATCTTCAGTAATATAGGAAGTAATCATCCATACAGTCAAAACAAATCTTCATATAAGACTAATCCCACATGAGTACATGCCACCATGCAAACTAGCACTAGGTTCTCCTTTCTTGTGATACCGACATGATGGTTTTATGACTGCTCTTTTACTTAATGTCCAATGAAGTCCAGTAATTTACCTGAGTTGTGGATATCTGAATGTGATGGTAAATCCTCTCGAATTATACCTCTGTATTAAATTGCCAAAGAAAACTACATTTGCGCTAAGTTATTTTAGCTTCCCACGTATTGACAAATTGAGATATGACCAGTACAGTTGGTACAAAACTTGCAGCCATAAAAGCTATACTTGAATTTAGCATTTAGCTGATATTTGGTACAGTCATGAAATATAGTATACTAGATAAAATGTAATTTTACAGATAGAAAAGTACCTTGAAAACAACATGAAACTGAATGCAATCTGCGCAACAATGGATGAATTCAGATACTATAAGTATGTACCATTTACTGGTAAAGCAATTAATCTGGTCGATGTGCCTCCAACCAGCACTTTTATTCGTAGCCATGTCCGCCAATGTTTGTATATTCGTTGTATTCATTCTAAAGAAAATAAAAGTCTTTCCAACAGAAACTGGTTTTGAAGAGACTAATTATATTTTAATGCAGAGTTTCGTTTATTTGCCTGTCCCAGCCATTCTTGTTCAAAATGTGTAATTGTAAAACATACTCTACATAGAAAAGCTGGAATACAAAGCTTCATTTATTGTCATTGCATAAGTGAGAGCTGCAATGGTAATTCTAAAATTCACAAGTTCTTCTCTCAGTTCCTAGTTGTGACATTATTCTTGTGGGACAGAGTTTACAACATAAATTGGTTTAACATTGAAGCAGCAGTCTCTGTCAATGTACCTTTTCAACATGTTTACATGTCATATTAGATTTTGTTTGCCTCCAAGGAGTGTTTAACAAAAAAATCCGATCACTGACTTTTTTTTCAAACAGTAAATAGAAGAACATACCGAGCATGTAATGGCCAGAAATAGGCGAACGGGCAAGGATATTAGCGCCAGGCCCAATACTTTCTTTCTTAAGTTTTCTGATCATGTTGTTCTTCCCTTACTGCAAATAACAGAATGTGAATGCCATCATCCCAGTCCCTATCAGTAGCAAAGAAATAGGAACGTATAATTTTATTCTTTTTTCATGTCAAGTGAAGTCTTTCCATAGGCAGATGATCTAAAATGCTCGATTCCCAACTCATGCATGACATGTTGGTATACCAGATATGAAGTTTGACACCTGATCAGGCTGGACTGGTTTTGTGAGATCAAGACATGTGAGATAATTCACAAGCACAAATAATTACCAAAAGGTATCTCAGTTATACCTTGACCTTGTTTTTGGTAAAGGACCAAACATTCTGTGATGACCCTACTAAACGCTTATTCTAAACAGGGATAGGCTCCAAAATTCTTGGAATGGTTCGATTTGGATTTCAAACGATACAATGTCTGGTCATCTACTTTAGTCTTGTTGACACCAAGGTGACCAGACATTTTTGTTGCATGGGTATTTCTAGACGATATGACCTTGGGACCACAATTTGGTGACTGTTTCATCTTCGGCAGATACGTCAAGTGGTCGCCCCCTTCTCATGAGAATCCAGTCCTTCATATAATAACATACCGGGACATGGAATTTATTTTCATTCAAAGCCCTATGAAGCAAGTTTGAAATCTCGGGATCATTCATTTTGTTGTTCCGGAATAAGCTGTGACCTTGATATTTTGTCATGACCTTGGTATTTTTGGATACTAGTTTGAAGATGTTCATTGTTGACAAGTCTATGTTTTTAGGTAGACTAGCTGTAATGGTTTTTTTTACACAATCATTGAATAACTGCCTGATGATAGTGTCAGATAAGTTAATATCAGTGTTTTTTTCCATTAAAAATGACCTTCTTTTAGGTGCTTCAGAGCATTTTTACGTGCCAGTCAAATTACTGGAAGTAGATTTCTTTGATCTTTGTCAATCATTCTGGAAGATCACTACTTATCAAACAATTATTCTATCAAATTCTACATCGGTTTAACCAAGTTTGTTTCTGCAAGTCCTAAATGATAATGCGTTGATAAGCCTCGGGGACTTACTCATACCCAGTTTCTTTTAAAGTGTCATAAGTGGAGTTCTGTGTAACACTAAGTTGAGTGTAATTATACCCCCAGATATGAAATACGACTATATGGGGGCTATATTGGATTCACGATTGACGGTCGGTCGGTACGTCAGTCACTCCATGCGTCTGTAGACAAAATTGTCCGGAAAATTTCTCAGCAACTACTTACAGAATTTAAATGAAACTTCACAGAAGTCATAAGTAGTAAGCCGAGTTGTGCATATACATTAAGCATGTTGTTTGGATTAATTTTTACTGAGTTATGACCCTTTGTTCATTTTTGTATGGTGTATGAAAGGTAAATGTTTTGTTTATTATAGTCTCACCCCTATTGAATGGGCCAGCCAAGTTGGCTTATGAGATAGCTATCTTATGTTCGCGCAGTACCTCCTGAATCCCTTCTCTTTTGTCGGGTGACTGGCTGAGATGGGCCTACGGTAACCATTATTTAACTAACTGGCGGCTCACCAACCGACCACATCTGTTGTAACCTAGTCTCCACTGGGGTTTGAACCTTCGATCTCCCGCTCCATAGGTGGACACCCTGACCACTCGGCCATGGTTGCAGTATACTAAGTATATACATTTATGTATATTTAGATATTGTTCAGGCACTTATTTTTCTTTGAAAAGAGGAACAAGGCTAATATGCCTAATGACATCATAATTAGAAGACGATCCTGTATCAGACCAATTTGCTCTTTCTTGAAGTTGTTACCCCCTATCTTTTTATATTTCCTATCGCTTATTCTCGAATCTCGTATATCTTTCTTCTCATTCTAATTCCAACCGAAATTTTCAAAGTTCAAGTTGCTTTAATCGAAACTCAAAATTTCTTCATCCACAAGATATCTTAACAAAATCAAAATATTTATAATTTCTGACGTATATATGGAAGACCAAACATTTTACAATTGATAATATTTTACAAGATCGAGCAAATCAGTCTCCTAAGCCAAATTTATCTCTTCCTGATTATGCTTAGCCATGAAATTTTCTAAAATAAAAGACATGGTTGTTTGCTGCTGGTTTCACTTACGAAAATCTATGTTAATATTCGAAAGATAAAAATAAAGTGTAACTATTTCGAAGCATGAAGAGCTATTTAATGAACCAAGTGTGGTTAAATATATTGATCTTTTGAAATCCAAAAATGTTAATGAACTTTAGAAGTCTATCAACTTCAATCTATAAAAAAATTGATAAAGGAAGAATACTTAAAGAAAATTGTTTGTTTAATTATTGCTACTCGTTAGATAGATACAAAGTTTAATACAAATGTAAATGTTACTTATAAATAATATGGTGCTCGTTTCTTAACTATAATTCAATTATTATTTAGCTATTGACCATATATATGAGTAAAGATTTTAAATATGTTGAATCGGTTAGGCTTTGCCTTTGTCCTGAATAAACTATCTATATAAAATGGGATGTAAATTAAATTTTGTTGTGAATGAAATATGTTATATTGTTGTTGTTGTTAATAATGAACACTTTTTGCAAAAAATGTTTTCAAAATATCATAAGTTTCAAGTTTATCTAATGTAGTTTAGGTAATTGTACAACGTCATGCACTCTTCTATTGAATCTGTTGAAATAACCCTGTTGTCGTTAATAACTTAAAGAGAACAGCAATATTTTCATACTGTTATCGCATTGTAGCTAAATTAAAAAACAACAATTAGCATAATTTCAAATAAATCTCAATCAGTTTCAGTTTATAGCAATGAAGTTAAAGTAAATACAACTATATTACCAGAGGTCAACATAATAAATTAATTTAATATTTATCCATATGAGAAAAACGAACAAAATTAAGGAAGAGTAAAATAAACTGTGTCCGTAAGCATACAGATGCCCCAACTCTATTATTCTGGTCATGGTACACTATGTGTGACACATGCTTTTCATGTATAAAATACCAAAATACAAATTCAAGGGCAGATAACTCCGACATATTCAGCCTTTGACAGAGTTAATACCCTTTATGCACGATTTCATATGCTGATAAACATTCCTGTATAATTTCATATCTCTGAACCAAATGCTTTTTGAGATTTGTGCGTCACAAGATTTTCATATGTGAAATACCCGAGTACAAATTCAAGAGCAGATAACTCGAGAGTTAAAACCATGGGCTGTATTGGCTGTACGTCTACCATGGAATGTATTGGCTGTGCATCTACCATGGAATGTACATATCGGCTGTACATCTACCATGGAATGTATTGGCTGTGCGTCTACCATGGACTGTACATATCGGCTGTACATCTACCATGGAATGTATTGGCTGTTTGTCTACCATGGAATGTACATATCGGCTGTACATCTACCATGGACTGTATCGGCTGTACATCTACCATGGAATGTACATATCGGCTGTACATCTACCATGGACTGTATCGGCTGTACGACTACCATGGACTGTATTGGCTGTACGTCTACCATGGACTGTATTGGCTGTACGTCTACCATGGACTGTATTGGCTGTACATCTACCATGGACTGTATTGGCTGTACATCTACCATGGACTGTATCGGCTGTACATCTACCATGGACTGTATTGGCTGTACGTCTACCATGGACTGTACATATCGGCTGTACGTCTACCATGGACTGTATTGGCTGTACATCTACCATGGACTGTTTTGGCTGTACATCTACCATGGACTGTATTGGCTGTACGTCTACCATGTACTGTATTGGCTGTACATTTACCATGGACTGTATTGGCTGTACATCAACCATGGACTGTATCGGCTGTACATCTACCATGGACTGTATTGGCTGTATGTCTACCATGGACTGTACATATCGGCTGTACATCTACCATGGACTGTATTGGCTGTACATCTACCATGGACTGTACATATCGGCTTTACATCTACCATGGACTGTTTTGGCTGTACATCTACCATGGACTGTATTGGCTGTCCATCAACCATGGACTGTATTGGCTGTACATCTACCATGGACTGTATTGGATGTACATCTACCATGGACTGTATTGGCTGTACGTCTACCATGGACTGTATCGGCTGTACATCTACCAAGGAATGTATTGGCTGTATGTCTACCATGGACTGTATTGGCTGTACGTCTACCATGGACTGTACATATCGGCTGTATTGGCTGTACATCTACCATGGACTGTACATATCGGCTGTACATCTACCAAGGAATGTATTGGTTGTACATCTACCATGGACTGCAATGGCTGTACATCTACCATGGACTGTAATGGCTGTACATCTACCATGGACTGTACATATCGGCTGTACATCTACCATGGACTATATTGGCTGTACATCTACCATGGAATGTAATGGCTGTACATCTACCATGGACTGTATTGGCTGTATGTCTACCATGAACTGTGTTGGCTGTACGTCTACCATGGACTGTAATGGCTGTACATCTACCATGGACTGTATTGGCTGTACATCTACTATGGACTGTATTGGCTGTACATCTACCATGGACTGTACATATCGGCTGTACATCTACCAAGGAATGTATTGGCTGTACATCTACCATGGACTGTATCGGCTGTACGTCTACCATGGACTGTATTGGCTGTACATCTACCATGGACTGTACATATCGGCTGTACATCTACCATGGACTGTACATATCGGCTGCACATCTACCATGGACTGTATTGGCTGTTCATCTACCATGGACTGTACATATCGGCTGTACATCTACAACGGGCTGTATTGGCTGTACGTTTACCATGGACTATTGTCTGTACTTGGGCAGGCTGTATTGTGGTTGACTGTACTTGGACAGACTGTACTGTGGTTGACTGTACTGTAGTTGACTGCACTTTGGCTTGTTGTACTGATACTGCATACCAGCATTCTGGTCTATCAACTCAGTCGATTCAAGTGCTTCTCTCAGTATATCTTACAGTTTGTCCTAATTTCTCGTCCAATGAAATGTCCGCATTTCATTTGAAATTTGAAAAATATATCGCATAAAATTTGCCGAAGCCCTGATATGGAGAAAATAAGTCGAATTTGTGTGCTACGTGACCAAACGCTGAAAAGGGCGGTGCAAGTTGCATCAGTTTTATTACGTCATCCTTAACCGTGCAATAAAGTAGGCGGAGTTTAAACTACTCATAGACTTCGTGGGAGATTGCGTCATTCGAACCAGGTCGCATAGAATTTTCCATGGTTTTCGCTATTTTTGTTGAATTTAATGCCCGTTTACAACAGAATTTCAGTCAAATACAAGCGGGCAGTCCATCTTACCATCGTTCCTAGGTAGTAGTACCAGGTTCCATGGTTATAATAATTACTCATAAATACATGTAGATACATGAATCTTACATCATCGTAATCAACCTGAATTTGCATTTTATACATCAACCAGCACCTTACATGTATTCAACAATAATACGTTATAATGGAATGGATTTGATGCTCAGAAGCCGATTGTATGTTGTATAACATCTGGGCCCCTTGGAAGATTTTCCGATCTAAGCCGGACTCGAACTTAAGCATGTGCAAGAATCCAAGAAGTTTGGCAAGAAATAGAACGGTCGAAAACTGTAAATAACGCTGCATAGGCCTAATGGACCGAACTGAAAGAATGGTAAAACAGTAAGAAACATTGAAATCATGCATTTCTGGGTATTGATTGTTAATATAGTAAGTAAGACAATACCCGTTCCTCAAGAATAAAACAACCATAGATCTAGAATTCATCGTAAGCTAAGTGAAAATCCATTGTTACATGCAAATGTTGGCTCTTATTAACGCATATAAAGCAGACTGAATGCCCCCGCTTTCTTTTTAATTTCCCTCTGAACGGAGGTACGTAGTGGGCGGCGTCAAATTACATATATAGTGATGATTGACAGTTTTTGTTGAGACAAAACATGCATACGTGACAGAAATTAGGACAAACTGTAAATCAGTTATCGTTCATATTATGAATTTTATGCGACATATCACTGCGCTCCGCTTCGCGTCGCTTGTGATATATCCCATAAAATTCAAAATATGAACGATAACTAATACATATGGCATGTTGTACGTAGGACTCCATGCTAGCTAATGAAAAATAGTGTCTGCGCCTGGGGTATTTATACATTTTGTCTGCACGCGCCAGTGTTCTACATGTTCAAGGTCACGTAGCGCGCGACGTTCAAGGCCACGTAGATGTGACGCGTCAAGTTTAATTGTGACACGTCAAGGTTTTTTTGTCTTTGTACCAGTGTGACACTTCAAGGCCACGTAGAGTGTGGCACTTCAAGGTTTTTTCTTTGTAGCAGTGTGACACTTCAAGGTTGTGTTAAATTCAAGGTTATATTGTATCACTGTTATATTGTATCACTGTTATACAAGAACAGTCTAAATAATTTGTAGAAAATGTTACACATAATACAATCACAGCAATTTGTATACATCACACAATCACTTTATACATCAAACAATCACATAACATAATCACAGCACTTGGTAGAAAAAATGTTTATAGAAAAAATAACTCTTTGTATTAAACGTACACTTACCTCACAACGTAAACGCACTAACACATTAAGTTGGTATAAATAAATGACGTCAAATCAGATAGGAATGTAAATATAGTAAAGTATCACAATATTGACAATGTGAGAGTGATTCTTCTTGAAAAGGGCCGTTGTTGGTCCTGAAAAGGACCGTTGGTTCTTGTATGGGGATTAATGGCGCTGGCCACATCTCCCCATACAAGCGGGACACCACTTGTCCCATTTCTAAACTTCCTTTGGATCCGGTGTGGGTTGGGGGCTCTATCAGCTCATCCTCCCAGTTCTCTGGGGTTGATCTTGGGGGGTATCCCCCCAGTCCTCTTCGCCAGAGCAAACCTCCACCTCCTCCACGAACTCCTTCCCCTCTTTAAGTTCTTTCACAGATTTGTCTGAGTTCCAAGATACTTGTATGGATTATATCAAGATGGGTAAAGCAGACTTGTCTGAGCTCCAAGATGCAGTGTCGGTGGATATCAAGATGGGTAATTTATACACAGACCTGTCCATTTACTATGATGATGAATTAAGAGCCAACTACTGACGCTACATATTTATTGCAGAAATGCAATGAATAACTCAACGGCCCTTATTAGGCACAATAGGGCCACCATATGTGTCGGACCCGTTCTGTTTCTCAAGCAAAAACAAAAGCATATTACATTGCATATCATTTACTTTGAAACAAGTCTAGTTCAAAGTACAAACAATCAAGTACAAATAATTAACTAAGTACAAAGTACAAATAACAAAGTACAAGTAACTTGTCTTAAATTGTCCCCAATTGTCTATACATACACACAATTGTCCCAAAACACAAATTGTCCCAACACATTGTCCGAACACTATTCAACATATTATCACACAAGTCACTCATAGTTTTTGTTGGATTTCTCTTCTTTCTTTTTGTATTTACTCTGTTCTGCGCCCTGGTCGATATGTTTACTTGTCGCTTGTTTCTTAGGACAGTCTGCGATGAAATGTCCTTGATCATGACAATAAAAGCATTCATTTTTGTCGACGGTTTCCGTACAAATCGTAGAATAATGTCCTTTCTTTCCACAACGATAACATTCAATATGATCTCATGTTACATTTTTCTGTGCACAGAGCTGATCCGCTAAGTATTATCACGGTTCTCTTCAGCTTGGTTCATATTAGGATCGCTCATGTTGGACTGATAAAAAACTGACGGATCTTACGTCTTTTATAGGGTGACTGTCAAGCGCGGCGCGTCGCGTTCTGACCTTGAACCCGAACTATAAAAAACGGGGAGAACCGCTAGAATCATAATCATGTCAGATACCGACAGTACTAGTGGTGAGGATGAACCTCCAACCAAACGAAGCAAGGTCGAACCAGTGAGCGACTATTATGAAATACAGTGACGCATGGAAAGAAAGTCTAGGAAATTCAAGACTCAATCTAGAGTATATGATGTGACATTTCAGCCGTATAATCAATCGTTTGAATTTACAAACCGGCTGTTCTATGATATGATGGACTAGCTCTACAAGAGATGTGAAGTGTGATCGAGTTCGAGTATCTATTTTACATCCTGATTTGGACTTCGGAATACATGTTCCGTTTAATAGGGCGTCTCGTATTAATGGAGATACGTTGTTGGATGAAATTGAACGAGTGGCACAGAGTAACCGTCAATTTAAAATTCATGATGGAGCGGCACAGATGGAAATTACGCATATTGTTATGCCACAGGGATTCGGAAAGAAAACATTCAAGGCACCAAACTTATTCACTGTACGGAAGTCAAAGACAAGTGTTGTGTGTATTAGCAATAGTAAGGACTATGTGTGATTAGCTAGATCGATTGTGGTAGGACGGTGTAAAGTGCATGAAAATCAAACCCCGGAATGGAAAAAACGATGGAATATTATACGTCAGTCTAAGAAAAATCTCCAAAAATACGAAGCTGAGGCATTGTTAAAGCAAGTGGGTATTTCATCGGATCAGTCGTGTGGTATAGAAGAATACCAAAAAACTACAGGACTATCTCTATCCGGGCTATGTGATTAAAATTCATCCACAACATTATGGAAGTGAATTGTTATTCAAACCACCTACTATGACTGAAAAAAGTCGTGTGATTCATATCTTTCACCACGTTAATCATTATGACTGTATTGTATTCATCACCGGATTTCTCGGACGGAGTTATCATTGTGAATGGTGTGACGTTGGTTATGATCACCGTGAAGGACACCAGTGTAGACATATTTGTCAGTGTTACGGTCACACCCTGTGCTTATTCCAGAGTCAGGCTTGTTTTGACAATCATAAAACTAAAACAGGAAAGACCATTTGTGAATCCGTATGGAATTGTAAGACATGTGGGTAAAAGGTGCTTGGAACGAAACGGAATCACGTTTGCCCAGGGACAAAGAAATGCAGGTGTTATAAAGCCATAGTGGAACCAGATCATGACTGTTACATTCCAACGAATGAACCACCCAATAGAAATGGGACGCAACCAGAAGTGCCATTCATCTTTTTTTATTTTGAATGTCGTTTTGATTCTGGAGAACATATACCTAATTTTTGTGTGACATGGGATTTTTTAATCCACGATGTCAATTTGAACGACGTATCTGCCTTAGTCAACAAGTTTCGGTCTACTCCCAATGTGATATGGTTCAATATGGCTGAAGAGGACAATGGGAGATCTCAACCCGGATGGCGTCCATATTCACAGCTTAAATCGTCATTGCATTTAAGAGACAGGTACCGTTCACTTACGTTATTCATATTCTAAAGTATCGTGCAGTGTTCTATAAATTAAGGCATCACTTAAGAGAAGTCAAAGACGAAATTGATTCCATTCATGATTGCGGATAGACCTAGAATAGTGATTTGTTCAGGAAATATGCAATTATGGGCAAACCATCTAGGCGATATATAAGTTTATATTACATTTTGGATTTTGAGCTGTTTTACGGATACCTTATACAGTATTTTACAAGATGACCTTGTCAAGGTCTAAGACATCCGCGCGTGGATTCTGAACCCTCACACGTTTGAACTATTTAGACAGATGATTCGTGATGCTATGATCAGTGCACACTTAGACTTGAAAGCTATCCATCGAGACGATTGGAATACTTATGTATTTAAGGATAAAGTGATTGACACGATTCAAGAATGGAACAGTTTGATATTATGAACCATACCATGTTAAGAAATGCATTAGTATTTGCTAAAGGTGTTGGAATACAAATCAATTTGTTTCAAGTAGTACCTGAGCGTATTGTATGGTGTTACAAAGAATGGCAAGTAGCCTAGGCACAGTTACAAGAACAAGAACCTAGCATTCGGTTCTTACAGGGGATACCTGACGAGGATGAGATGGTAGAGGATACATCCATTCTTGATTTAGTTGTATTTGATGACATGCTTGGTGATAAAGATGAAGAGAAATTATGGTTTACACGAAAAGGTCACCATCGTAATGCTAGTGTGATTTACATTACACAGTTTAAATGCACATTACATTATCTTATTTCAAAACACAAGAGATAAAGGACAAATCAAAGTGTTGGCGAATCAAATTCAATTGCCACACTTGCTACCCGCTTATCAAGATGCTATCTCTACACCTCATGGGTATTTAGTGATTGATTCACCCTCAAACACCAGACAGTTATCGGTTAAGAACTGATATTTTTCATCCATGGATCACTGGAGAAGAACGTTGGCCAGTCGTGTATATATAATTGAGAGCACAGTTTATTAGATCATTCAGTCATCATGTCAGCCACAGCCATAGCTCAATCGCTAGAACATATGGGTCATGAACGAGATCCTACTGTACGGGAGCAAATGCTACGGTCTGGATTGAAAGAAATGCTCAAGTGGTTCACCTTAGCAGCAAAGGTGATTTTAAAAAAGAAAATTGTGCTACATAAACAAACACAAAACTTAATGCAAATACATCAGCATGAATTAGAGCAGCTAGGAGATGATCAAGTGGACATGGATACTAAACGTCAGCTCATATTGAAACCAGGAGGAGATGGATTTCTTGGTGGAGTAATGATATGAAGTTTACTCCGATGGAATGGACAAAAGACTATTCGTAAATTTCGTCAACAAGCAAGGAAATCTCCAGTTAAAAAGGCTAAAAATCTCCAGTTAAAAAAGCTAGAAAATCTCCAGTCAGAAAATCTTCTGCCATGATCAATGAACATTTTATTACTCTCCGTCGACGCAAGCAAGTCACTTCAACACCCTCTGTGCTTCCATCTGTAACTCCAATTAGTAAGTTGCAATGATCTCCTATCAGTTCTGTGAGTAGTTTGAGTTCACCAAGAAGTAGTTCCAGAAGTGGACCAAGCAGATTGAGTTCTTCAAAAAGTTCAAGAAGTTCTCAAGAAGTTTTACCTCTTTTCAAAGTTCTTTAAGAAGTTCTCCAAGCAGTTTTACCTCTTCTCAAAGTTCATCCAGCAGTTTGAGTGCTGGAAGTTCTAGAAGTTCAGCAAACACTCCATTGTGTCGTTTTTCACCCCTACCCTTATCTACCTTATCAAGACAGCCTGTCTTGAAACCCCCTTTGAGATATCGTATTCACCCGATAAGAAAGGGCTCTGTGAGTCCAGCTTCAATACAAACCTTAGATGCTTTACTCTAAAAGCAGTGAAGTAAAGAACAGGCATTATTTGACACGATGGCACTAAAGCGACCACTCCACAAGTATGGACATCTGGTTTTGGGTTTAACTCAAGCCCCAGGTGGGTTAAGAAGAAAGATGATACATGGAAAACCTAAAGAAATGATTCAATGTGTGGCAAAATGCTGTCAAACTGTTTTAAAAGACAATGTTACCTTATCACCCTCTCAAAAGCAAAGGTTGAAGTCCAAGCGTCAACATCTCCGCACTTTAGCAGATAAAAGAGTATCCATTCAACAAAAGATGTGTTGAATCAAAAAGAAGGATTATTTCCATTACTGGCTCTTGCTCCAATCATTGCTAAAGCTGTTGCTGCAGGAGCACTCAGTGGAGGTGTTGCCACACTGGTGAAAAAAATATGAAGAAAATGGCTATCGTCCCGTTCAAAATGTTGGAAGAGATGAATCGATGGAAATCAGAACAACGACCACGTTTACCCCCTCCCACACAAGTCAGTCAAACATCAGATTTACAGAAACAAATGGGAGAAGTATTACAAAATGAATCGTTGTCTGAATCGGAGAAAGCACAACATTATGGGCAAGTCTTGCAAAAGTACCAGCTGTCTCATCAAAAAGCACGTGAACCGGCTACTCTGGCTGTTCGCAAAAAAGCTCCTGCAGTGCACCCGTTTCCGCGTCGACATGCGAACAAGTCAATTTTCTGGATAAAAAGATCGAACAATACTAAATGAGCTGCTGTGCTTCACGGAATTTTTCTCTCGATTCTATTTTCTTGTCCAAGGTAACTTTTATACTAGAGGTACCTAGTAAATACTATGGGTATCAATGTGTCCAGAAAATTGCGTAGCATGTTCTTTGCTATAGCAGAAATTGAAAGAAAAGCGAAATCGAAGAAATAAGTAAAACATTACCTGAGCAACGGCGATATATAATAAATGCCAAGATGAAAAAGAACACCCCAAATTCAGACGAGTAAATTTGACTATCTTTGGGTATATACTAAACATTGATATGAATGAATGAACTGTCATTTATTTATTTATGCGGGAGCGTACCGGGAACGATAACTCTACGTGATGGAGACTGATAACTCAGTGCGACATTTAGCGTTGATGTTGCGACATATAGCGTCAGTACTATTTGTTGCGACATTCAACGTTACAGATGCAACATACAGCGTCAGGAGGTTTTGCGACATTTAGCGATGGTTGTGACATTTAACGTCAGCCTTGCGATGTATAATGTCAAGTGCGACATTTAGCGTCGGTGCGACATTTAAACGTTGCTACAGCGTGCATTAAAATCACCAGTTACATATACCATTCCTAAATCACTATAACGCATAATAATGACATCAAAGTAATCACCATTAAACATAGTATATTTAATATTTGTGCATACAGAAGAGTTCTCGGGTCGTGCATTGTATATAACAGACACGGAAATACGTGTCATTTTCATAGCCAGTAAAAACTTTGCTAAGTTTAAACCACAAAACCACCATTATTATTCATGCTAATGAGCTGTAGATAGTTGTGATAAATATCTTTATAATATACAATTATACCACCACTATTGCGCCTAGCAGAACGATTAAATTTTGGTCTAGCACATGTGAAATGTTTATACCCAGTTAGATTAACATTAGAATGTTGCGATATCCAGGTTTCTGTAAGAAGAAGTATTTCGTAATCCGAAACAAAGTTTATAAAGTCACAGTCATCAAGTTTTTTGTTTATTCCGTTGACATTCCAAATTAAGAACGATAACTTATTTGTGTGAGCGTCCTATCTGGAGTCATCATTATTGAGTAGATGCACATTGTCAGCAGTAAACATTTGACCGTTAATGTACAATTTATCGTACACCAATTTTGCGGTTTTGTTATTAAATAAGCGCAGGGACTAGTTTTTTTCTGCGATCCCGGATGGCCTGGGGATATTGATCAGATACTCCAAACTTCCAATCTTGGTTTGATGATTCATATGATCTGCGTTTAATTTCTGACTTATCTTGATGGAAGTTAAATTTGGCGACGACCGGCCGATTTCTACCTTGGGAGAATTTCCCGATTCGATGTGCTCTGTCAATCTTTATGCTAGCTTTAGGATTCTCCATTTTTAATTCATCCTCACAAAATTTATAGATTTTTTCAATACAGTTTTCAATCTTTCTCTCTTCAAATGAGCTGCTTTCACTTATTCCGTGGAATAAGAGGTTGTCACGCATCAATCTCGATTGTAGGTTAATAATTTGTTCGTTTAGTTCAGAATCTGTGTTCGGTCAGCCATAAGATTTTTCGCGAAGGTGTCTAATCTCACTTTTGACCTATATTTCTTGGCATGACGTATTAATTATTCAGAAGAAATTCCTCATTCTATTGGTTGATTCACAGAAAACCCTTTCATTGGGTTAAATCTACAAGTGTAGACAAATCAAGACCACGCCAACTTATAACGAGTCTGCAACTGTTTAATGTGTACTTCTTGTGGTTGTAAAATTTGTAAAGTAAAAATGTAAGAATATGTACGTATTCTTATGCGGTCGAAATAAGGTTATGCATTTATACCGTTCATGACAAACATTTTTCATTTTAGCGTTTATTTCATCACACATTTGGAAGTTCCTGGTTCTGCTAAGTTCAGTGTCGCACATTTTTTGTTATCATCTGACAATGACGACTCAAGTGCAGATACTCTTATTGTCTAACAATGTCATTTTCTGAGTAATAGATAGTACCTGTTGTACAATGGCATCAAGCTTATTTAAACTTTTGTCCATTCTTTCAAGTTTGTCAAATATCGTTTGATGCAAGTTAATACTTGCTGGTGTTCGGTCATTGGTGGTGAGTAAAACAGTTGGTGGTTAACTGGGTATGGGGGTAATGATGCCAGGAACCCCTGTTGTACGGGAGTTGAAGGTATCTGCGAAGTGGACTGTTGCTGAGCCATATTTGGGCGATTAATTTCCGTAGCAGAATGTTTATCAGAGATTATATTTACCGATTCCGGAGAGGCTTGTGATTTAGTCCGTTTCTTTAGTTTTGATTTAGCCCCCATTCAAAACTGACACTTAGTAATGGATCAGTGAATCATGAATGTTGTTGGTTTATTCAAATACCATTGAGTGGACCTATTTAAGTTAGAACTTTAGTACGAACTACGCGTAGACAGTGATAACACAAACAAATTTAAATGCCATGACTTTGTCCTTCATACGATCTCCGAACCTTTCATTTTCGTAATTAATCCAGCCTCCCACTAAGTTCCCAGGTAATAATTTCTAATTTACAACATCGTAAATTTCTCTTAATGTCAGCAGGCTTTGGCAACATGTTGATGTGATTTTATGACATTGACATTCAAAGAGAGAAGGGATTTGGCCGTAGACTGTAATGGTAACCAAAAGGGGATATGTCCCCCCTTGTTGTCAGTCAAAATCTCGAATTAGCCCCCAACTGAAATTGCTTCTTACGTGCCTGAAAACGTCACAGAAAACTCACGACATCCTACGCTGTCATGTCTTGTTTCGGGAATATACTGGGTCCATATTTCCTGTTTCAAAATGAACCTGTCTTTCGTATACATGTACATGTAGTTCGTTTTAATTTCGTTTTTACTTCGTCTACCATTGAGTACCGTCGACTTTTACCAAGATATTGACGATTTAAGCGATTTTGTCAAACAAATGTTACATTTTTTCAGCTTTTTGGAAACTGAACTGTTGTTCTACTTTCCGGAGCCGTCACTCGCTCGGCGGGCAAGAATGTGGAGTAAAGTACTACGTTAATCTACATCCTCATGCAATTGCTAAACTAGTTGCCGTGTCATGTTACAGTGCAAGTCTATGCAAGTTCTCTTTCCATGAGTACTTTCAGTACTTTGATTGTTCTGTGTGCTGGCATATGTTATTGCAAAAACTGCTTATTGTTCTATCTTTTGTTAAGAGTTAGGTTTTTTATTGATGGTCATTGCCAGTCACAACAATTCTCAAACGTTCAAAATAAATCGCTATAAGTCCATGTAGATTGTCTTCCTATTTTACAAACATCTTTCTTTGGTTGCTCTTAACTTAATGACTTGTTTCATTGTTTGTACAGGAGACATCTTCTGTTCTAGAAATAGTTCTACTATCTTCATGAAGATTTGTTTGTTTTGTTTGTTTATATCGAATTTTACGCCCCTTTTCAACAGTCAGATGACAGCTCACCTTAACCTTCGCTCTTTGGAAGTACCACTACTAGACTCCGTAAGCAACTTCCTACTATCACACATAAAGAGACATGGTCGGTAGCTGGGTTCGAAACCACGAGCCACTATCAGTGAGACGATACAGTGATTTGAAGTCAGCGAACTGAACCACTCAACCATGGAGGCGGGTCAATAATTTGAAGAACATGTTTGTATACGAGTGTATATAATCGAAGAAGGAGGTGGCAACAACTAAATGTCGTCCCGGTGTAACGTTTTAAAACTCCCCCCCCCCCCTTTCAAGTTACCCCCGGTAACTTAAAAACGTTTTCAGATTACCCCCCAGGAATTTGAAAACGTTTTTAAGTTACCGGGAGGGGTACACTTAAAACGTTTTGAGATTACCCCCTCCATTTTCAAATGCCCTACCCGGTAATCTAAAAACGTTTTCAGGTTACCCGGGGGCGCATTGAAAACGTTTTCATATTACCCCGGGTAATGATTTGAAAATTCATAATAAGAGAGAGCTTGCACACGAATAAGGAAATTACAAACACATAAATGCATGTACTACATGCTGTTATTTAGCAACCATAAAGTGAGTTCGATCCCCATCACAGACGGTTTGGATTTTGCATTTGCAAAATAAAGGAAGTTTTCAGAATTATTTAGGAGTGTAGCGATACTTTTTATTATTCATCAAAGTTGTTTGATCTTATCGCACAATACGGTCATACGTTAACAATGAATATTAATGTTAAATGCTTTCCTCTTATGTGTGTGTTTGGGAGATTCTGTGAACCTCTAGTTTTACTAAAAGGGGTCTGAGTTTAACACATGCTATGTCCAACTTTAGTAATAACACATAATCTGGTGCTAATGACGAAATCATATGACGTCATATACATGTACTGACAAGTTCATTTCTTCAAAATGGAATCCTATGAGCGTTATTGCGCAAATACCAATGCAATCTTGAATTATTTTGCCCCCCCCCCCCCCCCAAATAGATAAAAAACAATTAATTATTTTAGGTTTTCTGAACACAGGTAAGTGTGTGATTGCAAAGGTCAGGTCTTGCATTTTTGTTCATTAATTGAATAAGAGTGTATACTCTCCATGCCCTAATAGGATTCCATAGCTTCATATTATCATTGCGTAAATTCAGTTAAGAAATACAGGAATATAAGTATATGTGAATAACCATGTTGATTGTGAATCATACGAATGATTTATAACCAGAAATATAAACGTTTTCTCCATTAAGAATTAACATAGGATGGGGAAGCGTTTGAAAACGTTTCAAGTTACCGGAGAGGGATTATGAAAACGGAGGAGGGAGTTTGAAAACGTTTTAATGTTACCGGGGCGGGGGGGGGGGGGGGGGGGTAACCTGAAAAGGGGGAGCTTGAAAAACGTTACACCGGCACAAGAAAACGTAATACTATATGACAAGAAATCGGAATGTCTATCAAAATTAGTGTTTAAATTATTGATTTATGCATAAATGTTTCGCCTTGCGGCTCTTCAGTGCATCTACAAAATGTTAACGTATACATATTTACTAATTGAAACTTCTAACGCCTATAGTTATGAGACATACATTTTTATGATTCAAATGATCCTCATACCATTAATTAAATTTGAACAAACTTGAAACTAGTATAATATTTTGATGCATGGTGGTACGTTGATGATAAAGATTCCTCCCCAGAACCGTCTGTTGGGACGTTTAAAGAAACTTGAATGGAATTTTGCATGGCATTGAAAGTTCATTCCATATAACAGAGCGTCTGCAATAAATATCAATATTTGATGCGAGACGCACTCTTGTTCTTAATGTATTGCTAATGTGTAACTTTCGGGAATGAAAGAATCCGTTCCACGATTTTTTGAGAAGCGAAATGAATGAATGAGGGGTGATAAATGAAGGATAAACAAGAGTGTTAGAGCATTGCGTACATATAAGGACCTTACGATGGTGAGTTCGAATCTATTGTTGACGTACATACAATAATAAGAATATTTGGTTCAAGACATTATTTGTATGACCACTCACTCTCTAACCCTGAGTATAGCCCATCTCTTAGCTGAGGAAACACTTAAATCTCATACTTGCATTTTACATACTACATTTTTATTGCTCAGATTGCATAATAAAATTGTTGTATTAAGACTTAGTATACAATTTCTGAAACTTATGCTAGTTTGCAGCAGAAACAATTATGATCATATTTGTGATTGCCCCATTGAAGAACATTTTACACTTTTGCAATCATAGTGGCATAAAGCAATTCAAGGCAATGCTAAACAGCGCCAGAACTCAAGTTTGGGATAATTTGCAAAAAGGATAATCGAATGCTTAATTGAAGTATAACTTTTAATGTTACGCACTAATAAAGGCACAAACAGGAGCTTAATGTTCAACAAGTTGCATGTTCTAAACAACTAAATTCTGTAACTAGGATAAAACAAAACTGATGTTGTACCACAAAGGAATCGTAACACTTCTGATGGCATGAAGTCATGTAGTAAAAGATCAGAGTAACACGCGATTTGAAATAATTGTTCGTTGTAAAAGCAGTGTAATTCAATAAAGATACTATATTTTTCAAACTATGTTTCTTTGTTTCCAAGAATCTAAGACTCGCCCGCTAAGCCCAAGATAGGACAATTTAGATTACAAGCCCCAGGGTTTATGAGATCAATCTCACGGGGCGGCGCTTTCTCTCTGTGACGCATTGGTAAAATACAGCATGTTAATTATTACAATGACGTAAGAATTTATGCAAACATATCCCTTTTTCACACGAGAAATATGAAACGATTAACAATAGGTATTGTATACAACATGCAACAGAAAGGCACCATCCTGAAGAGGTTTGTAGTCAGTGAATTGTGTCCGTCATAATTATTTATATCCAGTTCTTTAGGGAGACTATGCATGACAGAAATCATTTTAATATCTTCATAGAATGTATGATAAATAGACAAGCCAGCAATGATTTGGAGTCGCAAATGTGTTATGTCAATGTATTTAAATGTAACTTTACTCACGTGGGAAATACTTGATATAATGTAATCAAACACATTATTCACAATATATAATTATCCACATGGAAAGTCAATTGTTTAGATAAAATTTCGAATCACAAGCAGTGAGATACTAGGGTTGCGCTGTGTCTATCGTAGGAAAATAATGTGTGTATGGTGAAATTTGTTTTTGTTTGAATGTAAAATATCTCCGCTTATCAATGCAACTGTGGTCAAGTGGTTAGGTGGTCCGCTCTCAGAGCGGGAGAGCAAATGCTAGAAGTCCCGTGGAGACTGGGTTAGAACTGATGCGGTCGCTTGGTGAGCCGACAGCTAATTATTAAATGGTTAGTAACCGTAGACCCATCTCAGCCAGGTACCCTATGAAAAGAGAAGGGATTCGGGAGGTACTGTGCACACTAAAAGCTAGGTGTCTCATAAGCCAACTTGTTGAACACAAATAAATAAATTCATGAGAGCTGCTGCTATTCAGGTTGCATTATTGCGGTTACTTGATATTTGTATATTCTACTGGATAATGGAGTAAACGCATGCAACTTAGTCACGTTCTTTCAACATACGCGTCTAAAGTAATTTCGGGCGAACTCCACCGGGACAATAGAAATGAAAGATTTAAAACATGTTTTATCCACCATTATCTGAACGAGCCTTTTTAATGAGAGTAGGAACCAGACAAATGAATAATTAATATTATCTTTGTCACAATTGAGTATCGCTGAACTTGATCGGCATGTCTGTTCTTAAATATCCTAAAATGTCACGAATTTGTTAAATTGCCTATTCCCACGAGGTTGTAACCACCTTCTGGTCTGTAATCAAAATTAGATATTCATGATGGACTAAGTTTATCTTTATATGATATACGGGGATAGTTTCTTCGCTCTTTCGAACAATATCCTTCTCGGAATTCACGTCTAATTACCATATCGGTATTTAATTTATTGATGCCAATCATGACGTATCTCCGTGTCTCGTGATGGTTCTTCCGGGTTCAATTCCTTTGTAAGATGACAACAGAAATAAATTCCGTGACCATGCACAGTTTATATTAAATGAATAAACTGAGGTTGGCTTTCTTCCTTAGGCTTAAAAGACATAATAGTCGACCTTACTAGATACTGAGTTTCCTGATAGCAGTTAATCAGGACATCTATGGAAATATGTTACTTACAAAGATGTTGAAACTGATGCGCCGTGAAAAAATGTCTGAGCAGAAATAACTGACAAAATTACAGTCAAACCTGTGTTAGCACAAGTCTAAAGTGGCTGAAGAATTCAATTCTTTTTACACTACAGTTGCTTCAAAATTAGTTGAAAAACTTCCACCATGTCAC
The DNA here is from genome assembly GCA_964023205.1 of Lutraria lutraria. Classification (NCBI taxonomy): domain Eukaryota; kingdom Metazoa; phylum Mollusca; class Bivalvia; order Venerida; family Mactridae; genus Lutraria; species Lutraria lutraria. Next base: position 44,120,609 of record OZ026836.1, read on the forward strand.
AATATTTTCGGCAGTAGTTTTGTTTTCAATTTTTATTCTTCTAAAGGAGTCAAAGCTGATAGTTTCTGTTTTTCATTAGTCTCTGAAAGCAAGATTTTTTAAATATTTGAATTCTCTTAATTCAAACAAAGCTACTGGGTTAGACGGTATCCCCTCCCGCTTTGTTAAAGATGCGGCCCCAATAATTTCAGCCCCACTCACCCACATAATTAATTTATCCATTATCCAGGGTTCTGTGCCCGATGACCTGAAGTCAGCTCGAGTTGTTCCGTTATTCAAGAAAAATGACAAGACAGAAGTTGGTAATTATCGTCCAGTCTATGTTTTAAGTGTTTTGTCCAAAGCATTGGAAAAGGTTATCTTTGATCAAATTGAAGAATATCTGTCTTCAAATAATCTCCTGTATGATTTCCAGTCTGGCTTTCTCTACTGACACATGTCTCATTCATTTTTCAGATTATATTAGGTTCCAAATGGATAAAGGTAATATTGTTGGTATGGTTTTGTTAGACTTACAGAAAGCCTTTGATACTGTGGATCATAGCATTCTGTTGATTAAGTTGAAGGCACTAGGTCTCTCAAAGGTTACTGTTCAGTGGTTTACTTCATATTTGTCCGATCGACATCAATTGGTGGATGTCGGTGGTAGTCACTCTCCTCGAGCAACAATATCATGTGGTGTTCCACAGGGCTCTATTCTAGGTCCATTGTTGTTTCTTATCTATGTCAATGACATGTCTGGTGCAGTGAAGAATAAGTTGTTACTGTATGCAGATGATTCAGGTATTTTGGTCTCTGGTAAGGATAGGTCTGAAATTGAATCAGTATTGAGCTCAGAAATGAATATTCTCAGTGAATGGTTAATTTGTAATAGGTTATCTTTGCATTTGGGGAAGACAGAGTCTGTGTTGTTTGGCTCCAAACCAAGGTTAAAGTGTCAACCCAATCTTAATGTTATATGTAATAGTCAATATACCGTAGCTAAGGATTCTGTTAAGTATCTTGGAGCCACTCTAGATCAAAGTCTATCCCTTGATTCTATGGCTAGGTCAACTATCAAGAAAGGTAATACTAGGTTGAAGTTCTTTAATCCACATTCTAAAAGGTTATTAGCAACATCCCTTATTCAGTGTCATTTTGACTATGGTTGTTCAGTTTGGTATAACAGCTTGACTCGGGAACTTAGGAACAAACTACAGGTCACCCAAAACAAAATGATCAGATTTGTGTTAGATCTAGAAGCAAGAGCTCATATTGATCAAAGTCATTTTGTCAAGCTGAACTGGTTACCTGTCTCAAAAAGGGTTGATCAAATCATGTTATGCCATGTGTTCAAAATCTACAGTGGTAGAGCACCAGGTTACCTAAATGAGCATTTCATTCCACTTAGTTCAGTTCATAACTATTTCACTAGGTTCAGAGTGTCAGTTGATGCTTCCAGTGATTCATTTACAGACACTGGAAGATAATCTGTCTACCCAAGGTTACGGGTTTTGGTAAACGATCATTTGCTTATCAAGGTTGCTCCCTCTGGAATGAAATGCCACAGCATATAAGAGAAGTTAAGAACCTCCCTCAGTTTAAGTCCACCGTCAAAGCCCATCTGCTTGCTAGTGTTTGAAGTTGTTTTTATACACATTTTAAATATCAATAATTCTTAGATAATGATGTAAATTCTGTGATAGTAATTTTATTCTGTGATAATAATTATCTCTAAGATAAATTTGTATTATTTTTTCATATTAATATAATTTGTTGTTGTTTTCTTGGTTATTTATATATAATTTTATAAACCGGGACCACAATGGAAATAATGATTTACTTCCTTTTTTTATGTTATCCTTGTATTTTAACGTTTTTGGCATGGTTTAAATTTTTTACTGATATAATTTACCTTTAATAATTTTACAGTCTCAATTTGTATATTCAGTAATATTTTTTGTTTGTTTGAACAGTGTAACTTTATATGCCCATCTTGTGTAATATATTTCCTATGTACCATGTTTTAGAAATAGTTAAAATATGAATAATAATAAATAAATAGCTGCCACCTCCGAATAAAGACCACCCTGTGAATGAAGGCCATTATTTAAAAAAAAATCGTCATTATTCTTTTTAGAGCAAAATGTCCTCGGAATAAAGGTCACCTGTCAATAAAGATCACATTACGTGTATCCAAAGGTTGCCCTTTGTTCACATGTTTAACTCGTACTAATAATGATTGAGTAATTTCACTATATTCATTACAACAATTGAAACAATTGGCTTTTTTCGGGTTATTTGCACAAACAAATGATTTTTAGCTCACTTGAGTACGAGGTGTTTAAATGTGTGGTCTTCTACCAACATTGTTGAAAGTATGCTGCTTAAATCAAAATTGTTCCCATTAGTTAGGAAAAAGGTAGTGTCATCTTAACTAAAACCTTGGGTATTTGTTTCTTGGATTGTCTAGTTGTCCTCTACCGGGATTTTTCAAATTATGCCCCGTGGGTAAAAATTTCCCAGTCCCTGGTCACTTGTTTTTTAATTAGTCCATTCATCACGTTATTCAGGTGAGCGATTTATAGGGACACCATAGCCTTCTTGTTAGCGGTATTGAATCAGTTCAGTTGTCGGTTTGTGTTAATTTAAGTACTCAATGTTTTCATTCGACCAATTAAATATTTAATGAAGTAAATTGACAAATGGCCCTGACATGAACTAGCATTTCCTTGCGTTGTACAATTATGTACAATAGAAAATGGTTGACGTAGGGATATAACTATTTCACTGTATAATTATGATTCATCACTATAACAGGGTTCGCTGTAAGCGTGTGTTACCGTATCTGATTCTTCACTATATCAGAGTTCACTATAACCATGTTTTACTGTATCTAATTCTTCACTATATCAGAGTTCACTATAACCATGTTTTACTGTATCTGATTCTTCACTATATCAGAGTTCACCATAACCATGTTTTACTGTATCGGACTCTTCACTATGTCTGAGTTCAATATAACCTATGTAACTGTATCGGATTGTTCACTATATCAGAGTTCACTATAACCATGTTGTACTGTATCTAAATCCAATAAAATGAATAATTAAATCAACTTTTTATTATGCCCAAGGAACGGTACATCCACTGTTTCACTTTTTACCATTCCGCACGCTTTGAAGAATAATAAATTTACATAAATTCCCACCAACCTGAGCACGTAATCAGAAACAAACATTTACATCTCATTGAATTCTCACTTTTCTCATCACGCTAAATCGGTTCATTTGCGTTTAGTATGATAAACAAAATATACAAATGACACAGCAATATCTAAAAGTGTCTCTCCGACAAACCAGCTAGAAATTATTTGTTTTTCTTTAGGTAATTAGCCTTAAAGTGGGTCATATTCCTTTATATATCTCTCACAATAACGGCAAAATAAGGACCCATATATATTAATCATATGCGTATTATTTCAAATATAAATGTTCGCATCAAATGAATTATCTCCTAAATATTGGAACTTAAATCTTGTATTTTCCAAGCGAATTATGATGTATGACCGTAGAAACGTATTTACTCTCATAAAACGGAAACGTATGGTTTATATGTCCAGAAATAATCACAGGTCTGATGTTTCAGGACGCAAATGTCGCGTACATTTACTTATTTCATGTAAATATAACATAATGTATATGTTTTAATCCTATATAGTTTAGGAGCACAAACCTCGTCAATTACGATTCTCAAAGGGGAGGGTAACATTCTAATAGTATTTACAAACCGACTAAACCCCGCTGATCAAAGGCATCTAAACTATTGATGAAAATAGAATATATCTGCCATGCACTTATAAATATGCTGAATCGACTTTATATAATGTTTAGATAACAGAGAATATTTAGGCACCTTTCTCTTCATCTCCTAATCTGTCATGTATTATAAATGTTATTTAACGGCCAAATTCGACAGCTATATTGTCATTTCAGAGAGGGGAGAGAAGATACAAGAAAACCGGGCATTAAATCACTGCCATTATTTCAAATAGTTTTTCTTGGTTCTTTATCCTCCAGGTGTAAAACATCGATACACGCCTCGTCCTTTTCCCTGTGATATTCTTATTGCAGTGCTTAGTTCGGTATTTTGTATGGGGGCGCTGAAAAGAAATTGGAAAAGCGGAGCCGAGATTCGAACACATAGCTCCTAATTTATATAAAATACTTTGATATCAAAGTCTCGAAACTCATCTTGCGTGTTTAATATACAGATGTCGCATGATCATGTTACAGTACACACATCGAACATTTCTCCGCCCACTAGACAATCCATAAATAGAATTTAAACCTGTGATGGAATTGTGGTTTATAATTTCTAGTGTCTGTATTTGTTGCATCTTAAATTACATTTTGCATCTTAAAGACAGCTTGTGCGTATCCGAAAAAAATCTTTCAAGGCAGTTCAGCATTATGATAACTAGATTTTGCTGATGACTGTCGTTTAAATATGATTTAGATATATGTAACCAGAAGTCTCTACAACTTTGTAGATGCGTGTCTGACTGTTTGTTTATCTCATATCGTTAAGGGTGTATTTGTTTTGAATCTCGGCCCGATATTTCAAAGATGCTTTTTCAATGTCCGCATCCCAACTACCGAACCCAGAACTGTCACAGGAAAACGGGTGAGGCATGTATCGGTGCTTTACAAAGCTAGATTCATAAAGGAATAGGGAAAAATCGAAATAAGAATAGAGATATAAATGCCCAATTATCTCTGGGGGCGGCTCTAGAATGACCATAGAGCTCTGTCAAGTGGACCGTTAAACAACATAATAGACAAACAAACATTTTATTTGTCATTATTTCTGATTTACCTAATGATACAGATATAAACATTATTTCGGCATTAATTCTATATATATCTTGAATCATCATTGTATATTATATGGTAAATGTGTTTTGGTCCGTGCGGCCATTTTAGGCTAATTCGTCCCGAATATTATTTGGGGACAGTTCATAATATACTATTTACAAAAATAAATAACAGATAAATTCGATCCACCAACCAAATTTTGTTATGCTTCTCCGTATTTTTTGTCCGGAGTATAACTCCACAAGTATTGAAGGTATCATCGTAAAAGTTCATAGTTAGATAGATCTCATTGAAGAGAAGTACACAAGAACCGTTACTCTGCACTTCTTAAGTTTCAAGTAATTGCCCTTTGTTATTTTTTACGCTTAATTTTAATCAAAAGCATAACTCTTAGACTATGAATTAGAGATAGATCTCATTAAGGAGAGGTGATACTGTATTCTGTCTTTTCATTAAGGAGAGGTGATACTGTATTCTGTCTTTTCATTAAGGAGAGGTGATACTGTATTCTGTCTTTTCATTAAAGAGAGGTGATACTGTATTCTGTCTTTTCATTAAGGAGAAGTGATACTGTATTCTGTCTTTTCATTAAGGAGAGGTGATACTGTATTCTGTCTTTTCATTAAGGAGAGGTGATACTGTATTCTGTCTTTTCATTAAGGAGAGGTGATACTGTATTCTGTCTTTTCATTAAGGAGAGGTGATACTGTATTCTGTCTTTTCATTAAGGAGAGGTGATACTGTATTCTGTCTTTTCATTAAGGAGAGGTGATACTGTATTCTGTCTTTTCATTAAGGAGAGGTGATACTGTATTCTGTCTTTTCATTAAGGAGAGGTGATACTGTATTCTGTCTTTTCATTAAGGAGAGGTGATACTGTATTCTGTCTCTTTTTTCATTTACTCTACATAAACATTTTAAGCATCGTCTATAAGACGTATCCTGTGACAATGGTTCAGGGAGCAGCCCTTGTTTGGTAAAGGAACTGTTAACATGATTGTTTTTCTAATCTAATGAAACAAACGTTTGGTAAGACCTTGTCTTCTGAGTGAGGCATTTTGTTTGGCATTTGTTTTACCTAAATAGCACTCTGGACATTCTAGCAAGCATTTTCTGGTGATAGGCCTATAGGCCTACGAGGGGTGTCCCAGAACTTCGTGGACTTTTTCCATATCTCGTTTATTTGTTGGTAGAGTTGTCTGTTTCTTTTATACAAAATAAAGTTTAAACATATTAAAACCAAAATCTATCAACAATGTTTTTAAATTTCGTCTAATGTTGCCAAGACGTGTTTCCATAGTTCTCATATCGTATGAGCGCGCAATTTCGTCTGCTGTAAGCGTTACGTCATGACGTCATATCCTGTCAGTTATTGTTTCGTAACAAACGTTTTTCTGAGCGGAGATACGGTAATAAAGTTTCCTTTTAAAAAGGAAAGGCTTGGCTGGTTGTTGCTGATAAAAGTTAGAACTGATACCATAATTAAATTGGTTCATTTTATTTCGTCGTGTTGACCATTTTAGTTATGGAATTGTCCTCTTTCAAAGTCAACAGGTAGTCTGAAACATCGGCAAACTATTCGATACCTTTCGCCCGTTGAAGGTATATTTTTGGTCATGTTGTTAGATTTTACTATAATTCATCGGACTGTACACAAGTTTTACGGAAATATGTGCGTTAAATGGGAAAACAAACGCGACTCAGTTTGAGTCGTTTATCTGAAAGCTTTTAAATAACAAGTTGGTTTGACGGTGAACTGTGCGTATACGTATCATCGTCAGACACATACAAAACCAGAAGGGGGGGGGGGGGGGCTAGTAGGACACCACTAGAAGTACTAGAATGCATACTAGTAAATAGAGGACACTGTCTCGGAATTCATTTACTAACTAACAATCTAACATCGAACAAACGCAGTGATGCCGGAAACATGTAATAAAGCATAGGATTACTTATAACTTCGTTCGTGTTAAGAAGTGAACAATGTCATAAAAAAAGAAATCTCAAGACCCCTGCGCGGTGTAAAATTGGCCGTACTAAATCTTTTCCTAAAATCTATTGATTATATCCAGGTAATAAATAAATACGCATGATGAAAAACGTTCTGACCTGTTCCGAAACACTCGAAAATAACAAGAGAATTGGCGGCAAAATTGCATCAGAGACAGCGTTTCGCAAGTTAAATTATAATAGGGGTGTATTTCATTAACTTAACTAATATAATCCTCCGCTTATTACTTTCAGCAATTATGTTGATAATTAAACAAAGAGCTAGTAAAGTAAAATTAAAGTACTGAAAGTACTGTCGGACTTGATTTTTACCATACGAGGCAAAAGAGAGAAATGTGTACCCACATCGTTCGAGCCCATACAAATATTTTTTAACATTTACACTCACGGACCGATTTTTCATTCATATTGTAATGCAGGTCATATGCATGTAGGTAAATGACATACGCTAGTGCTTTACTAGTCCCTTTGCTAAAATTTTAAAATGAAAAAAGCCTGATATTGGAAAGTTTAATGATTAGCACATTAATTGAAGACAATTTAATTGCATTAAAAACTCTTTATTGTACACAAACTAGTGACCAACACTTCAGTAACAGTAAATACAAACATTGATTCTTCTGGTTTTAACACAACAGAACATCGTCGCATTGAACACAATCAGGGTCACTCAAATAAATCAAAGGCCTGAACGCCTGAAATGAGATGAATTTTGTGATGCAGGGATATTTCTGAGTCGATACAAAATTTAAAACTGTATCAATAATTCTGTTCGAAACGAGGACCTAGTACTGTTTATTCCCTTTACTTCATAGCCCCCTAGTCAATATACATACTGTATACTGATAGTGGATCAGGTAAACTTTGTATACTGTCTTCATACAGGCTATTGGGAAATGCTACTGTTTTGACACATGTCTACTTCATCAATGGCTTAAAATTATACTAAATAGTAATCCCATCAAATTATAGTAAATATAAAAGTTGTTCATAATTTAATAACCTTTTAAAGTGTCATTTTTGTAACTATGGGATAAATATTAAAAGAAATAAAGGGGAACAAAAATGGCAAAAAATTCTGTAAACTTATTTTTCCTATTGACACCTGGTCATTTTATCACTTTATTGTAATGCTAAATAATGGTTTCATGATTTCTGAATTAAGTTATTGTATTTAATTTACTTGCTATTAAAAAATATCTGATGTTAGGCAAAAATTTAGGGCAATATAATGGGCCCGTTTTATCAACGTTCTTACGATAAGAATTTGCGTAAGTTTTTCGTACGAACTTCGTACGATCTTAAGAGCGTTTCATCAATATTTTCTTACGCAAGCAGGTGCTACGAATTCGTAAGTTACTGTGCAAAAGTTAAGAACGGTCCCAACCTGTCGTAAGTTTCGTAAATATGGCCGCAACGTTTGTTGTAGGACCTAGAAATAGACATAAAAGACGGGTTTTTCACCATAAATTGGTTAATTTGGATAAACTAAGTGAGCTGCAGCCCCCTGGAGGATTGAGAGGTACCGGCTGGGCAAGGCCGCGCACTAGGATATCTGTGTGATCTTCTCGGGCGATCATTAGAGTGGAAGTATTCTAGAAGTCAGCCTGTACCAGTCCTAACGAAGGTGAGTAAAAATCAAATACACGGATGCCGATTCGTCAGTTGATTATTACGGATTAGTATATATTTCGCCAGTACCCGGTGTCACCTCATTTTTGTCCATATAAACAATCCGGCCGTCTGCAGAAGACAACGAAGAAATTCACTTAGACGTGCATGTTTGACTAAAGGGTGTTGCAGTTTTCATTTATTAATCAGAACTTAATTAGCGTATTTCAGTTAATTAATATGCACAGGAAAGCGTTATTTAAATAGTAAATAATAAAGAATTTTAATTTTATACCACTCACATGATCTGACCAACCCGTTCCAAGTGATCTGAACGAATTTTACCCTCGCTATTCATTAATTTAAGCAGAGACGTATAAATTATACGTCTCTGATTTAAGCTAGATCGCGCACAAAAACTGTAACTCATAACCAGTTATGCAATGTTTCAACACTTTCATGTAAATGTGTGGGAATGGGATGAGACACAAGGCCAGAAATGGTTATACAAAACAAGGGATGTAACTCTATTTGAGATTCATCAGTGTAAAGTTATTGCATATCATCAGGTAGTTGTATTAACTAAATACAACTACCTGATATCATGAAATTACTGGATGCACATCAATCAACAAAACTTAAGTTAATGTAAAATATGATGTGTATTTCTTGATTTTCTTCAATATCAATTTGATATATCATTAAGTTCCTACCTTAATTGACTATATATGACCCTTTTTTTTAGATCCGTACTGTCTGGTCTGAAACTATGGTACTTACATATTTTACTACTTTTTTCAGATTCAGATAGGCATGCAAAGTCTATCCAAAGGTGATTTTTTCTCCAAAATGCGGATCTACATGGTGTCAGAAAGACCACAGTGTTCTTGATGCTATTAATGAAAACTTGGATAACATCATGTAAATTTTCTTTTTTACACAGATATGCTCCTTATTACATCCAAATTCATATCCAAAGTTAAACCAAATATGAAATCTGCATGATTTAACTTAATTCTTTAAATATTAATACTTTTTTCATTTAACATGGACTGTACAGCAAGTTCTCATAATTTACATTGGCAAATTAAGACTGTTGCCTTGTGTACTCAGACCAATACTTTTTGAAAGATCAGATTTTGAAAATAACAGTCACAGGATTGAAACAGTTACATGCATTTCCTGGGTTATGTATTTGATGCTGTACTTTCACATAACTGCTTCTACTTGTTATTGAAGTAACCAAATACTTTATTTACTGTTAACATAGGAATGTTTATTGTTATAGGCAAGACCAACTTCTTAAAAACAATACAGACTTCTACAGAAATGTAAATTGCCCGGAGTGATTGGTGCTATTGATGGTACACTAGTACCAATAATAGCACCCTATGATAATGAGGAAGAATATAGGTGCTGAAAAGGTTTCCATGCATTGAACATCCAAGCTTTTGTTGACAATAACATGAGGTATGTAGATATTTATTACAGGGGTATTCATATTTTTGTAGCCCGTACAATCAAGTAAAAAGCATCATGAAATCTGTAAATTCTACCAGACTATACAGTTGATATTGTTGTATAGTGTATGGTTGTCATTGAATTATTAAAACTGATGATTATAATTATTTGCCTCTTGTGTGTTAATAAGAAGTTCTCTTTAAAGAAATTCATTAATATAAATTTGTATGTATATTTTGGCTTGTTTGGTATGTTTTAAGAAAGTTGTCTTTCAGCTGTAAGCCCGCCCGGTTAGCTCAGTGGTTAGAGTGTTTGTCAACTGATTGAGAGGTTGTGAGTTTGAACCCTGGGCGAGGCTCACACTGTCCTTGACAAATTTGACTGAAGATATTACATCCTATGTTAAATTGTCCTCCACCTCGGAATTATGTGGGGTAGCTTGGCAGAAGCTTATGGATAGAATGTGGTTAGTATTGGTTAAGGCCTAAATGAAGTCCAGGAAAGCTGGTTAGGATAACTGCCCGCCACGATATGACTGAAATAAGGTTGAAAATTACGTAAAACACGATGAAACAAACAAACAAACTTTCAGTTGTGTTTGGTATATCATTGTTTTGTATTCAATGTAAATGATTTCATTTCAGATTCTGGCTGTAGTTGCTAAGTGACCTGACCAGTGTCACAACATGATTCTGCTATCTTCAACAGCAGTGGAATAAAGGTTACAGTAAAATTTTATTATTCTGCTTTAATATTCATTCCTCTTAGGCCATGGTTAGATTCACTTCAAACACAAGTTTACTTTCAAAGTCTCATCAACTTTTTTGATGTCACAATACAAGAAGGTTGTATTCCATTAAGAATGATGTGACATTGGTATTTTTTAACAAAGTTTGTTTTAAATCACTGTCTAGAAGCAGCAGAAATATGCCAAATAATTCTTTTTTCAATAATATTGCCAAAAACAATGAACAACATGTGGCAACAATTACTCAAGTTGTTATGAAAAAAAGCTAAATTTAAACATTAATTTGAAGTAATTGCAATATATTTCTGGAATCATATTATCAATAATTTATCAATCTATTATTTTGTGTTATTTAATTAAAAAAATTCCTAGGACTACAATTATTTGCCTCGTCCATACACACTCAGAAAATATGTTTTATCTTGTTTTGCTTGTCTACTCATATGCATGTTACATAGTAAATACATGTATACAATTGAAATCATTGTCCAAACATAAAAATATGTAATTCTAGATGAACATATACTTTTACAGGGACATTTGGAGACTAATAGAGTTGGCATTTTGCTAGGAGACAGTGGGTATCCATTGAAACACTATCTGCTCACACAGAAATTGCAGCTGTGAACCCTGCATGAAGAGAGATGCTGTGAAACTTGATATATTGGTAGAGTGTGATTAGAGGAAGTGCAGTGAGCAAGAATCATAACTATAACTTTCATTTTGACTGAATTATGCCCCTTTTGGACTTAGAAAAATTGTCACTTTTCCTGTTACTTATAATTACTTAAGTATTTATGAGATATCCCATGAAACTTGGAATATTAGTAGAGGGTGATGAGTGGAACTATAACTCTATCATGCATTTTGACAGAATTATCCTCCTTTTTTTAATTAGAAAAATGGTCATTTTTACTTTCGCTGAATAATATGAAAGGTATTTTGCTGTAATGTGGCTTTCATTGCAAATGTATCTTGCACAGTCATTCATACTAGAAAGTACCATGCATTTAAGCTTCTTTCATGCTTTATCTGCTTTAACTGACTGACAAAAAAAACTTGGTGGAGATATCAATTCAACGAATTTGCTTGCTATTTAAACAATGGAATTTCTGTGTGCATTTGTCATGTTCAGTAATAATGTATTTGTCTTTATTATTCATATGCTTAGTTTTGCCAGCAGCTGCTTTCTCAACATTTAACAAAATAATATAAAATACTAGTAAATAAAGATATTTTGAAAATGTTAACATTTTGTTTATTTTATGAATGATTGGAAAGATGAGACTGTCATTGTTGTCAAATATCAGATAAGGCCCTCTATTAATCTCATGTGACAAATTGTTTTATTAGACATGGTGATGTACTTTAGCTCCAAATCTAACCTGTTTGAGAATCAGTACAATTTAATTCACATACAAAAATTATCATGTGACATGGAAAGACAGCCTGGAACAATTAATAAAACTTAAGCCAAAATTGTGGCATCAGGTGCGTACATAAACTAGATGCTGCAAACAGACAATATGCACACCATAAAAAAACTGATCACAACAGCTCACTATGAGCAATTTGTTATCAAGTATACTAAAAGCAGATAATAAATCATGTTATAATTTCTGTTTTATTTTCAAGAACATTTAATATTTTATCACAGATGTAGAAATAGATATCAATGTTAATTAATCAATAAATAATCAAATATGAATGGCGATTAACAGTACCAAAATAGAGGCCTAACTTCTGTTTACCACATTAGATGTCAATTAGTGCAAATACCAGGGGGATTAAGTCACAGTACAATATGCATCCATAGATATCACCAGAAACTTGTGTCACCAAAAGTTTTATAGTTATGCATTGATTATTACAACTGACCTGTGTGACGCTTTTCAGGACTATATATACAATCAGATAAGATATAATAAATCAATTATTCATCGGAATAAAACAATGTGTTTGCAAAAAAGAATTGCCAAATAAAACATGAAATTTACATGAACATTTTTTTTGTTAATTTGTACCCTCTATGATAAGCTTAATAATTGTCTGACAACAACACTTTTTATGTGACAAGAATTTTAGATAGATAGTTTAAACTGCAAAATATTTGACTTAAAACAAGATTTATAATACCATGAATTAGCTATAATTAAGTGATGAATTGAACAGGCGTCAAATCAGTATAACAAAATTAATAGAAAACTACTTCTTCCTTCAACAGTTTACATACTGTTAGTCCTACAATTGCAAAATATACACCATTAGAAAGGTAATTAATTTATGCACAACTTCTACAGTCACAAAATTTGATCAGATTAATAATAAGCACTGTATATAAAAAGTGCTGGAACAATCACTTGTTAAAACAAGTTGAGTATTTCAGTTTTTAGCTCACATGTCACAAAGTGACAGTCTTTGTCCGGCCTCGCGCGTCGTCAAACTTTACCTTGTGAACACACTAGGGGCCACATTTTTAGGACGAGTTCGATATTGGGCCATTTTGGGTCAAAAACTAGAACACCAGGGCCAAATAAGGAGAAACCTTGTGAACACTTTAGAAATCACTGTTTTGATTGAATCTGCATGAAACTTTGTCAGAATGTTTATTTTAATGATATGTAAGCCAAGTTCAATAATGGGTCATTTCTGGTCGAAAACTAGGTCACTAGGGCAAATTGCTGGAAAACTTTGTAAACACTCTAGAAGTCACTGTTTTAATTGGATAATCATGAAACCTTGTCAGAATGTTTGTCTTTATAATATCTCGGACGAGTTCGAACATGGGTCATCTGGGGTAAAAAAACTAGGTCGCTAGGTCAAATGTTCTGAAAAACCATGTTAACACTAGGGTCAATAACTAGGTCACGAGGCCAAATCTTAGGAAAACCTTCTTAACAATGTAGATGTCAAATTTTACTTGTATCTTCACCAAACCTTGTCAGAATGTTTGTCTTAATGATATGTAAGACAAATTCGAACATGGGTCATCTGGGGTCAAAACCTAGGTCACAAGGTCAAATCTCATGAAAACCTTGTCTATGCTGTAGTTTTCATGGTTTTGATTGGATCTTCACCAAACCTTGTCAGAATGTTTGTCTTATGTAAGACAAGTTCTAACATGGGTCATCTGGGGTCAAAAACTAGGTCACCAGTTCAAAACAATGTTTTAATGAGTGAACAGTGATTGTCATGTGAGCGATATAGGGCCATCTTGGCCCTCTTGTAATTCTAACGCTTCTCTCTGAATATTGACAGTTTCACACATCACTTCTAATTTCTCTTTTTCAACTTTCAGCAGTTCTATGCAATTTCCTGCAAAACAGAAAGATAATTTCTGATAAGTGAAATACTTATTCATTATTATGTTAACACTATTCAATATATTGTATTTTTCCTGAATTAACATTTAGTTGATGTAATGTCAAACAATATTACAAGACTGATCTTTTTCAATCCAAGAAATGATGGACAGGAGTGAAAAGATGTATTATTTCAATTTTAAATGCAAATATATGACAGTTATATTGTGATTAATGAAGAAAGAATGAACAGATGATAATAGTAGATATTGCTTTTTTTAGAATTATAGTGGTACCATTTTTTTCGGGCTGATTAGAATATAGTGGGTATAGCTAAAAAAGTAACAAAGTACAGGAAATGTATTTATCTATATAATTTTATGTATGTTATTTGTTTTTTTGAGTTTTACCTACTACAGAATTTATGAAATGCTGTCGCACATGATATTTCAGTTGCCATTCTATTATGTATCAGATTTCTAGTATTACGTACCTTTGTATCTGCCCACTTTTTCTTCACCTGGCCCTTGGTCCTGTGGCTGTTGCCAACTGCATTTATTCTGCAGAAAAAAAAAATTTTAGTCAGTAATCCGTTTACCGGACGGTGGATACTGAATACTGGGGCATCTAATAATATACATATATATATATGCATGCAAAATTTGGAGTCAAAGACCTATACATACATGTATGTTATAATAATATAATGTATAGGTCTTTGCTGGTGTGACCCCCGTGTCACTCAACACATCTGACAGTCAGCAGCAGAAACAGAGTTAAAACGTCATTTTGAGGGGGGTTAGTATGCATTATTAAAATTTGTTTTGTATTAATGTTTATGATTCAATAAAAAATGTGTTGCTTTTTCTCAATTTCCGTACTACATTTACATCAAATTATTCTTATTCCCTTTGGATTTAACACCATTTTTAACATAACTTCTGTTCAGTCATATCATGACGGGCAGTTATATCAGGTTATATTAACCAACTTCCCTGTACTACATTTAGGCTTTAAGTTATACAAGTACTAACTGCATTCTATATCTGCGAGCTACTACAAAAACTTACACAACTCGATGTAATAACTTCAGTCACATTTGTCACGAACGGTTATGATCCTTGCCCGGTGTTCGAACACTTAACCTCTCACTATTATATAGTCCAACACTCGAACCAATGAGGTAACCAGTCTCGTCAGATCAAAACAATGGAGAAATGTGCATAAAAACTTTTTATATACTTTTTCATCGCCAATGAAAATATTTCACTAGATCTATTTGGATCATGTCTTTTTGTCACCACGAAAACTAAACGGGAAATAATGGAGAATAGTTCTTGTTTATAATTGTTATATTTGTAATTATTTATACTTACTGCTCGGTGGTATTATCCCAAAATGCAGGTGTCCTTTCTGACAGCTGCATGTTGCAACAGACTCTTCAGTTAGCAGGTCTTTTTCTTCAAAGTAGACCCGACATCTTACAAGTTACAGACGACTTCTGACAAATGGCGCTAAACATGCTATTTTTCTACCTCCACGCCGGAGAGTACTGACCGGTTTTGATACTTACGAACGTAAGATTTCGTAAGATCGCTTCAATCTTACGAATGCGTTGATAAAACAGGCGTAAGATTTTTCTTAAGATTATTCTTACGCACGAATCTTACGAAAAGAACGAATTGTCGTAAGAACGTTGATAAAACGGGCCCAATGTGTACAAACTGACACAAAGTCCGTGTTTTTTTCCTTATCCTTTTTTATTAAATTTGCCACTTCTGTTTACTATGAGACATACAATAAAAAATCTTAAAGCAAGATTTGTTATTGCGAACTCCACTAACTGTAACAAGAACAACTATAGCAAAACGTTATAGTTAGACGAATTACAAGAAGCATTGGTTTAAGTTTTTTGTATGAAGTTGCTTTTTTCATAAAGGATACTGACCGTCTGCTTTATTCATTCCTCCATTATGGAGGGTATAATTAACATACTTACAAGTTATAGATAATACACATATTTTGGCAATCATGAGTATTTGACAAATGAATACATTCATGTATATAGTTCACATGTACATGGTATTACCATACCATACATCAATGGAATAAAGTACACCCTAAATACTACCAAATCCACCATAGTCTGATATGATACAACCACATTAAACTTACATCTAATGATGTTTCCGATATTATACCACGTTAACATCATAGAACGATGCCTACATTACTTACTTACGTTTCAACAACAGAGCAGACGAACAGTTTCAGTCAAACATGACAGGTAACGCGACGAATAGCCAGTCCAATGATTGACCAATCAAAAATGACCGAAATCATCATTAGCCAATCAAATGGCCAGGATTAGCCAAAGTAGTAATAGACAATACAGTAAGTACTCGCAAACAGCTATAATAAACAAATACTCGTGAGTATAATTCGTCTAGAAAAATGTAGTACGAAGCGTTCCCTAAGATTACTGTTCAGAGCAGTGCAGTGTTGAAATTCATAGTCTGCGTGATCCCTATATGAGAAGAATTTACAAGTAAATTCATCTCATAAAAAGGTCCTGACACAGTAGAGTAAGACCTATATGACCTATAGTTAACCCGATGTTGCATGAAATTCAGACGTGATTATATAATTCTAAATAATCTGGCGTAAAAGGAACCCTTAAACTGTAATTTTTAAAAGCACGTATCCAGTAATTTACGTTCGTATTTTGCGACTCGAATTATTGTTCGTTAGCCGCAGTTTAAACATTCAACCTTCACGTGACTTGAGCGTACCATCGATGTACAAAACACATACATCGATGGTAGATTGTTGCAAATGCATGAATACATCCGTAGAGATGTTTCTGAACTATCGAACGAAAACCGAAAGTAGAACTACTTTTACGGCAAGATATTTTAATGGACAGTGGATACGCGGTTTTAATTCTACGCATTTGAATATCTCATGTATCTACCGACAAATACAATATACATGACTCTTTCCATGTAGTTACAATAAAATCATTTGAAATATATTTAGATCCGACACACTTGATTGGGGAAATATTCCAGATACATGTACTTCTATATAATCACACCATTTAGTTGCGTACTATTTCCTTTATGCGGCATTCTTTTAACCAAGCTGTTATGGAGTCCAGCGACAAAATTTTGGTCACCGATTACAAACGCAGTCTCGTTTTTTAAAAATCAAGTCCAAAAAACGAGACTGCGTTAAAATGTCATATCTTTTCGTGTCATAACGGTTGATGGAACTGCCGATTTATAGTGAAACACCCCGATTTTACAATGGACTCGCTAATGTGTACTTCAAGCTCACGTGGCAAAATTATTGGCGGCAATAGCGTTTCGCAGGTTACATTATAGATGGGGCTTCCTTAAATTCTCTTGAACAATCCTCCGCTAATATATCTTTCAGTAATGATTAATAATTGTTTTGAACATACTAATTGTACATAGTAACGGAAAAAATTCTAGACAGTTTTAAAATGTGTACCTTTACGTGTAATTATATTAGTGTTAATAGAACAAACCGATCTATAGTGAAACACCCTGATTTCATAATAGACTAGCACAGTGAAGTTGGTACACTCAAGTCACGTGATACCGATTCACTCAGTTAGCATAAACCAATCACCGGACTGTTAACATATAGCTCTCAACCAATCGCCGGACTCATAACATTTTTGTGCACTTGCACCCAGCTTTCGTATTGCATCTACCAGCATCTAGGGGACAAACGTAACCGAAAAACAATACATAGGCTTGGAGCTCCAGCCAAAAAACAACAAGAGTGGAACTACTGCGGGAAATTTTATCATGACGTCAACTGGCGACGTGAAATTACGGGCGGTGAGAAAACTCATACACAGACGCATAAGATGATTAAGGAGTATGGTCACTCGAAATGCAGTCATTAGTATTTAAGTGGCACGAACGATTTAAAGAAGGTCGGGAGTCGATAGAAAATGATGAACGTTCTGGACGATCTCCAAGTTTTAGGTCGACATTGGTAACGAAGGTTAAAGACTTGATTAACGAAGACATGCGATTTACAGTACGGAATTTATCTTTGCTATCGAACAGCACAATGCACAGGATATTGAAACGTGATCTACATATGAAAAAAGTTTTGTGCAAGGTGGGTGCCGAAGCTGTTGTCGGACCGTCAAAAGGCCCAACGCGTGTCATGTTCTGAAGAGTTTATGGATCGTTACGAGGCCGAAGGAGATACATTTCTCAATCGCATCGTCACATAGGATAAGACATGGTTATGGCATTATGATCCGGAAACAAAGGCACACACTTCCATGTGGAAGACAACCAGTACTCCACCACCAAAGAAAGCCCGAGTCACGAAGTCTGGCGGCTAACACATGTTTGTGTTTTTCATGGATAGGCGTGGGATGCTTCTCATTCACCAGGTGCCCGAAAGACAGACTGTAAACGCCGCCTACTATTCAAAGGTAAGCATGTTTATAAATAACAGATATCTATATATTACCTATTGAAATCTAATTGTTATCACAGTATAGAGGTTTATTAATATGCTACCTTAGTTGTAGGTATGTTACAGTCTAAACATTTTGTTTTCTTATGTCGGTACAAATTGTCTATTTTCAGATTCTACACAGTGACCTGATGCATGCACTAAGGTAGAAGAGACCGGATGTTAATCATGAAGACATTATCCTGCACCAAGATAACACACCGGCCCATACAGCACCAAGATAACACACCGGCCCATACAGCACCAAGATAACACACCGGCCCATACAGCACCAAGATAACACACCGGCCCATACAGCATCTGCCACACAGCTTGAGATCGATATTCTCGGATTTCAAAGATTGAAACATCCGCCTCACAGTCCTGACTTGGCTCCAATGGATTTTCGTCTGTTTCCGGAAGTTAAGTCCCAACTACGTGGTATACACTTTAACAGTGCAGATGAGCTTGTGCTCGAGACCCAGAAGAAAGTGTTATCATTCGACAGCCAATGGTTCAGGGACACATACAGCAAGTGGGTAACGCGTCATATGAAGTGCATAAGAACAGGTGGGGACTACATTGAAAAGATTTGATGAGCGATTCTCGTATAATATAATCATTTAATTCAGATGGTCTGATTCCAAAGGTATGCTATAACAAGAGGGCCATGATGGCCCTATATCGCTCACCTGAGCATTGTAACACTTAGGTATAATTTGATCAAGGAAAGGTTATTTGACATGGTAAAGATTATCTACCAAAACTCTTAAAAATATAAGTAGTTGTTGAAATCAACTGACCCCCGGGGCTGGGCCAATATTGACCACGGGCCATGATTTGAACAAACTTGGAAGAGTTCAACAAGAAAATACTACATCCAAAATATCTAAGCCCTAGGCCTCGTGGTTTTGGACAAGAAGATTTTTTTAATTTTCCTATATGGGCCTTTATAAATCTAGTGACCCCGGGGCAGAGCCGATTTTAAAACCCCCAACCAAAATTAGAACTAACTTGATACAGGTCTGCTAGACAATACTACACACCAAATATCTTAGCTCTAGGCCATGTGGTTTTGGACAAGAAGATTTTTTAATTTTCCTATATAAAATAGAGTAAACCCTTGGGTGGGGCCAATTTTGACGCCCGGCCATAATTTGAACAAACTTGGTAGAGGACTACTAGAAAATGCCACATATAAAATATTGAAGCTCTAGGCCTTGTAGTTTTAGACAAGAAGATTTTTTAAAATTTTCCTACATAAGTCTATATAAATCAAGTGAGCCCCGGGGCGGGGCCAATTTTGACCCTAGGGCAATAATTTGAATAAACTTGTAAGAGGTCCACTAGGCAATGCTACACACTAAATATCAAAGCTCTAGATCCTTTGGTTTCAGAGAAAAAGACTTTAAATTTTCCTTTATAAATCTATATAAATCAAGTGAACCCTGGGGCGGGGCCAATTTTGACCCTAGGGCAATAATTTGAACAAACTAGGTAGAGGTTCACTAGACAATGCTACATACCAAATATCTAAGGTCTAGGCCTAGTGGTTTCAGAGAAGATTTTTGTAATTTTCCTATATAAAATAGAGTAAACCCTGGGATGTGGCCAATTTTGACCCCGAGGCCATAATTTGAACAAACTTGGTAGAGGTCCACTAGACAATGCCACGTACAAAATATTGAAGCTCTAGGCCTTGTAGTTTTGGACAAGAAGATTTTTTAAATTTTCCTAATACATGTATAAGTCTATATATATATAAATCAAGTGATCCCCGGGGCGGGGCCAATTTTGACCCAAGGGCAATAATTTGAACAAACTTGGTAGAGGTCCACTAGACAATGCTACATATCAAATATCTAAGCTCTAGGTCTAGCGGTTTCAGAGATTTTTAAAATTTCCCTATATAAGTCTATATAAAATCAAGTGACCCCCAGGGCGGGGCCAATTTTGACCCTAGGGCAATTATTTGAACAATCTTGGTAGAGGTCCACTAGGAAATGCTACACACCAAATATCATAGCTGTAGGACCTCTGGTTTTTGAGAAGAAGATTTTTAAAAAAATCCTTCTGCTGGCTATGGCAACCAGAGTTCTTCATGGAATGGAATTCTTTGAACAACTTTGGTAGAGCTTCATGCAAGGAACACACCTGTGAAGTTTTATTGAAATTGACCTAGTGGTTTAGGAGATGTTGTTTAAAGAAATTGTTGACGACGGACGACGGACATAGCTCGATCCTAAAAGCTCACCTTGGCACTCTGTGCCAGGTGAGCTAAAAATATAATAGTAAAACCATGTTCTTTAAATGGTAGCAATAAGTCAGTGATATGATTAAATCAAGATAATTGTTTCTGTTGATTTGAAATGAATGTAATGTACACAAACTGTTTGATGTTGCTTTCTGCCAATCTGACAAACCGAGGAGATGTCCCAATAATCAGACTTTGTAACTTTATTGAACTCTGGTAAAATAATAATAGAACACCTCATTAGTCAGTTAATAATCTTTTTAATACACAATAGCACAAAACATAAAATACAGTACACTATATATATTATATTTAACTAGAACTGCCACAGAGTGACTTAAAATACCCCCACATACCGCCTTGTCACAGATCCAAGTGTGACCTTGACCTTGGAGATATTGACGTAATTCTTTCGCATGACACACCGTCCCATGATGATGAACAAACGTACCAAGCAATTAAAAAATCTCACAATGAATGTCATAATTATGGCCCGTACAAGCTCATTTTTTACATTTGACCTCCAAGTGTGACCTTGACCTTGGAGATATTGAGGTAATTCTTTCGCATGACACACCGTCCAATGATGGTGAACAAATGTACCAAGCAATTAAAAAATCTCACATTGAATTATCTAGTTATGGCCCATACAAACTCATTTTTTACATTTGACCTCCAAGTGTGACCTTGACCTTGGAGATATTGACGTAATATTTTCGCATGACACACCGTCCCATGATGGTGAACAAATGTACCAAGCAATTAAAAAATCTCACAATGAATGACATAGTTATGGCCCGTACAAGCTCATTTTTTACCTTTGACCTCCAAGTGTGACCTTGACCTTGGAGATATTGACGTAATTCTTTCGCATGACACTACGTCCCATGATGGTGAACAAAAGTACCAAGAAATAAAATCAAAGGCCTGAAGGCCTGAAATGAGATGAATTTTGTGATGCTGGGATCTCTGAGTCGATATAAAATTTAAAACTATCAATAATTCTGTCCGAAACGAGGACCTAGTACTGTAGACTACTGTTTATTCAATCAAATATTAATGTACAAGGGTAATGTTGCCTGTTTAAAAAGAATTATTTCACCATATGAATTATCAAGGCCTTGTAACCTATCCTTAATATTAAAGAACTCCTGGGTCTAGAAATCACGAAAATATACACCAATCGTGTTCATTAAGGCCGTGATATACCAATTTAAAACCGATCTTTTAAACGATGGTCTTATACGACACAGAAATTCTTTTTCTTTATGCAACATTTAATGTTATATTTATGAATATATTGTTCTGAACTGGAGCAGCAAGCCCTTCAACTTACAAAAAGTATGTCTTGACATCACTCGGACCGCTATTAGCTACAGTATATTTTTATGTCGTTCGTGATTTTATACCCACATCGGCTTTTATCGAAAGAATAAAATATACTCGCTGTAACAAAGTAAGGGAGATCACTGGGTAGATTTGACAAGCTATTTTCGGTTTGATTTACAAATGATGCATAAATCATGTGGCAATGTCACATGTTTTCCCAAAAATGACCACTTAACAGTAATTAAATTTCCAAGTGGTAAGAATTATCATAGATCAAGATCAGATTTTTATTTATTTGCCGTGAACACCGACTGACCTACTTAAATTTTCCGAAAATCGACTTTCGCTTTCATGATGGAAGTCGAAACATCACGAATTGCCCTGTAACCAAGATACCAAGCGACATTTTTGAATCACGTGTTTTCATTATGGATAGCAAATACATAATGATTGTGGAGAAGCAGTTTTGATTACAGATGACTGTTATTAATTAATTCTTCGCAGTTTGCAAAACTTACCCTGACAGTTATCACAGGAGCCTGTTATTCAATCAAAAAAAATTATATATATGGCCACCCTCCGCTGGAGAAACTCTTAGATTTATTGAAATAGGATAAGCAAAACTGAGAAAATGTCAAGGGTAGGACCTGCATTTGTTACCTTTTTATAGCCTTTAACTATGTAGACCAGAATTTCACGCGTTGACCGCTGTTTAATAGAGATTCTTGTATCGGCGATGTGGGTGGGGAGTGGGAGGCATTGCACTCCTGTTGTTTTTTTCTATATACGTAGGTAATTTTTTATTGAGTATAAATTTTTTTCCGGATTGAATAACAGGCTCCTGTGCAGTTATTCAACTCGCGAACGGGTCGCCTCTCAAGTTTATGTTCGGTCAATTAGGGTCGGCAAAACAAAAAGATGTCAGTTGCATCAATTAGACCGGCTATCTATTGATCGGACCGTTGTTTTGACATCACGCCAGGTATTTATTGTCATTTTTCAACAATTAGCAAAATCTTCGTCAAGCAGACATTCATGGTATTCGGTTTACGAATGTGACCATTATGATTTTTAAAAGATATTTCGCCACTCGTTGTCATCTGATTTTCGACTTGTTAGCGAGTTAGTATGTATAACAAGAATGACCAATGATGTGTCCGATAGAGTGCGTATATGAAGTATCCGATAGAGTTGGGGTCTAAACGCTAAAAATAGAAAATCGATATAGTTACAGCACCGATGGTATTTGCTTACTGACTGTGTGTGAATGGGTGTTTGAACTGCGTGCATTACCGCTCTGTTAGCGAGTCTGTTTAACGAAAAAGACCGAAAAAATGTAGTACGAAGTCAATCCTAAGGCTATATAGAGAAATGCAGTGTTGAAATTCAGTCTGCGTGATCGCTATATGAGAAGAATTTACAAGTAAATTCATCTCATAAAATCCTTTAATCCATAGAGAAGTTACAGTGCGGACAAGTTTCGGGACAGACCGACCGACCGACAAAGTGACTCCTATATAGCCCCCCCCACCAATGGTAGTGGGGGTATAAATAAATGTTGATTTTAGACAACTTCTATTTTGCAACGACCATAAATTCATCAAGATACAGAAGACAGTCACTTACAAAGAGGTTTTCAAAGCAATAACAAAATACTATGGTAACGATGGTTTTACTCCAATAATCTTAGCTTTTATCACAATTCCATAACTACACTATTTCTGATCAATATGATATAATTCCAATAAATTCAAAAGTCTTCAATTCTGTTGCCATGACAATGACATCATGCCTCTGCTGTTGTCATGCCAACATTTTCTGGTACATTAACTGTTGAAATATCAGACGGAACAACATCGTAGCCTAATTTTTTCATATCTTTCATGATGACATTGAATGATACATTGACGAAACCTTGTGATCTTACTCTTGTTACTGAAATGAAAAATAAAAATATAATGTCATTACCAAACATAATCATATATATTTTAGAAACATTTTTACATTAGGTTTTAACACCATTTTTAAGCCCCTCAAATAATGCCCCCTGATTTTTTACATTGCAAAAAGTTTACAGTGTCACTGGTAAAGGTTGACAGAGTCACAGGTAAAGGTTGTCAGTCCAAGGTTGACAATACCACAGGTAAAGGTTGACAATACCACAGGTAAAGGTTGTCAGTACCACAGGTAAAGGTTGTCAGTACCACAGGTAAAGGTTGACAATACCACAGGTAAAGGTTGTCAGTACCACAGGTAAAGGTTGTCAGTACCACAGGTAAAGGTTGACAATACCACAGGTAAAGGTTGTCAGTACCACAGGTAAAGGTTGTCAGTACCACAGGTAAAGGTTGACAATACCACAGGTAAAGGTTGTCAGTACCACAGGTAAAGGTTGACAATACCACAGGTAAAGGTTGTCAGTACCACAGGTAAAGGTTGACAATACCACAGGTAAAGGTTGACAATACCACAGGTAAAGGTTGTCAGTACCACAGGTAAAGGTTGTCAGTACCACAGGTAAAGGTTGACAATACCACAGGTAAAGGTTGTCAGTACCACAGGTAAAGGTTGTCAGTACCACAGGTAAAGGTTGACAATACCACAGGTAAAGGTTGTCCATCTTAAGAGACTTATATATATGATTTATGATAAATGTTTTAGAATTGTGTTATTGACAGAGAAAAACAGATCTTTGGGTTAAGAAAAAGTTCTATTTTAGCTTGACTTCTTTATTCTGAGTAACAAAATAAATACTCTTCTTTAAGAAAACTGATTGAAGCACACTAGCATGGATGTGATCTGAGAAATACATCATTTTATAAAGTTCTATAAGCCATGTTTATGGGTGAATGGAATTAGTTTATCATTTTACTAAGGCAATCCTTAAACAATATTTTGCTTGTGGTAATGCTACCTACTTACCAAAAAGGCCACTGTCCAACTTTTTGGGGCCTCTCGGTTAAATTCTTTTTTTTTAACAAAAAATAGCATACTGACATGTATTTTGAGTTTATTATAAAAACTAAATTGTAAAAAAAATTTCGCAGCTACCTAGCCACAGAAAATTGTCTGGATGAGTTACCACAAACTAACAAACAAAGGATGGCCTTATGTTATATATTCTGTATGATGTTTGGGTGATTTGGATTCATTATAAAGTCAAATGGAAAGGAAAGGTCTTTTACAGCTTTAAGATAATGCAAAATGACATAAATTACCATATCTTCAAATAATATGCAAAATTAGACATTCTTTATAGCATACTGTTACATATTTTGTTATGTTTTATGACAAAAAATGCAAATACTAAAGAATTCAGGTCCACAATTTTGTACCTGATAATAAAAAGCAATAAAATGAGAATAACAAGCTTACAGTCAGTATTGCATGCAATACAAGTCCCCTGTGAGCACATATCATTGGAATGTTAGCTGCTGTTTATACAGCACCATCTGTCTAGATTTTTTAATGATGACAATTTTGTCTAAATGAGCGAGCCAGCTTAAGTTATCATCCGGAAACCAAATTTCTATTTTTAGTAACAGTGACCTAGATATTTGACCTATTGACCCCAAATGTAATCCTACTCTAGGTTATCCCCTAAGCTATCCATACACCAACTTTCATTGAAATTTGTCACCCCTAACTGAAGTTAACATCCGGAAACCAAATTTCTATTTTTAGTAGCAGTGACCTAGATATTTGACCCCAAATGCAATCCCACTTTAGGTAATCCCCTAAGCTATCCATACACAAACTTTCATTGAAATCTGTCATCCTTAACTGAAGTTATCATCCTGAAACCAAATTCCTATTTTTAGCTTCTGTGACCTAGATATTTAACCTATTGACCTTAAATGCAATTCCACCCTAGGTTATCCCCTAAGCTATCCATACACCAACTTTCATTGAAATCCGTCATCCCTAACTGATTTTATCATCCGGAAACCAAATTTCTATTTTTAGTAACAGTGACCTAGATGTTTGACCTATTAACCTCAAATGCAATCCCACTCTAGGTTATCCCGTAAGCTATCCATATACCAACTTTCATTGAAATCCATCATCCCTAACTGAAGTTATCATCCGGAAACCAAATTTCTATTTTTAGTAACAGTGACCTAGATATTTGACCTATTGACCCCAAATGCACTCCCACTCTAGGTAATGCCCTAAGCTATCCATATACCAACTTTCATTGAAATCTGGCAATTCTAACTGAAGTTATCATCTGAAAACCACTTCGGACAGACAGACGGAGGGAGGGAGGGAGGGACGGACGGACTGACGACGACAAACGCAATAGTCAACTGTTTGTATTTTGTTTTGTCTTCACATAGTATACATGACATTAAAATACACTGGCATGAACCATAATGGCAAGGTTCAATTTCTATTACATGAAACATTGCTTAAGGCATAAAAATCGATTGTTTCTGGTGAACCAACCAACTATGATAAACCCTACCCTGTGACCTTATTTTATTAGGCCTGAGGAACAGTACTCTGAACCACAGTCTCGCTTTTTACCTTTCTGCCAAGTCGCAAAATACGCCCGTCAAGGGGCTTAACTCAGAAGTGCCTGGGCCGATTGGTTACCAAACTTGACCGAGATCTCATGACCATAAACATTTCCATCAAGTTTGGTGAGGATACGAATAAAACTGTTTGAACTAGAGAGCGGACACCATTGTGGATGCTGCCCGAAACCTGCCCGCCGACCCGCCTGCCATGGGTGTTCCCATAATAGGACCCATTTTTCAAACGGGCGTATAAAAAGGAATCCAAAAAACATTTCCCTTCTATACTATATACTATATTTTAAATGAGCATGTAACCAGAAACAAACAATTCCTTTTTATGCCTCAGACTTCATTTTACTTAGATTTCTTACAATAAATCAAATATCTAGTCAAAACAATTTGAGACACCATTAATCAACCTAACATTAAATTTGATAAATCGTCATCTTGCAATATCAAGGTCAATAATTCCACTAAACATGGTTTACCAGGACAAATATTTCAGGTTTTGATTGAAATAGAACAAACCTACCATGAAGAATTTGGATTAATCACAATAAAACCAAACAACCAATGTTAACAATAATTATAAATATGTTTGACAGTAAGACATGACGACTAGTAATTAAGCTGTTAATAATTTCTTATTGAAGTTGACTGTATAGTTGAAATTTCAATATATAAGGTCACACTTAGAAGTGATCTGTTTGTGGTATTGTAACAGATTTTTGGTTGTTTATTGGCCCATTCAACAGCTATTTCATTCAGCCTCAGACATTTCCTACAAAACTCCCTCCTAGGGGTATGAATAGTTTTATCATTTCATTTTTTTACAAAATTGGGATGAATTGTAAAAGTTATAATACACAATTTATAGTAAATCTTAATTTTACAAAAACATAAAGAATTGTTCATTCTATGTATATTAATAAACACTTGAACACAATATCCAGTATTAAAACTACAGTGAAACACTGATATTAAGACCACATTTTGAACAAAAAAAGCTTCTAATATTGTGGCAGTCTCATTAAAGACGTATATCACAATTGTTAGTGTGCATCGCTACTGCACAGGTATAAACTATACTGACTAGTTAATCTTATGGAGAATATCACATCTTTAACTGTGTATTAAATTGCATGATTCGAATAAACTGTGAAATATTCAAGAAAACTGTGTTTGATATATATTTTATAAGGGATGTTTGTTGAAATGCCTGAATTTTTTTGTGTACTTTTGACTCATGCGGTCAACTTTGATCATGTGTATTAGAAAAAGTAGCATGGATACCCTTCGTTTTTCCTTTTTATGTTGTTTAGTATTATATATTAATTGTGTCATTCTTTGAAGTTTAAAAAAAATCTGTCTGTTGAAAATCAAATTATGGATGTTTTTTTCTTCAATCATATGCTGGATCGTCTCCCTTTTTAGACGGATTTTGGTAAATACATTTTCATCCTTTAAACATATTTGCACTCTATTCCAATCAAAACTGTGTATAGACATTGGCTGTTGATGAACAAATATGGTTGAACCAACCATTTTTCAAAAATACATGTTTTTTTTGATAATCTGCTCAAAATGGTCTTTTAGGGATGGTCAAACAATAACATAACTCATAAAAGAGCAAGGAGACCTACATTTTTGTTTTTGTGGTAGAAAAGGATTAATCTTTATATAATGCAAAGTTTTAAAAAAATCTTTCCATTCGAGTTTATTGTGATATACGTCCTTAAGTTAAAATAGAGGGGATATAGTGAGAACTAGAGTTTATTGTGATATACGTCCTTAAGTTAAAATAGAGGGGATATAGTGAGAACCAGAGTTTATTGTGATATACGTCCTGAAGTTAAAATAGAGAGGATATAGTGAGAACTAGAGTTTATTGTGATATACGTCCTTAAGTTAAAATAGAGGGGATATAGTGAGAACCAGAGTTTATTGTGATATACGTCCTTAAGTTAAAATAGAGGGGATATAGTGAGAACTAGAGTTTATTGTGATATACGTCCTTAAGTTAAAATAGAGAGGATATAGTGAGAACTAGAGTTTATTGTGATATATGTCCTGAAGTTAAAATAGAGGGGATATAGTGAGAACTAGAGTTTATTGTGATATACGTCCTTAAGTTAAAATAGAGAGGATATAGTGAGAACTAGAGTTTATTGTGATATACGTCTTTAAGTTAAAATAGAGAGGATATAGTGAGAACCAGAGTTTATTGTGATATACGTCCTTAAGTTAAAATAGAGAGGATATAGTGAGAACTAGAGTTTATTGTGATATACGTCCTTAAGTTAAAATAGAGAGGATATAGTGAGAACCAGAATTTATTGTGATATACGTCCTTAAGTTAAAGTAGAGAGGATATAGTGAGAACTAGAGTTTATTGTGATATACGTCCTTAAGTTAAAATAGAGAGGATATAGTGAGAACCAGAATTTATTGTGATATACGTCCTTAAGTTAAAATAGAGAGGATATAGTGAGAACTAGAGTTTATTGTGATATACGTCTTTAAGTTAAAATAGAGAGGATATTGTGAGAACCAGAGTTTATTGTGATATACGTCCTTAAGTTAAAATAGAGAGGATATAGTGAGAACCAGAGTTTATTGTGATATACGTCCTTAAGTTAAAATAGAGAGGATATAGTGAGAACTAGAGTTTATTGTGATATACGTCCTTAAGTTAAAATAGAGAGGATATAGTGAGAACTAGAGTTTATTGTGATATACGTCCTTAAGTTAAAATAGAGAGGATATAGTGAGAACTAGAGTTTATTGTGATATACGTCCTTAAGTTAAAATAGAGAGGATATAGTGAGAACCAGAATTTATTGTGATATACGTCCTTAAGTTAAAATAGAGAGGATATAGTGAGAACTAGAGTTTATTGTGATATACGTCTTTAAGTTAAAATAGAGAGGATATAGTGAGAACCAGAGTTTATTGTGATATACGTCCTTAAGTTAAAATAGAGAGGATATAGTGAGAACCAGAGTTTATTGTGATATACGTCCTTAAGTTAAAATAGAGAGGATATAGTGAGAACTAGAGTTTATTGTGATATACGTCCTTAAGTTAAAATAGAGAGGATATAGTGAGAACTAGAGTTTATTGTGATATACGTCCTTAAGTTAAAATAGAGAGGATATAGTGAGAACTAGAGTTTATTGTGATATACGTCTTTAAGTTAAAATAGAGAGGATATAGTGAGAACCAGAGTTTATTGTGATATACGTCCTTAAGTTAAAATAGAGAGGATATAGTGAGAACCAGAGTTTATTGTGATATACGTCCTTAAGTTAAAATAGAGAGGATATAGTGAGAACTAGAGTTTATTGTGATATACGTCCTTAAGTTAAAATAGAGAGGATATAGTGAGAACTAGAGTTTATTGTGATATACGTCCTTAAGTTAAAATAGAGAGGATATAGTGAGAACTAGAGTTTATTGTGATATACGTCCTTAAGTTAAAATAGAGAGGATATAGTGAGAACTAGAGTTTATTGTGATATACGTCCTTAAGTTAAAATAGAGGGGATATAGTGAGAACTAGAGTTTATTGTGATATACGTCCTTAAGTTAAAATAGAGAGGATATAGTGAGAACTAGAGTTTATTGTGATATACGTCCTTAAGTTAAAATAGAGGGGATATAGTGAGAACTAGAGTTTATTGTGATATACGTCCTTAAGTTAAAATAGAGGGGATATAGTGAGAACTAGAGTTTATTGTGATATACGTCCTTAAGTTAAAATAGAGAGGATATAGTGAGAACTAGAGATTATTGTGATATACGTCTTTAAGTTAAAATAGAGAGGATATAGTGAGAACCAGAGTTTATTGTGATATATGTCCTTAAGATTGACAAGGTGTACATCTAGAATCTTCTACCACCATTAAAGCTCGAAAAGTCGCCATATAACCCCGTCCGTTTGAGCAACGTTAAACCACAGAGATGAAAAAGTCCATTTAAAAATAAGTATATAAGCATGATTTTATTCCATTTTTTGTAACAGATGATGGTGATCTTACCTTCTCTGCCCTCTCCCTGGGAGACTACACGGGGGTCAACATATTCAGGCCGTCGCCCAAGAAACCATGATGTGAATTTCTGCAAAGTGGATGAGGATTCAGGAACAAACATTGGCAATCTTCGTTTATGTCTGAAAAAGAGAATAATTATTCAACTTTTTGATCAACCCTTCATAATACTGATGTTACAATATCTAAGAAGAAAGAAGACAAAAAGTGAGTGATGTTATACTTCGATATCAATAATGCAGAATCCACATGTTCTGTCTAACCCTAATGAAGATATGTTAGAAGAGAGAAGGCACTACTGTGATTGAGCTTATCCCATATTTAGTTTAACATTTTGATCAACCCTCATGGTAATGAAGTTACAATATTTCAGAAGAAAGGAGGTGACATCCTGCTTTATTACAATCAAGGTTGGGAGGTAATGGTAATCCCATATTTTGTTTAACTTTTGATCAATCCTCAAAGTCGTTATGTTACAGTATTTTGGGACAAAGAAGACAAATCTTGCTTAATAGCTAATAAACCAGGGTGGGGACTTGGGAGTCCCATTTGTTTGTAACCCTCATACTGATGAATTTTGTTTTAATCTCGCATTGCTGTCAAAGTGCAATTCAAGAAGTTTCTGGTGATGATTCTTTTTGTTAAAAACGTGGTTTCTCTTAAATTGATGGTTTACTTAACTGCTTGAAATAAATTACCATGACAGGATATTTGAAATTAAAATGTATTTTAACCAGAATGTGTGACATGATGGTTTATATGTGTTGATGGCCAACATACAATCTCTCAAAAGAAACGTCTGGTATTTGGGGTAATTATGGCACACTTGTGTACGATACTTAGGGAGCAAATGTCAGAACAATAGGCAGTGCCACAATTATTTCTTAAGAAATTAAGTAAATGACATCGAAGGTAAAAAATTGATGTAACTATCTTCACCTGTAGCTTAAGAAATTACTTGTGTTTTGTATCGAGGGCAATAAAAAGAAATTATTTATTACAATATTGACATTGATACCAAAAGAAGTAGTTGATAAAAAAACGAATTTATTATACAGTAACTAAGATAACAAGAGGGCCACACAAGAGGGCCACATTGGCCCTTTATCGCTCACCTGAGAACAAAGGCCAATAATCAATGACCTTAGTGAGGTAATATAGTTTCCATCTCGTAAAACTCATTTTTACGTAGATTTTGAGATCAAAACCAACAATGAAGGTATAATTCTGTTAAACAAGCTAAAACGTAGCAAATTTTCTAATCCAAGGGTCCATAACTCTTGAAGTTGTGGTCCGATTCCACCCATAACATAACTTGTCCAAAACCATAAGGTCATACACATTCATTGTAAATATGATTAGGATCGGTGAATAAATGAAGGCGCTAGAGTGTAAACAAGCTAAAATATAGCAAATTTGCTAAGTCAAGGGCCCATAACTCTTAAAGATGTGGTCCGATTCCGCCCATAATAGAACTTGTTCAAGATCTTTTGGTTATACTCATTTACTGAAAATATTATTAGGATCGGTGTATAAATGAAGGCGCTAGTGTGTAAACAAGCTAAAATATAGCAAATTTTCAAAATCAAGGGCCCATAACTCTTGAAGTTTGAGTCTGATTCCGTCCATAATCGAACTTGTCCAAGATCTTTTGGTTATACACATTTACTGAAAATATTATTAGGATCGGTGAATAAATGTAGGTGCTAGAGTGTAAATAAGCTAAAATATAGCAAATTTTCAAAATCAAGGGTCCATAACTCTTGAAGTTTGAGTCCGATTCCGCCCATAATCGAACTTGTCCAAGATCTTTTGGTTATACACATTTACTGAAAATATGATTAGGATTGGTGAATAAATGAATGTGCCAGAGTGTAAACAAACTCAAATATAGCAAATTTTCTAAGTCAAGGGCCCATAACTCTTGAAGTTCTGGTCCGATATTGCCCATAATCGAACTTGTCCAAGATCTTTTAGTTATATACATTTACTGAAAATATTATTAGAATTGGTGAATAAATGAAGGCGCTAGAGTGTAAACAAGCTAAATATAGCAAATTTTGTAATTCAAGGGCCCATAACTCCAGAAGTTATTATCAGATTGTGAGCAAGTTTAATCAAGATTCGTAAAGAGCTGCAGTTGCTAGAGTGTAAACAAACTAATTGTGGACGGACGACGGACATTCACCGATCCTAAAAGCTCACCTGATGAATCACCTGAGAGTCATCAGCTGGGCTCAATGAATATTGATGTATAAGTGCAGATAGGTCTTGATGAAAATAGGCATAGTTTGAACATGAAACAAACGAGTGGGCTAGCTGCTATAATTTTTAGTTTGTCTCTTGATGGTTTTATAAGTGCTTGAAATAGCCATGACAGGAAATTTGAAATTAGAATGTACTAAATCGACCAAAATGTGTGACAGGATGGTTTACATGTCTTGATTTCACTGAGAGGTCTGGCTCAATAAATAAAAGGGTTGCTAAGAAAGTTTTTTCTCTACATCTTATATATAAGGTCTGTTCACAGAGATCTGACCTATCAAATAAGTGGGCACTGAGATTTTTTTTCACAAGTTATAAAAGGCCTGTTTTTCAGAGATCTGGCACATTAAATAAGAGGTTTGCTAATAAGTTTTTCTGTGCATGTTTATAGTTATAAAAGGTCTGTTCAAAGAGATCTTCTTAAGAAAGTTTTTGCTTCAACAAAATAAATAAAGATTAGTGTTTCTAAGAAAATCATTAAGATTTAAAACTTTGAAAATGATTGATTTAACAAGGATTGCTCAGAAAAGAGATTTTTACTAGAATTGACCACTTGATTCAAAGTTTTAAAGCTATTGTGAATCAAATCGAAATATCTTTATGTTTCCATAACATTCTGTGTTTCTACAGAGTGGTTTTGCATTTGTGTTAAGCTTGAACACTGATGATTGCTGATGGCTGAGTAACTTTGTAAAATAAGGTGAAATTATTCTTTGCATAATTACATTATGATATTTCCTAGGAGTCTAATTTTACTTTCTATTTAGTACAGCAAGAAATGATAAAAAATAAACCTGAAATATAATGCAGCCCTGTCTCATTTAATGACTTATCCCAAGTGTTGACTTCAGAACAAAATCACATTTGAACACAGCGTGTCAATCTAATTTACATTGACAGTGTGCTCCTAGCCTTAGTTAATTGATAATTAGAAACAAAACACTAGATATAATTATATTCCAAGGCTATAACCATTGTCAACAAGTATTTGCAAATCTAACAACTGCAATATTACTTAAACTAATTGGTCTCTGAGCACTAACATAAAATGGAATAAAATTTATTTCATGTCAAATGTCATGTTTCACCGGTGAGATTAAATCTCCACAATTATCAATTCAACAAAACAGAAGAGAAAGCAATTAAAAAAACACTTCTTTGATCAAATAAAATTACAATTTGAGGCTTTAAATAATTCGGTTAATTAGCCTTAATACAGGCAATCTATAATGAAACAAGTGAAATGCATTTTAATATGTTTACTTTTAGAATATGCCAATAGCACATGCAATATTTCTGTTTTAGAATCATGGATGTTACATAAAAATGTGAGACTTTAAGTACAGTTTAGTGAAAAAATATTTTAAAAACCTGTAAAGGTTCAAAATATGAAATTTTACGCAGCAGTTTTACTGATTGAAATTGATTAGCAAAATCACACAAGATGTTCATCATATGATGATTAATCAACCATTATTGAAACAGTTCATGACAGTCTGCAGTTAAATATAACAAGATTTCTTGCGACATTTCACCTGCTAACACTTGCGTTAAATGAATTTGCATACTGCTGTACTTATAATGATTGTCTTTGGTCTCATAAATAAATATATTTGTCTTCACTAGGATGTGAACATATTTTGATCTTGCCATATTTCAAGTACCACAGTCTGTCTGGTCTGGTCTAGTCTGTCTGTCTGATTGTTTCTATGTCACTATATGTGTCTATTTGTCTGTGTGTATGTTCGTCATTTATTAAAGAAGTGAATATAACATTTAAGTAATCCTGGATTTTTCATATTATATCTGGGTAACCATATTAATTTCTGCCATTTTCCCGTAACACTTTTTTTTTTTCATTTTATAAGACATTTTATATGACATTTTATATGTCATTGTATAAATCTCATAATGTCTAAGTTTGATATAGATAAGTTTATTATATATAATTATAATTAACTCTATATATATTTACTTCCTGTCAGGGAATAATTTGTCAGGGAAACAAAAAATATAAGTTCAACATTTCTGGCCTTATAATGCATTTATTTCATATCAAATATCTAGTCACTTATTCGTGTCTCACCATTTTAAGTGAATGTAACTGTCATTGTAATTCCAAAGATCTTTTGAATCTAAGCAAAAGATAAGTTTTGATATCACATTCAATGTACGGTTTTAATTTTAAAATTCCAACATCAACTTTGACAGCGTAACAGTACATACCTAGACACGTTGACAGAATACATTTCTAGTTTCACATTGACATACAAAAAAATAGGATTTATATAAAGACCAGTGAACAGGCTACAATTAAGATTTACCTATAGTACAACCTCTCCAGAGTGGCCCTTTCTTGAGCAATATCCTTTCTTCAACAACGGTATGATTTTTCCTACTGCAGGATTTAACTATAAATTTAATCTGTCTAGAGCAAACAACAACCTCTCAACAACAACATAATTTACTTAACTCCCAAAGGTGTTGCTTTGGAGAGGTTGCACTGTATTTCAAACTGTAAATATTCACAAATTCACTTTACATGACTAACTGATATATCAATCTGCTAGAATCAACATGTTTTTGACATGATTGTTACAAGTTATCAGAATAAAGTATGTGTTCCCTAACATTTGATTCTACAGTTAAACTTAGTTCCACTATTCAAGTAGCTTTTGCCAAATTCAAATATGCCTCACTAGCTTTCACAAATACATATAAACAACAATGAATTTTACCTTGGAAAGGAGGAAAACTATACCTGATTAAACAATGAAAGTGTTTGATTTTGTTGATTTTTAATTTCTGATTTATCTCCCTTTCATAGAAATGAAATAATAGTTCCTTATTAAAATTTACAAGTTGCTTCCAATATTAATTTTATATACCCGTTTGAAAAAAACGGGTCGCATTATGGGAACACCCATGGCGTGCAGGTGGGCAGGCTGGCGGCATCCACAACAGTTCCCGCTCTCTAATTCAAACAGTTTTATTCAAGTCCTCACCAAATTTCATGTAAATGTTTATGGCCATGAGATCTCAGTCAAGTTCGATAACCAGCCCAATAGGTCCAGGCACTACTGAGTTATGCCCCTTGACACTGAAAAATGAATTTTGACGGGCGTATTTTGTGACCTGGCACTCTTGTTTGAATTAGGCAGTAAATTGACTACAACATCATGATAGATAAAATTTAAGATGTAGCAATAAAAAAAAATTACATAAATTCAGGGAGTTGAGCAAAATAAAACCATAAAAGAACCCAAGTTATGTAATCGTTTGTCAAGTTAGTTTTACCATTTACTTTTCAATGATATATGCCATGTATCTCGTATATGTGTATTTAAGTGTAGTAAACTACAAAAGTGGTAAATTTGTCTCAGAATTAAAGTTATTGTGGCTTCTCGTAAGAAATAAATCTCACACAATATTGAGCAACAAAAGATAGATTTGATAAAAAAGCCATTATTTTGCCCTTAAAGTATTTTCTTGCAACAAGATTACAAACTAAAATTCCATGAATAGATTCAATGGTGGACAATCAAATTTCTAAAGACAAAATGTTTTTATTGAGACAAAAAGCAAATAAATGTCAACCTTCAAAATTTTCTTGAATATTTTCCTTTTAATAGAACAAGAGGCCCTATATCACTCACCAGATAAAATGACTTTAATCATCATGAGCCTTTGAAAATTAAGTGACCCTGGGCGGGCCAATTTTGCCCTATGGCAATAATTTAAACAAACTTCATAGATTTCCACCAGACAATGCTATACATACCAAATATGTAAGCCCTATAGGCCTTGAGGTTTTGGACAAGAAGATTTTCTTGTTTTCCTATATAAGCCTATATAAATCATGTGAACCCCAGGGCGGGGCTAATTTTGACCCCAGGGCAATAATTTGAACAAACTTGTTAGAGGTCCACTAGATAATACAGAGCCACAGGTAACAAATTACTACCCTAGGGTAAAATTTGGACTTTGGAAAGCGTTTAGTGATTTGGCTATGGTGATTTGTCTGTATTTCATGTTTAAGCTTATTGGAAGTACCATTTTGAAAGAATGTCGAGAACCAGACTAAAAAACTAGTCTGGTTTTCGTGTTAATCAATATTTAGTATGCTTTTGTAAGAATGACGAGAACCAGACTATCGCAATATTTCGAAGCAATTAAGAACAATTTTTTTTAACTATGAATACTATTTGAGATATTTTTCTTGAAAAGCAGTAGCTTGTATATCTTATATCAGTGTCCGACAAATTTTTTTCTATTCTTGTTGCCCACTGGGCAACCAAAATTTTGAACTGGTTGCCCGGAACTTTTAGCTCAATTTTTTATCGCACATGTATTTCTGTATATTTTGCAATTACACTGAAACTGAACAGCCAATCAAGTGACCTTTGATCTACTTAATGTAGATATAATACATGTACTTATTAACATGTTTTGATTCAAGTATGCTGATGACCAGCATATAATATGTATACAAAGTCTATCATCAAACATCTCGTGTATTTGCTATGGAAATTCGTCAAATAAAGATCGTCAGTGCGTTTGATCAACCTACATGGCATAGTATTTCATTCTTATGCGCATGCCGCCAACAGAGGCGACAAAAAATACGCCCATCAAATACAACGAAATTCTTAATAGTTTTTAAGTTTTTCGCACGTTAGCCGCCATGTTGCTAATGACTCAGCTAAACGGTTCCCATTCTCGCGAGTAACAATTTTATCGAAGCCGGTAAGCAGTAAGCACATGGCTCTAAAAATAGAATTTTAGTCAAAGACGTTGCACGACGATAAAATCCGAGGATTTCGGATATTTTTCATAATAAGGCGGAGTTAAATCTTCGATATCGTATAGAGTGTAGTACAGTGATTGACAGCTGTGGGCGGTCTTTAATGAACAGAAGCGTGTCAGTTTATTATGTTGATTGGGATTAACAAACAACTTAAGTGAGAGCCGTAGGCGATGTTTGATGATCCTTAGCGGAAAACCAATATAGCGTGTCGGTTTATGATGTTAATTGGGGTTATATATACAACTTTAGTATTGATCGAGCTGCTGATGTCTGCTATTTCCGGGCAATTGGTCCTTTGATTTTATGGTAGCCCGGCGGGCTGATCTGAAATATTTTTGGTTTCCCGACCGAAAATTCTAGTTGCCCGCGGGCACCGGGCAAAGGATTTGTCGGACACTGACTTATATAATGTTTAATACCTAAACAAAAATAAGGAAAACAAATTCCTGGAGGTCTATTTTTAGACTTCCATCTTGTTTATTTTTAGCCTTTATGGAAGCAGTATGCGGGGGCAAAGCAATAATACCGTTGAATACCACTGTACATAAACCGTGACATACAAGTTTCAAGGCCAATTTTGACCCCAGAGAAACTTGTTAGTGGTCCACTATAGACAATATGCTACATACCAAATATCTTAGCTCTAGGCCATGCGGTTTCGGACAAAAATATTTTAAAAATTTTCCTATATTAGCCTATATAAAATAGATGAGCCCTGGGGCAGAGCCAATTTTGACCCTAGGGCAATATTTGAACCCCAGGGCCATAATTTGAACAAACTTGGTAGAGGTCCACTAGACAATGCTACATCCGAAATATCTAAGCTCAGTAAGCCCTATGGTTTCAGACAAGAAGATTTGTTTAATTTTCCTATATAAAACAGAGTAAACCCCGGGGTGGGGCCAATTTTGACACAGGAGGGGACTCAATTTAATATATATTTAGGTTTGTCCGTCCATCTGTCTGTCCACTTCAAATTGGATCCTGCAATAACTTAAACACTATTTAAGCTAGGTTAATGAAACTTAGTATGCGAATTAGCATCAATGTGGAGATTATGCACATCATTTTGTTTTTCCCTCAGGTAAAAATTGTGGTTACTATGGTAACAGAAAGTCAAAAGATGGTTGCAAAACCATGATCCATTGATACAGGGTGTCCACAATTTAAGTAAAGCAAAATTCCCTGACTTTTCCCTGACTAAAATCAAATTTCCCTGACTAAAATGTTTGTATTTTACGCTTAAGTACTGACATCTGTTGGTCCCCTCCTCCCATACAGCCAATAATTTTCACCTTTTACTTTACCAACTGTTATTGTATTACTCTTTTGTACATATATTTAATCTTGATTGTTCAGAGGTTTGTTTTTCCTTATTTTTTATTTCTATTATTCTTTTTCAACATACATACATGTATATGTATGTTTAAACAAATATTGATTCTATCAGATGAGTGTTTGCTATTAAATACATGCCATTATAATACATGGAAATCTGTTGGCCTCCTCCTCCCCTTCAGCAAACCCTTACCACCTTTTTACTATCAATCTGTCATTTCATTACTAATTATTTATCTAATTTATTTTTAAGAGCTTATCTTTGATTTTATTGTCTGCAATTCTATTTCTATATATTATGCACATGTATTTACATAGGCAAGCAATAACTGTTCAAAGTGGTGCTCATGAAAATAAATTCATGCCAAAATGGATAAAGCAACAAGCTATAATCTAATAAGATATTTATATAAAAAAAGTATCTGCAAAAATGAAATTGATGTAAGTCTTGTTAGTCACTTTAAAATTCAATGATATAAGTCTTCTTATATATTTGTATTTTGAAGTGCCTTTTCTCACTTTCGTTTTCAAGTAACGCTGATGAAGAGATATAAATCTTATCAGAATAGCTTTTTTTATTTTGTCCATCATTGGCATGCTAATCCACAATATGCTACAACTCATAGAATAACTGGTCAATCATATAAAAACTAATATGAAATTTGTCTAATACAAGCAAAGAAGAATGTTTTAGCTATCACATATTTTAACATGCATGCATATAGTTTGTACAGTTACAGAGAGCTTAACATATAGCTCTTATAATATTACATTATTTAAGCAATCCATGCATATGCTAAGTAATTAAATGTATAAATATCAGTTACAAATGTTGACTTCTAATAACTTGTAGAAATTAAGTGAAAGTAAAGTTGAAATTCTTAATAAGCATGACAAAATATTAAGTGCTACAAAACAAAGAACCCATAGCCGTAAGTATTGAAAATGAGAAGAATTACACTATTTTCTTAAGTAGGGTATACATATATTGATTTGTGGTGCAAAATGTTACACAAGACAGATGCATGCACAATCTTGCAGTACAGTTTACATTTCCTTCATAATAATAATATTATTATTACATTAAAGAAACTGCCTTAGCCTTTATTCTTCATGTTTTATCATTCATAGATTTGGCATTTCAAAATTCCCTGACTAAAAATTTCCCTGACTTTTTCTTAAATTCCAAAATTCCCTGACAATTCCCTGACCTTGAAAAAAATATATTTTCCCTGACTTTTTCCCTGACCGTGGACACCCTGTGATAACTTCAGTAACATTCAAGCTAAGTTGATGAAACTTGGCATGTGACATTGTTGCATTAATTTGTGTTATTAATAGGCTATGGGCTACTGGGCGAACCCCCCCCCCCGGAGGCATTTTTGTAGACACCATTTTTTTGAAAGCTCAATGCCTGCTGATCATTTTTCCAGTGTCTACAATCTGTGCGTTGGGGCGTTTGTGAACTACAGCATGCTAATTACCGTTACCGAAAAATACGTTTGACAATAATTTTATTTTGTTAGAAGTCTTATTCTAGATATTTTCATTAATTCATCAATTTGAACAATTCCTTTGACCATAATAAGTTAGCAACGGCTTAACTTGTCGATCAAATGCATGTTTTTCACTTTATTGCACTATATATGCTCTGTAATTTACGTTACCCTGCGTTACCCTAAAATGACAAGGAAATGACAGTTGTATATGTTAAATTAACACAAAAGCAGTCGTAAACAATGTTTCCTTTTCATATTAGGCAAATACTACCACATGTTCATGTTTTTCTTTCATTGAAAGCTCGTTTATGTCTTTATTTTACGTAAAATATGTTACATATAAAAATATATGTGTTACATGGAAATCATTAATTTATATTACTGTGATCACATGCTATGATCAAATAGGTATACAGTAATAGGTAATCATGATGCATTCATTAATTCCCATAACTGGAAAACATTTCTAGTTACAAATATTGTAAAGTTTGACTGGGATAATAGTAGTTTACGTTACATAACGTTACCTTTATCACGATAAGTACTTAACACGCTTTACAATGCATAAACATTGATTTGATATACAAAATGTTTACACTTGATTACTGGCAATACGTACATGTAAATTAACATTCCAACTTTTTTAATTCATCACTGATTGTGTTTTACGTTACATGGTTTTATTTGTGTTACGTTTGAAATTATTCATAAACGAGTAACAACATTTCTATATAACTGTTATAAAATCATCATCGAATGTATTCTAAGAATATGTATCTATGAAACAATCAAATTTACAATGACAGCGACAGTGCAATAAACATTGTGCCATTGACACACATAAACACGTGTGTGTCATTTACGTTACCATTTGTTACATGATTATTTATATATATATATATACTTAAGTGCAATATTGTATGTTATGTCAGATTTCATTAGCTGTACATATTGTCATCAAGGTATTTTTGTTGTTCTGATGGCAAACGTTCACGAATTTCACAAATCCTCATCACTTTTCTGTTTCATAGACAGCATCGAGCATACTAATGAGCTCAATGCCGTTTTTATCATCAGTGTCTTCTGCGTCGCTAGCATTTGGCACAATATTATCCTCGTACCAGTTGTATTCCAGCATGTTGTCAGGACTGAATTTCCAATTTCATCCACTTTTAGAAGATCAAGATTGCCCTCTTTGCATGGGTCCAAATATACACCTTATAACTACCCGTAATACACTATTGAACATACGAGACGGGATCTGCAGGGAGTGAGTAAGCTCATGTCCATACCACTTAAAGCGTTCAGAACACAACCATGGCTTTGATACTTGTCATACCTCAGTTTATTGATGTCATTTTTTAATGACCAAACAACACACATACAAATGTCTCAATGGCACTGTAAAGTTAATCCGAACAAACATGCATGGTAAATTGGCTAATATTGTCATGTAATCTTCATTTATAGGAGCAAAGCTCCTATAGCTATACATTACTTTTTCTAATTACAATTACGTGACGCATATACATCCGCTTTGAAAAATAGTATAAGTATACATTGCAGACTTTGCAGTTTTGATAAAAGTTGGAGATATATGCAGGATTCTGTTTGTTTCCACCGTTTCATCATTAACTGTTGAGGTAACGAAATTCACTACATATTGAAAATAGTTTCATTCAGTAAAGTAGCGCTGGAACACTATATTGTCTCTGAGATTAGTGAGATTGCGTATTGACACATGATAGCTTTTCCTTGGTAATTGTGGTTAATTGGTCAAATGATGTACATCTGTACAGACTATAAATACTTGACATTCAAATTTTAATTCAAAATGATGATATAACACAGGCCTTTAAATGGTTTAACCATGGTTTTGTCTAACACATTTAAACTTTGCTCCAGACTGTAATCTCAGTGCTTTGAATCTCTGTTAGTGTGACTGTGATGCCATTACTATAAGACTGCTCAAAGATTAGCTTTATTGACTGTGTCTTATTGTCGTCATTAGATATGAAGCCCATCCGATTTCATGGAGTTATTGCTTTTTTTTTAACCTGAGAGCAAGAACGTTGGAGCTGCCAAACGTCATCGGCACTCATCTGATTTAATAGACTGTTTGTTGTCAGTGTCTGATATAAAGTCTACACGAGACGTTTTAGGCAACTGATAAGAAATCGCCTCAGCCACTTGCTCGAATGTGTCCGGAACTGCTATAAGACTCTGCAGTTACCCAATTAGGCATTACCATTAACAACATAGGATGCGCCTTCTGTAGAATGGCTAGTTGTTGGTTCTATTGGTGATTCAATATAAGGCACTTGACCTAGAAGAAATGACATCGACAGGTAAGCTTCAGGTCTATGTCATGTTGAACTGACAGGAGCATAAGCAGGCCAAATGCGTTACGTTCTGCTCGTATCTGAGTTATTTTATTATGCTGAAATACTCTGTGTGAAAGGTTGTGTTTCTTCAAATCTTGGCCGGGGTAATTGACCCTTCGATAAGGGCTTGTGCTCCTATAGAGCATGGTTTTAGTGTTTCCCAGATGTCACTTTGTCAAGAGAACCACTGGCACAATTCCGGAATTTATCATAAGTTCCGCGAGACCACTGTCGTTCATTACTTTACCTAAATGTATCGTAGATGGAGCATACGTGTGTGAAATACACCCGTTCTCATTATGACATTAGTGAATTTGTTCCGGAAACTGCCAAACCAATGAGTACGATTTCATGGCCACTGCTAGGTCACAGGTTACAATTGCATAATCATTGAAAAAAACAACATATCTATAAATTACTATGAAATTGTTAGACTAAATTAAATATTTATTTGATTAATGAAATTATTTATTTATTGACAATTGATTGCTTTGATTTGATTGATTGATATGAACATTTTATAATGAAATGGTTTTTTTTTTAAATTTATGCCTAAATGCCACTTTAGATTTTATAATGTCTGATGCAAAAAATATCAAGGTTTAGTTATACATGCACTTATGTTCATAGTTATATTTTGGTAACGCATGCGGTTA
Source organism: Lutraria lutraria (assembly GCA_964023205.1). NCBI lineage: Eukaryota > Metazoa > Mollusca > Bivalvia > Venerida > Mactridae > Lutraria > Lutraria lutraria. Next base: position 44,164,210 of record OZ026836.1, read on the forward strand.
ATAATATACACGTATTTTCTGCATTGTTGTGACCTTTTTTTCACCTTGTCAACATATAATACAATAGAGTACCATTTACTCATTAGATAGTGTTCTGCTCGATCCAGAAACAGTAAGTATATGATGATAATCGAATATTTTAGAGTATATGTGACCTTATTTCAGTGATATAATATTGGTAACGTAAATTATACCACATTTGATGATGAGTTTAACATTTCTACACTCTTGTTTACATTCTCTGTGCTTATAATCATAATTACAAAGCCTTTAACACAAATTATTTTGATCTCTTTGCGGTATTGTGTTAACTTTAAAATTTCAATTATGGTAACGCCCCAAAATGGCGGTAACGGAGTAAAGCCCCAACATCCAGATGGTAGACACTGGGATTTGGTAGGTCTTTCCATACCCTTTCAGAAAAACATACTGTAGAAAAATGCCTCCGGGGGGGGGGAGGGGGGGTGTATTGGTGCCCCATAGTCTATAATGCGCACCATTTGTTTTTTCCCCCATGTTAACATTATAGTTGCTAATTGCTATGGTAACTGAAATAGTCATATTATGGTCATGACATCTTGATCTTGTGATAACTTACATACTTTTTATGCTAGGTTGGTGAAATTTGGTACATGTATGTAAATAAGTGCATAAATAGATGTCAATATTGAGATAGTTTATGTTAGTACCTAAGCTTGGATATTCTTTGACTGGACAGTTTCAAATAATTTTAGGATTTCTCCAACCATGCAGTCATTGTCATGGCCCAACCATAAGCTACCTACACACAAAATTTCATCACAATATCTTAATCCTTAACAACAGCTCCGCGGTCGGAGACATTATAATGCCCCACAAACAGGGCCATGACACAGAGTTATCGCTAAAACGATTTTCACACTCCATGACATAGTGACCTTGATCTTTGACCTAGTGACCCCAATTTCAAAAGGGGTCATCTACTGTCCAAGGCAAATGCACCTGCAAGTATCAGACCCATCGGTCAATCCGTTGACGAGTTATCGATGGGAAACGATTTTCACACTCCATGTCACAGTGACTGTAATGTATACTAGTTGAGCTGTATCTCTGAGTATAAATCTTGCACTACAAGTATACTCTCCCCTCCAGGAAATGGTCCTGTTATGTCCATGGCAACACATTTCCAGGCCACCTCTGGTAGTTCTGTCGGTGTTACTGGTGTTTGATACGTTGAGTTTGTGGTTAATTGGCATTCATAACACGTTTTTATTAAATCTTCAACTTCTCTGTCAATATTTGGCCAATATACTTTTGTTCTTAGCATCTGCTTGGTTTTCACAATACCTTGATGTGTTTGATGAGCTAATTTTAATGTTTTCGCTCTTAATCCCTCAATGATAAGCTCCGCCCACTGTATAGATGCATGCCTCTTTGACATTTATGTTTATCAGAATAGATTTAGTAAGCTATCGAGAGTGTTGTTAATTTTATAGTACTCCAATAAAAACCTGTGATCATCAAGATACAAATATAACAGTGACCTTGGACCTAATGACCCCAATTTCAATAGGGGTCACCTAGTGTATGAGACCAATGCACTTGCGAAGTATAAGGCCAATCAGTCAATCCGTTGACAAGTTATCGATCGGAAACGATTTTCACACTCCATGTCACGGTGACCTTGACCTTTGACCTAGTGACCCCAATTTCAATATGGGTCACCTAGTGTCCAAGGCCAATGCACCTGTAAAATATCAGGCCCATCGGTGAATCCGTTGACGAGTTATGGATCGGAAACGATTTTCACACTCAATTGTCGCAGTGACCTTTGAACTAGTGACCCCAATTTAAATAGGGGTCATCTACTGTCCAAGGCCAATGTACCTGACAGACAGACAGACGGACGGACGGACGTACTCACTGAAGTGACGTTGTGGGGTGTCGCCTTGGATCTTCTTTTGATCTTCTGAACCCCACAAGCAACATTTTTGCACCCCATAAGCACAACTTTTCCCCACAACATCGGTTTGTACTTACTGGAACCCCATAATGACAACTTGTACTTACCCTAACCCCATAATGACACCTGGGTGAGTACGGACAGACAGACAGGCTAGCCAAAACAATATACCCCCTCTTCATCGAAGGGGGGCATAACTAAGTTATTCACCGGAAACTGATTTTCTATTTTTAGTAACAGTGACCTTCACCAAACTGACCCCAAATACAATTCTAAGCTAAGCTTTCATGCAAGGTCGCTTAATACCCAGTTTAGTCAAGATTAGTCATTCCAAAATAAAGTAATTGACCTGAAAGTGATTTCTATATTTAGTAACAGTAACCTTGACCCTACTGGCCCTTGATGCAATACAAAAGCATGGACTGGATGTAAGCTACCTACACACAAAATTTCATTGCAATATCTCAATCCTTACTTACCGTAAGTTATTGACCAGAAACTGATTTTCTATTTTTAGTAACAGAAACCTTGACCCTACTGGTCCTTGATGCAATTCAAAAGAATTGGACTGAATGTAAGCTACCTACACACAGAATTTCATTGCAATACCTTTATCCTTAATTAAGTTATTGACCTGAAACTGATTTTCTATTTTTAGAAATGGTGACCATGACCTGATTGATCCAAAATTCAATCCCAAGTTAGGTTTTGATGCAAGGATGCTAAACACCCACTTTTAGTCAACATTGGTCATTCTAAACTTAGATTAGTGAGTGGACACTGATTTTCTATTTTTAGTAACAGTGACCTTGACCCAACAGATCCCAAATACAATCCCAAGGAAGGTTTTCATTCAAGGATCCTACATACCCAGAGATAATTTTACATTTTGAAACAAGGAAGAGTTAATAATGTGATCACTAGGAGACATGTGTCTGTCAAGCGTCGATGTGCAGAAATTCCAACAACCGAAAACAAAACGTTTTTTATAAGGAACACTTTATGACTGAGGCTTTTCGACAAAGACAAGTAAGTTTTTAAAACATCTATCAGTCAGCCATTTATGTTTAAAATCACGTTTTTTAACATTTTGACCACTTAGTTGTTAGTGGCAGTTGTCTTAGTTGATGGTCAGTGCTTAGCCCATCATTTCAACAATTCACATCTGAACATTTTGATTTTTTGTCACCGAAGACGAGAAAATAAACAGTTAAACGTTTCGACGTTTTGAGCGAGTCTGTTACTAAAAATAGACTGCCAAGAGCAACCGACTGGTTTATCGAATTTCTTCCATTAGTGGGTACCACTTAAAATGCATTTATTAATCATGTCTCAAATACATTGTAAGTAAGCAAAAGATTTATTAAGCGATACGACATTAGTGATGAAAATTCGAGAATGCATTTTTATACGACATTAGTGATGAAAATATGAGAATGCATTTTTATGCACAGACATTTTAATATTTTGAGCTTTTGGACATTATAATGCGTGAAAAGCGCAAAACGCACATGTAAAATTATCCCTGATACCAAGTTTAGTCTAGATTGGTCAATCCGAACTTAAGTTATTGACTGGACACCGCCTGTTTGACGTCCGCCCACCAGCCCGCACACCCGTCCGCCAGCCATATTCGGCATGAAGTATAAATTCAGAAATATGAATATAAAGACTTAAGTATAATCTCAGAAATATGAACATAAAGACTAAGTATTGACTCAGAAATATGAACATACAGACTAAGTATTGACTCAGAAATATGAACATACAGACTAAGTATTGACTCAGAAAAATGAATATAAAGACTAAGTATTGACTCAGAAATATGAATATAAAGACTAAGTATTGACTCAGAAGCATGAACATACAGACTAAGTATTGACTCAGAAATATGAATATAAAGACTAAGTATTGACTCAGAAGCATGAACATACAAACTAAGTATTGACTCAGAAATATGAATATAAAGACTAAGTATTGACTCAGAAATATGAATATAAAGACTAAGTATTGACTCAGAAATATGAATATAAAGACTAAGTATTGACTCAGAAGCATGAACATACAGACTAAGTATTGACTCAGAAATATGAATATAAAGACTAAGTATTGACTCAGAAATATGAATATAAAGACTAAGTATTGACTCAGAAGCATGAACATACAGACTAAGTATTGACTCAGAAATATGAATATAAAGACTAAGTATTGACTCAGAAATATGAACAAACAGACTAAGTATTGACTCAGAAATATGAATATAAAGACTAAGTATTGACTCAGAAGCATGAGCATAAAGACTTAAGTATTGACCCAGAAATATTATTATAAAGACTTAAGTATAATCTCAGAAATATGAACATACAGACTAAGTATAGACTCAGAAATATGAACATACAGACTAAGTATAGACTCAGAAATATGAACATAAAGACTTAAGTATTGACTCAGAAATATGAACATACAGACTAAGTATAGACTCAGAAATATGAACATACAGACTAAGTATAATCTCAGAAATATGAACATACAGACTAAGTATAGACTCAGAAATATGAACATACAGACTAAGTATAGACTCAGAAGCATGAACATAAAGACTTAAGTATTGACTCAGAAATATGATTATGAAGACTTAAGTATAAACTCAGAAATATGAACATACAGACTAAGTATAAACTCAGAAATATGAACATAAAGACTTAAGTATTGACTCAGAAATATGAACATAAAGACTTAAGTATTGACTCAGAAATATGAACATAAAGACTTAAGTATAATCTCAGAAATATGAACATAAAAGACTTAAGTATTGACTCAGAAACATGAACATAAAGACTTAAGTATAAACTCAGAAATATGAACATAAAGACTAAGTATTGACTCAGAAGCATGAACATAAAGACTTAAGTATAATCTCAGAAATATGAACATAAAATACTTAAGTATTGACTCAGAAATATGAACATAAAGACTCAAGTATTGACTCAGAAATATGAACATAAAGACTTAAGTATTGACTCAGAAATATGAACATAAAGACTTAAGTATAATCTCAGAAATATGAACATAAAAGACTTAAGTATTGATTCAGAAATATGAACATAAAGACTTAAGTATTGACTCAGAAATATGAACATAAAGACGTTAGTTTTAACTCAGAAATTTGTATGAACATATACTGTAAACCAGGTTACTCTAATAACCACGAAACTCGCTAATTTAAAATGTGCGAAATAATTTCCTGGTTTACAGTAGACCTTATCAAAGTATAGATGTCAACCCAGAAATATGAACACCAAATTTATGGGGGTGAGTTTTTACCAACAAACTTTATCAAATATCATTGTAAGAACTATTTTCGTAAAATCGAGTTACCTCCGGGCCAGAGCCAATCTCACAGGGCCATAATTTGAACAAATTTGGTAGAGGTCCAGAAGACGATGCTGCACACCAAACATCTAAGCTCTAAGGCCCTGTGGTTTTGGACAAGAAGATTTTTGAAGTATTTCCTAGGTTGCCATGGCAACCAGAGTTTTAATGAATTAAAGTTTTTGAACAACTTTGGTAGAGCTTCATGCGATGAACATCCCTGTAAAGTTTCGTTGAAATTGGCCAACTACTTAAGAAGGAGATGCTGTTTAAAGCAATTGTTGACCCCAGATGACACATGTTAGAACTTGTCCTACTGACAAGGTTTGGCCAAGATAAAAAAAAACATGACATTTAGAGCTTTTACAAGATTTTTACCTAAGATTTGACCTGGTGACCCAGTTTTTGACCCCAGCTGACCCATGTTCAACCTTGGCCCACATATCATTGAGGCAAACATTCTGACAAGGTTTGGTGAAGATCCAATTAAAACTGTGACATCTACAGTGTTAACAAAACTTTACTAAGATTTGACCTGGTGACCTACTTATTGACCCCTGATGACCAATATTTGTACTTGACCATTATATCATTAAACAAACAAATTGACAAAGTTTGGTGAAGATCCAATTATAACTATGAAATCTACAGTGTTAACATGGTTTTTCATAAGATTTGACCTAGGGACCTAGTTTTTGACCCAAGATGACCCATGTTCGAACTCGTCCAAGATATTATGAAGACAAACATTCTGACAAGGTTTCATGATCATCCAATCAAAACAGTGACTTCCAGAGGGATCACAAGGTTTTCCAGCAATTTGCCCAAGTGACCTAGTTTTTTACCGGAAATGACCTTTTATCAAACTTGACCTACATATTATTAAAATAAACACTCTGACATAGTTTCATGAAGATCCAATTAAAACAGTGATTTCTAAAGTGTTCACAAGGTTTTCCCTTATTTGACCCTGGTGACCTAGTTTTTGACCCCAAATGGCCCAATATCGAACTCGTCCGAGATTTTATCGATATTAACATTCTGACCCAGTTTTGCTAAAATTGAGCTAAAAATATGGCCCCTAGTATGTTCACAAGGTAAAGTTTGATGACGCACAACGCCAGACATAGACTGATCAGAAAAGCTCACCCTGTCACTTTGCGACATGTGAGCTTAGAATATCAGGAACATTATAACCAAGTTTTGACAAAGTAGAATGATAAAGGTTCTATCCCTCGATACAACCCCAAGCCACGTTTACATAAACCCTTGCTACATACCAAGTTGGACATTTATAGGTCAATCTAAAATGTAATAAAATGAAAACAAATGTTCGCCATAGTCCTAAAACATCCTGACCGAGGAATACCCACACCAAATAACCAGCTTTTCAACTTTTGCTTAAAAATGGTGAATTACAATGTAATAACACATGAGATGATATAAGCTAACACTAACATTTATAATAATCAATTAGATTTTATTTAAGCTATACCTTCCTGGGGTTATAGGTATATGACAAACACCATATCCCCGTACGACTTCTGTACCAAACACATCGGGACCATAGCAATGAACCACTAGTTGAGGCCCTGAAATAAAATAATTGCACACAATTAACAAGAGGGCCAATATGGCAATCATTGTTTACTCATTAAAACATTGTTTTGAACTGGTGACCTAGTTTTTGACCCCAGATGACCCATGTTAGAACTTGTCCTACATATAGATAAGACAAACATTCTGACGAGGTTTGGTAAAGATCCAATCAAAACCATGATAACTACAGCATAGATAAGGTTTCTTAAGATTTGACCTCATGACCTAGTCTTTGACTCCAGATGACCCATGTTCGAATTTGTCTTACATATCATTGAGACAAACATTCTGACAAAGTTTGATGAAGATCCAATCAAAATTTGACATCTACAGTGTTAATAAGATTTTCCTAATATTTGACCTTGTGACCTAGTTTTTTACCCTAGGTGACACATATTTAAACTTTTGGCAAAGATCTAATTAAAACTGTGACATCCAGAGCTTTAACAAGGTTTTTACCTAAAATTTGACCTGGTGGCATAGTATTTGACCCCGGCTGACCCATGTTCAATCCCGACCCACATATCATTGAGGTAAACATTCTGACAAAGTTTGGTGAAGATTTAATCATAACTGTGAAATCTACAGTGTTAAGATGGTTTTTCATACGATTTGACCAAGCGACCTAGTTTTTTACCCCAGATGACCCATGTTCGAACTTGTGTAAGATATTTACTGAGGTTTCATGATGATCCAACATAACAATGACTTCTAGAGTGTTCACAATGTTTTCTAGTGACCTAGTTTTTGACTACACATCATTGAAATAAACTTTCTGACAAAGTTTCATGAAGATCCAATCAAAACAGTGATTTCTGGAGTGTTCACAAGGTTTTCCCTTATTTGGTCCTAATGACCTAGTTTTTGACCCCAAATGACCCATTATCGAACTCGTCCGAGATTTTGTCGATATTAACATTCTGACCCATTTTGTGAAAATTGAGCTAAAAATGTGGCCCCTAGTAAAGTTCAACGGCGCACGATGCCAGACGAAGACTGATCACAAATTTTAGCTCACCCTGAGCACAAGTGCTCATGTGAGCTAAAAATCAGTACAACAGCTTCTGGATTGTCCAAAGATGTTCCATACATTTGAAATAGAATGAAATATATCTTTTCAGACAAGATGATAAAACAGTTATAAAACTTAGGGTCTGGCATAAGGTTGGTCATCATTATCTGCTGTCGATTATCAAGCAAGTAATAATACTTTTTATTATAGTTAAACAGAACTGAGAGTATGCCTTCTTATTGACAGTATTCGAATAAGTACTTGGACAATTGGCATATTTAGATAATTTTGATCAAATTCTCAAGGCCTGATGATGTTTCATCATTTTATAAATATGCATGTACTAGGCAACTTAGTGAATTTAGGGGTAGGAGCTGATTTGGGCCTGAATCCCTATCTGAAAGTACCTGTATATTTCTCCCCCAATAGTCACAAACAATTATGAATTATCCTTTCAGTTTTATAATAAATGTTGTCAGAGACATGTATATTTTGGTTAAGTCAGAGGCAAATTGTGAATTACATTTAAATATTTGCGGTCACATTCAAAATCCTTAACAGGAGAATCCCTTACTTTCTGAAATCTAGTTAAGGTATCGGGAGTGGATGTCTGGTGATATCAAATATCTATTTTTAGTAGCAGTGACCTAGATATTTGACCTATTGACCCCAAATGCAATCCCACTTTAGGTAATCCCCTAAGCTGTCTATACACAAACTTTCAATCCCACTCTAGGTTATCCCCTAAGCTGTCCATACACTAATTTTCATTGAAATCCTTCATCCTTAACTGAAAGTTATCATCCGGAAACCAAGTTTCTATTTTTAGTAAGAGTGACCTAGATATTTGACCTATTGACCTCAAATGCAATTCTACTCTAGGTTATCCCCTAAGCTGTCCATATACCAACTTTCATTGAAATCCGTCATCCCTAGCTGAAGTTATCATCCGGAAACCAAATTTCTATTTTTAGTTTCAGTGACCTAGATATTTGACCTATTGAGCTCAAATGCAATCCCTCTCTAGGTTATCCCCTAATCTATCCATATACCAACTTTCATAGAAATCAAGCACCTTAACTGAATTTATCATCCGGAAACCAAAATTTTCTATTTTTAGCAACAATGACCTAGATATTTGACCTATTGACCCCAAATGCAATCCCTCAAACCCTCTATCACCCAAACCCAATTTGTTTGTACGGACTGACGGACAGACTGACGGACGGAGTGACGACGCCTAACACTCTAGTCCCCTCCGGTACGGCAGGGGACTAATAACCCCAATTAACAGCATAAACTTTAAGGATCATCAAACATCGCCTAAGGCTCTCAAGTTCTTTGTTAAAGCCCCATTAGCTTTTTGCTATAAAAATATATATGCAAAAAACAAGCAATTGCTGATATTATCCCAAGATAATTATTACCAACGAAACGAGCCATTTTTCTTCTAAAAACACTTGTTTCGCTGTGAATTTTGCTTTTGTAAACTTGAAATATATAGAGCGTGTGACGTCACTTTATGCCGTGTGCATAATATGACAGCGGGAAAACACAGCTGTTCTATAAATAGTTTTTTTTCAATGATCCTCTGTTATGGGACAAATAGAAACTATTACGACCGATAAATTTATATGCTAATGGGACTTTAATCCAAATCAACTTAATTAACTGACATGCTTCTGTTCATTAAAAACCGCCCACAGCTGTCAATCACTGTACTACACTCTATACGATATCGAAGATTTAACACCGCCTTATTATGAAAAATATACGAAATCCTCAGATTTTATCGCCGTGTAACGTCATTGACTAAAATTCTATTATAAGAGCCATATGCTTACTGCTTACCGGCAAGAATGGGAACCGTTTAACTGAGTCATTAGCAACATGGCGGCTAATGTGCGAAAAACTTATAAACTTTTAAGAATTTCGTTGTATTTGATGAGCGTTTTATTTTTGGCACCTCTGTTTGCGGCATGTGCAGAAGAATGAAATACTATGTCAGGCAGGTTGATCAAATGCACTGACGATCTTTATTTGACGAATTTCCATAGCAAATACACAAGATGTTTGATGAGTGTGACTTTTTATATACATCAGTACATGTATTATGTTTATGTCAATAAAATATTTTGACTTGTGTGACCTGATTTCGTATAATAAAAGAGATAATAAACAGACTCTACAAATTGCTCACTACAATAATTTCTCTTTCAGACTGTCAGTGAACGATTCAGATGATGAAGAAAACTGCTCACCGAGAGGCAGGACAGTTTTGTGTTTCATTCTGTTTTAATAGTTTCAAAAACATTTGCTTTATTTAATGTTTCTGTTGGCCTTGACACTTGCCAAGTCATGGTTATAGACATTTGTATACATATTATATGCTGGTCATTAGAATACTTGAACAGTGTGGCAACTGATCGGGGTTATAATCAAAACATGTTAATAAGTACATGTATTATATCTTCACTAAGTAGATCAAAGGTCACTTGATTGGCTATTCAGTTTCAGTGTAATTGCAAAATACGCAGAAATATATCGCGTGCGATAAATCAAAGGCCAGAAGGCCTGAAATGAGATGAATTTTGTGATGCAGGGATATCTCTGAGTCGATACAAAATTTAAAACTGTATCAATAATTCTGTCCGAAACGAGGACCTAGTACTATTTATTTAATCAAATATTAAAGTTCAAGGATCATATTGCCTGTTTAACCCTTTACTTCATAGCCCCCTTAAGTCAATATACATTCTGTATACTAATAGTGAATCAGATAAACTGGTGACATTTTTGTAACTGTTGGATAAATATTAAAAGAAATAAAGGGGAACAAAAATTGCAAAAAAATCTGTAAGCTTATTTTCGCCTTTTCTGATTTTTTTCTATTGGCACCTGGTCATTTTATCACTTCATTGTAATGCTAAATCAAAGCGCTGATAGCGCTGGAAGAACAGGATTTGATCCTGAGGTTAGGCAGTTGTATTATCAGCAACAGAGTGCCACACACACAGCCACGACTCTGGTCCATTGGTTTATTATTTATCACTGAAAATAATAGTAATTTATTTACATGTTTTAGGCAGTTTGTTGATTATTGATATTGTTTTTATCAATTTTCATGAAAACTGCATATAATTTGGACTTTTCATGTAGATTTGTTTTTTATTTCATTGAAATACATTTTTTTAACACAACTATACTTTCTCTTTGATATATTAGCTAATTATTTGAAAAAAAAGATGTTCATATAAATAAAAAAATTATGTTACAATCGAGTATCGAACCTAGGACCTCTCACTCCGTAAGCGAGCATCCTTACCGCTGGACCACCAATCTCCATGCTATGTAGATGTTCGTTTTTTATATACATACAATCCGGCAAGAATTGTGATTGCGAACTCCACTAAATTATGCTTTGGACTGTAAAATCAATACTTAAATAAATAAATAAATGTGCAAAGGTGAAACTTGGCTCAGTGCCAGTGATTGATGGTGCACGTTCAGGAATTTATGTCCAGCAATCAAGGTCATCGTGACCCAGACAGAGTGTCTGATAAATGTGTCAAGTTCAAAGGATGTTTTTAAAACAATCAGAGGTTGAGAAAGTGTACCATAGTACAAAAACTTTGACCTAGTTGATTATAATTTGGCATGTTAAATGTGGTGGACTATGTTTTTTACTGATCTTCAATTGCAAGACCACCCACGTAGATTAAATGTTCAAATAGTAGCATGTGCCAGATAAAAAAATATTGGAAGGGGGGGGGGGTCATAAAACACCAAGCTGATGCATTAATTTGATAATTATATCAGGGGGCGCAACGTATTGTAGCAAAAGTTGATAATTAAGCGACGCTTTTGAGTATGTTAGTAAGATGGCGGACTAAATGTGATATTTTTGTGCAAAAATGGATACGTTTTCGGTAAGTTTGAACATTTTATTATATTACTGGATATAAAGTATATGCGCATCAGGTGGCCGCCCGTTTTAAGAAAGCTCACAACTTGAGTTCATGAACGTAGCTTTTGTGGTTTGGGAGCCAACTCCGGAACAATTTTCGAAGTTGGAAGTTGTGAATTGTCATCGCTGTGATTTCGCTTTTAAAATATATACTGTATACCTGTATATACTGGAAGTGTTCTGCCGACTTCCATTGATGTCTGCATCAATTAACACCAAATTCGTTATGTTTTCAATTGTTTTTCACGCGCAGTCGCGGCGAGTCTTTGTGACTTGAATTCTGTTTTACACCAAAGACGAGTAAAGCGGTCGTATATGACTTTTACTGCATCAAATTTGTTTAATGATACGGAATAAAGGATAATATTTACGTATGTTTCGACAAATCTCCTAGCATAATTGATGTCAAAAATGAACCGTGTGCTTGCAGACTTCTGTGTTCATAATACGTCGAGTGATCGGCACATGACTCGTTTTGTGTTTACATGGTATTTATAACACTGAATAATAGACGAAATATTTTTGTTCATGGAATATTGGAAATTATCATTTTTGGAACAAGAGGGCCATGATGGCCCTTTAAATGCTCACCAGGAGCAGGTCATTTGGAGATGAACATTGTTGAAGTTTTCTATACGAGTCCAAGTAAGATCAAGTCACCTATCTGGGCCGTTTTTCATCGCATGGCCATTATATGAACAGATTTAAAAGAGGTCCATAAGACAAAGTTAGATACCAAATATCGTAGCTCTAGGCCTTGTGGTTTCGGAGAAGAAGATTTTTTAAATTTTCCTATATAAAATAGAATAAACCCCAGGGTAGGGCTAATTTTGACCCCGGGGCCATAATTTGAAAAAACTTGGTAGAGGTCCACTAGACAATGCCACATACAAAATATCTAAGCTCTTAGGCCTTGCGGTTTTGGAGAAGAAGATTTTTTAAATTTTCCTATATAAGTCTATATAAATCAAGTGATCCCCGGGGCGGGGCCAATTTTAACCCTAGGGCAATAATTTGAACGAACTTGGTAAAGGTCCATTAGACAAAGCTAGATACCAAATATCTTAGCTCTAGCCCTTGTGGTTTCGGAGAAGAAGATTTTTTAAATTTTCCTATATAAAATAGAATAAACCCCAGGGTAGGGCCAATTTTGACCCCGGGGCCATATTTGAACAAACTTGGTAGAGGTCCACTAGACAATGCCACATACAAAATATCTAAGCTCTAGGCCTTGCGGTTTTGGAGAAGAAGATTTTTTTAATTTTCCTATATAAGTCTATATAAATCAAGTGACCCCCGGGGCGGGGCCAATTTTGACCCTAGGGCAATAATTTGAACAAACTTGGTAGAGGTCCACTAGACTATGCTACACACCAAATATCAAAGCTCTAGGCATTGTTGTTTCGGAGAAGATTTTTCAAATTTTCCTATATAAAATAGAATAAACCCAGGGCAGGGCCAATTTTGACCCCGGGGCCATAATTTGAACAAACTTGGTAGAGGTCCACTAGACTATGCTACACACCAAATATCAAAGCTCTAGGCATTGTTGTTTCGGAGAAGATTTTTCAAATTTTCCTATATAAAATAGAATAAACCCAGGGCAGGGCCAATTTTGACCCCGGGGCCATAATTTGAACAAACTTGGTAGAGGTCCACTAGACAATGCCACATACCAAATATCTAAGCTCTACTGGCCTTGCGGTTTTGGAGAAGAAGATTTTTTAAATTTCCTATATAAGTCTATGTAAAATCAAGTTACCCCCGGGGCGGAGCCAATTTTGACCCCAGGGGAATCATTTGAACAAACTTTGTAGAGTTCCATTAGACAATGCTACATACCAAATATCTCAGCTCTAGGCCCTGTGGTTTCGGACAAGAAGATTTTTTAAGTTTTTTCTATTTGTTGCCATAGCAACCAGAGTTTTTAATGAAATTTAATTTTTTGAACAACTTTGAAAGGGGACCACCCAAGGATCATTCCAGCAAAGTTTGGTTGCAATCGGCATAGCGGTGTAGGAGGAGATGTTGTTTTAAGAAACATGGACGCCACTTCACGACGAACGACGCACGATGGACGCAGGGCGATCACAAAAGCTTACCTTGAGCACATTCGTGCTCTGGTGAGCTAATAAAAAATCGGCAATATTTCGAAGGGAAAGGTATCTGTTTAGGTTGAACAACGAATTGATTTGATTGGTAGAGTCATATATTGTTCTTCCACCCACGAGAAGATTAAATCCGATATGGAAATTTGTCACACGTGTCAGCTGTAAAAACAATGCGGCACCATAAAACGCCAGGTGACATTAAAATTTGATAATGATTAGGGACCCATACTGTTAGCCAACTTAATCCCATTGATGACTGCAGATATTTTTGTTAATTGAATGAACTTGTCATGTATTTCTTTGTCATTGTTCGTTGAAATATATGCATTGATTATCAATTTCCTTGCTTTTACTTTCAGCAGCTGAAATACACACTTTTTATTAAACCTCGTGTCAAAATGATACCAGGTACTTTTGACTTGACCTATAGTAGATTTATACTAAGCTAAAAATAGAAAATCAATAATTGCGCAGTGCTTAATGCTCTGTTAGCGAGTTAGTATGTAAAACAACAATTACCAATGAAGTGTCCGATAGAGTGCGTATCCTAAACGCTAAAAATAGAAAATCGATATAGTAACAGCTTCTGTGGTATTTGCTTGGTGACTGTGTGTGGATGAGTGTTTATAGTAACAGCTTCTGTGGTATTTGCTTGGTGACTGTGTGTGGATGAGTGTTTATAGTAACAGCTTCTGTGGTATTTGCTTGGTGACTGTGTGTGGATGAGTGTTTGAAATGCGTGCAGTATCGCTCTGTTAGCATAGCGAGTAACGAAAAAGACCGAATAAGAACAACTATAACAAAACGTTATAGTTAGACGAATTACAAGAAGCATTGGTTTAAGTTTTTTGTATGAAGTTGCTTTTATTCATTCCTCCATTATGGAGAGTATAACACATTTACAAGTTATAGATAATACACATATTTTGACAATCATGAGTATTTGACAAATGAATACATTCATGTATAATTCATATGTACATGGTATTACCATACCATACATCAATGGAATAAAGTACACCCTAAATACTACCAAATCCACCATAGTCTGATATGATACAATCACATTAAACTTACATATGATGTTTCCGATATTATGCCACGTTAACATCATAGAACGATGCCTACATTACTTATTTGCGTTTCAACAACAGAGCAGACGAACAGATTCAGTCAAACAGGACAGGTAACGCGACGAATAGGCGGTCGAAATCACCATTAGCCAATCAAATGGCCAGGATTAGCCAAACTAATAATAGACAATACAGTAACTACTCGCAAACAGCTAATAAACAAATACTCGTAGGTATAATTCGTCTAGAAACATGTAGTACGAAGCGCTCCCTTAGATTACTATTGAGAGCAGTGCAGTGTTGAAATTCATAGTCTGCGTGATCACTATATGAGAAGAATTTACAAGTAAATTCATCTCATAAAAACTAAACCATAATTATATACTAAAATAAACCCACCGTACAATAAAGTGCATTGCAAGTAATTTGAATTAAATATTACATTTGATTGGTCTTCTATAAACCAATATCCCATGTAATTTACACATTTTTGAACAACAATAACTACTCTGTATCAGGGATGCTATATTACAGGGATGCTATTTTACAGGGATACGCAACGGACGGAAACTGGCTGAAAAACAGTGCCTAGGGATATTCAGGCGAGAGCGCATGCACATGCATTTACCGTTAATGTCGTTATCTAGCAGATAAAAGATGGGTCAAATATTCTCTTCAATCGGCTTAAATAAATGTTGTTTTTGCATAGAATCTTTTATATATTGATCTTAAAGTGTTATATATTTTACAGGTGTTGTAATTTTGTTTCTAAATATTAGTGGTTTTAAAGATTTCCAAGTTTTTGTGACGTGATAATTTGACCGAAATGGTCGCATAATAGAAAATGTCAGTTTTTTGCGACAGCTTTAGTACGTGAAGATATTCTTAATTTCACGATATTTGCCGTGGTTGAAGTGTGACATACTTCTATACTGGCGGCATAACTATATTTTCATGTTTTATTTTGTTATAATACATAATTTCGCGATCGATTATGACCCAGTTTTTACAATTTACAAAATGGAGGCCTGATCTGACGGGGAAAATATTGCACTTTTTGCGACATCATTTGTATGTGAAGATATACAACATATCAAAATTTTCTTCCATAGTTTGACACTTACACACGTCGATATTGGCGGCATGATAATATATTCATGCTTTTGTGAAAGAACACAATTTCGCGATTGATTATGACCCCATTTTTACGATTCAATTCAATGGCGGCCTGATCTGACGAGGAAAATATTTCACTTTTTGCAACACCATTTGTAAGTGAAGATATACTAAACATGAAAATTTTCTTCCATGTTTTGAGACTGACGTAGGTCGGTATTGACGGCATAACAATAATTTCAGGAATTATTTTGCTGTAATACCTTATTTCGCTCTCGATAATGATCCATTTTTACCGGTGCATAGCAAAACGAAAAAGCATCATATAAGCACTAAATTACATAGATTCTAGCGCAAACCAGAAACGGTGTAACCCGAATATATTATTTGGTATGCACATATTTTCACACCTATTATTCGAAATCGTCAATTCATAACAATGGCTGATTGAGAATCAACTGGCATGTGACAAACAATATGTACATCAATTCATACACGAAGCGTGTCAACAGTTAAATTTTTCAGATTGAGTGAAATCAAACAGATTATTCATGACTCGTACAACATTATATACATACATAATATGAAAACATTGCAGAATACGTGTATACATGCCTTTCCATACAGAAATATAAGATACAGATCAATTCTTTAAATATCTACTACATTTACAATTGTCAAGTCAAAGTCTTGAAATAACTAGAACTATCACTAAAGGTGATGAATACCCCCAGATGCGGCCTTGACACAGTTATTGTTACATTTTACAGAGGGAAATATAATGCATTTTCATTTTTTAATACCTGCAAATTGTTGCTTAGATATATCCTGACCATTTTCTAAATATAAATTATATAAAAAATAACAAAGGGCCATAACTCATTAAAATTTACTTGGACAAAACCTATTGTGGACATGCACAACTTGGCAAACTACTTATCACTTCTAAGAAGTTTCACTGAATTCCTGCATGTAGTTGCTGAGAAATGGTACGGGCAAAATTAACCTAATTGTATAAAACAAAGGGCCATAACTCAGTGAAAATTAATCCAAACAAAACCTGGTTATTGCATGCACAACTTGGCTAACTGTTTATAACTTCTGTGAAGTTTCATTGAATTCCTATGAGTAGTTACTGAGATATTGTATATACACTGTATAAAAAACAACAAAGGGCCATAACTCAGTGAAAATTTAACCAACCAAGACAAGCTTAATGCATGCACAACTAGGCTAACTACTTATCACTTCTGAGAAGTTTTATAGAATTCCTGGCAGTAGTCAATGAGAAATAGTCAGGACAAAATTTGCCTATTGTATACACTGTAGAAAAAAACAAAGGGCTTTAACTCAGTGAAAATCAATCCAAATGAAAAATGATTCAAGCATGCACAACTAGGCTAACTACTGATCACTTCTGTGAAGTTTCATTGAAATCCTGTGAGTAGTTGCTGAGAAATTGTCCGGACAAAATTTGCCTATCGTATATACTGTATAAAAACAACAAAGGGCTATAACTCAGTGATAATTAATCCGAACGAAAATTGCTTTAAGCATGCACAACTAGGCTTACTACTGATCACTTCTGTGAAGTTTCATTGAGATCCTGTGAGTAATTGCTGAGAAATTGTCCGGACAAAATTTGCCTATTGTATATACTGTATAAAAACAACAAAGGGGTATAACTCAGTGAAAATTAATCCGAACGAAAAATGCTTTAAGCTAGCACAACTAGGCTTACTACTGATCACTTCTGTGAAGTTTCATTGAAATCCTGTAAGTAATTGCTGAGAAATTGTCCGGACAAATTGTGTCTACAGACGCATGGACCGACCGACCGACCGACTGACCGGCCGACCGACCGTCAAGCGTAAATCCAATATAGCCCCCATATATTTCATATCTGGGGGTATAATGACGGTATTATTACGTACATTATAATGCTAACAGAATTCCAGTTATTCTATATCTGTTTATAATGAAGAGAGCAATGAAGAAACATTACTTTAATCTTATTCAATATTTATCTTTAATGATGGGTTAGTTGTAAAGTCGACCAAATTATGGTTTAAATTTATGCTAATCGCCACGAAGATTTCACTGTGATCTCAGGTTCTTGACTTGTTTTTTGTATTTGCTAAAATAATATCAGTTTTTCAACAATGATTAATTACTGTCATAATCAATATGATGTGAACATGTTGGTTTAAATTATGACATAAACTTTTATTGGTGGAACCCTGTTGTTTCCAATTAATGGTCACACACTGTGACCTAATGCATTCAAATGACATGTGCAGATGTGAAAACAATGTAGATTTATGAAACATAGACTACCCCATACTGTTTTCCATCCAAATTTATTGATTGTTTCCTTGTAATCAGTAAAGATCGTCACTGAGATTATGATTATGACTATACGAGGGCATATCTTACGCCATTTTGGCGGAAGATTAAAAGTTACAGATTAAGTCTTTAGCTAATAAAATTGATACGCTATAATAGAGACATACATTATGAAAAACAAAAGATCAATAACAAGATAAAGTTGTTCATTAATACAAATTTATACGAATCAAAATTTCAAATAACAAACCTTTCGCCATAAAATGTATGACGTACGTACATTTCTTTCGTACAAAACATTCATGATATATAGCATTTCTTTAAATAAAAGTTTAACCATGAACATTTCTTCTTCAGCTGATAAATAGAAAGAAGTTCAACAATACAAAATTAAATTTGGTCTTGAGTTGTTAAATCGAACAAAACTTTCATGATATAAATATTTGTTATACAAATTTAATTAAAATGTTTAGCATTCAATCGTACATTTTTTCATAATATAAAAGTTTCGTTCACGAATTTAAGTCAAATTTTAGCATTCTATCGTACATTTGTTGTCATGATTTAACTTTTCTTTCACAAGTTTACACACTAGCGCCTTCATTTATACACGATCCTAATAATATTTTCAGTAAAAGAGTATAACCAAAAGATCTCAAACAAGTTCTATTATGGGCGGAATCGGACCACAACATCAAGAGTTATGGACCCTTGGATTAGAAAATTTGCTACGTTTTAGCTTGTTTATCAGTATTATACCTTCATTGTTGGTTTTGATTTCAAAATCTACGTAAAAATGAGTTTTACGAGATGGAAACTATATTACCTGGTCATTGATTATTGGCCTTGGTTCTCAGGTGAGCGATAAAGGGCCAATATGGCCCTCTTGTTTCAAGTTATGGCCCTTGAATCAAAATTGGTTCCCCCCGGGGGTAACATTATTGTACATAGACTTATATATGGAAATTTTAAAAATCTTCTAGTCAGAAACTACAGTGCCTAGAGCTTAGATATTTGTTGTGTATACTAAGCATTGTCCAGTGGACCTCTACCAAGTTTGTTCCAATTATTGGCCCGCTTGGCTAGCTCAGTGGTTAGGGCGTATGTCTACTGATCATGAGGTTGTGAGTACGAACCCGTGTGAGGCTTACACTGTGCATGACAAATGACTGAAGATAATACATCCTATGTTAAATTGTCCTCCACCTCTGAATTATGTGGGGTAGCTTGGCAGAAGCTTACGGATAAAATGTGTTTAGTACTGGTTAAGGCCTAAATTAAGTCCAGGAAAGCTACTTAGGATAACTGCCCGCCACAATATGACTGAAATAATGTTGAAAATGGCGTAAAACCCGATGAAACAAATAAAATTATTGCCTATGGGTTAAAATTGGCCCACACCAGGAGTCACTTGATTGTACATAGACTTATATGGGGAAATTTTAAAAATCTTCTGGTCAAAAACTACAACGCCTAGAGGTTAGATATTTAGTGTGTTGCATTGTCTAGTGGACCTATTCCAAGTTTATTCAAATTATTGCCCTGGGGTCAAAATTAGCCCAAACCAGGGGTTTTCCTACTTTATATAAGATTATTATCGGAAATTTTAAAAAGTCCTCTTGTCCAAAACTGCAAGGCTTGGAGCTCACATACTCGGTGGCTTTCTACCAAGTTTGTTAAAATTATTGCCCTTGGGTCAAAATGGGCCCTACCCCAGGGGTGTACTCTATATTATTTAGGATTATAAAGGAAAATAAAAACTGTTCTTGTCTAAAACTGCAAGGCTTAGAACTTAGATATTTGGGGTGTAGCATTATCTAGTGGACCTGTACCAAGATTATTTAAGTTGTGGCCCCTGTGTCAAAAAATTTACTCTGTCCTTAGGTAACTTGATTTTTCATAGACTTCTGCCTAATTTGGTAATATTATGGCCCTGGGGTAAAAATTGACTTCACCCTGGTGTCACTTGAATTTACTTAAAAAAAATTCTGTCTGTAAGAATCTTTTTTCTGGTGAGCGATATTGGGCCATCATGGTCCTCTTGTTTTTAAATATGTTATTATTCTTGAGTGCCTCAATTTAAGTGACAGTCAAACCTGTTAGTGGTCACCATAGATGTCAACAAAGGTCAACCTTGGGAAAGACAAAATGTGGTCTATTGACAGGTTTGTCTGTATTAATATATTCAGCAGAGCTAATTAAGATATACCTGGTTCATATCATGAATTTGATTCTTACAATAATTATCAAATTTCTGAACAAAATAATATCAATACAGTCATGTGTGGCAGTAATGGAAAAAAAGTCCAGTTTATTTTCAAAAAGCTATTTAATGTTTTTACTGGGTTTTTTTTAAAATTTATTAAAGTTTTATATGATATGTGTTGTATAATTATTATCCTCTAACAGTTGCAATAATTTCGTAAAAAATTTTACTGTTGTTAGTTGTACCTTCCTTAGCTGCAAATTGTATGAATAACCACTGTGGTGTTTATCAGTTGATGCTTGTATCCTTGTCCTGTGTCTACCATAATCTATATGCAATTCGTACTTTACATCAAGCATGTCCATAAGTATCATTTAAACAGTATGTCTAAAGATATGGCTCATATCAGTGGATATTTGTGAATATGACTTGACAGAATGACCAACGATCCTTGTGCTTTGAATCATTGCCCTTGGTCGTCAGTAGATGAACATTGACTTAGGTCAGTAGATGACTCATACAGATTTTAGGGTCATGTGACCTTCAGTGGAAATATGGTGAATTACTTAAAACATACATACTTTAGCATAACTCTGTCAACAGTATTGTTAAAGTTATGCCCATTCTTAAAAAACTTTCGTTGAATTTGTTATTAAGTCCATTATCTTGTACATTTTCACAAATATTCATTTCAAATTGGGAAAACTTACTTATAGTGACATGGTGCAGTTGTAAGACAGAGGGCATAACTGTGTAAGCGGTATTTTTAGAGTTATACCCCTTTTTAACTTTGAATTTTGGTTAAAATTGATAATAAAGTAGATTGTTTGAAAACCATCAAAGATATTTAATTAAGAATACTTTGTTATGGGGGCATGGCACATCTGTGGGACTAGCAGAATAACTCTGTCAGCAGTATTTACAGAGTTATGTCCTTTTTTACTTAGATTTTTTTTGTTGAAATAGGTAAAATTGAATAATATCTTGAAGACTTTCAAAGATATTCAACTCAAACTTTGAATACTTCCTTATAGTGACAAGGCGCATTTGTAGGACAAACAGCATAAAAACTCTGACAACAGTATTTTTAGAGTTATGCCTTTTTAACTTAGAATTTTGGTTAAAATTGATTATTAAGTAGATTGTTTTGAAAAAAAACATTTAATATATTTAATTTAAACATTGAATACTTTGTTATGTGAACAAGGCGCATTTGTACAACAAGCAGCATAACTCATTAACAGTATTTTTCGAGTTATGCCCCTTTTTCACTCAGATTTTTTCGTTAAAATAGGTAAAGTAGTACAATATCTTGGAAAACTTTCAAAGATATTCAAATCAAACATTGAATACTTCCTTATGGGGACAAGGCGCATCTGTAGGACAAGTGGCATAACTCTGTTAACAGTAATTTTAGAATTATGCCCCTTTTTCACTTTAATAGATTTTTCTCCTCTATCAAGCATTTATTACACTGAAGACTTATGAATGTCGAGCACGCTGTCTTCAGACAGTTCTTGCTATTGCTAAGAAACTAATGAATCGTATGCCTTTCTTCAATGTCAAACACATAGAGTCTACAGGTATATAACAATGTATAAATGAAAAGTTGGTCCGTTAGTGTAAATGTTAAAATATTTTGCATGGGTACGAACCATATGGGTACATTTTTCTCTTTCATGCTTGGTATGAAAAAATCACCTTCCGACAGTACTTTCAGTACTTTGATTTTATAACGTCCTCGGTTCGTTAGATACTTGACTTTAAAGAAATTCCGTACCCAAAACCCCGCTGTTTATTACGTAAAACGCCATAGATAAAAAATGAAAACAAGATTAGTATCAAAATTCTGAGGCACGGTTCCCTAGATTAACATTTCTGCTACAAAATACCGAAAACCGCTTTGAAATCCGTCATCAAATAAGACGGCAATGTTAATTCGAAAATGACACCTACTGTGTTTTTTAAGCTGAGCAATTAACAATTAAAGTGTCGGATCATTATCGTCTCATGAATCAACTAATTTGACGTACCCCATTCAATTTTGATAGCCAATCAAAATCGCTTATGTTTACGGTTCAATAATTGAAACCACACCCAGGTTTGATGTCTGGTAAGAGATTTTATAACAAATTTTTGTCATTATTGAATTTATAGTATCAAATCGCAGTCTTTGAATTAATTTTTTGTGACAGGTTGCGCGACTGTTGTGAATGAAACTCTCTAAAACCAGGTTGTCCCCCAAAAGACTTAAAGAAGGAGAAAATGCTATCGGGCAGGGTGCAACCCACTAATTCGAAGACTGAATTATTGTACCAATACAATGCACATTACGTTAGAAATGTTTAATGCTGATAAGGAAAAGTTGATAAAGGGGTGCAGTGTTTATTGCAATAAAACAACATTTTTGAGCGTTTGGTTAAAATTTTTTGTTGCTTGGTATTAAAGTCTTTGTAAATTTTAGCAATTTTAACCAAGACAGATACGTTAAATAACATGATCTACACTCATAATTAATTATGTAACACATCAGAGATAACAAGGATTATTAAAGAATCGCTGTTACAAATGTAAGTATCATATAAATTCTAAACAAGAGGGCCAAGATGGCCCTAGATCGCTCAATACTGGATGCAGGTCAGTGTACATTCTGTGTAAATACGATTATGATTATTGAAGAAATGAAGGTGCTACAATACTGTAAACAAGCTAAAATGTAGCAATTTTTCTTAGTCAAGGGCCCATAACTCGACAAGTACTAGTTCAATTCCACACATAATCAAACTCATCAAAGACCTTTCGGTTATAAACATTCACTGTAAATATGTTCAGGTTTGGTGAAGAATTGAAGGCGCTAGAGTGTAAACAAGCTGAAATATAGCATACATGTATGTATTTCTATTCCAAGGGCCCGTAAGTCTTGAAGTTGTGGTCCGATTTCACCCATAACTTATCTTGTCTAGGACCTTAAGGCCAAACACATTCATTGTAAATATGATTAGGATCGCTGAATAAATGAAGGCGTTAGAGTGTAAACAAGCTAAAATATAGCAAATTTTCTAAGTCAAGGGCACATAACATAAGTCCTTTGTCCGATTTTGCCCTTAATCGAACTTAGCCGAAACATTGTGGGCATATACATTGTGAGCAAGTTTGATTACGATTGGTTAAGAGCTGTGGATGCTAGAGTGTAAACAAACTAATTGTGGCCGGATGCCAGACATTCATCGATCCTAAAAGCTCACCTGATCAATCAGTTGAGCTAAAAAACTGCAGTCTCTAAGAAAATAAAAGTTGTTTTTTAAAAATCTTTATCACCGGATTAATGATAAATATGGGTTTTATGATAGATAGCAAGATTTTATGAGAAAATAAATTTGCATTAATAACACAAAATGTCAACAAGCCAAGTATAAACTAAAAGATTTGTAGACATACAGTACAGTTCGGGTGATTTGTCCGAAAATCGCGTTCCCCCCTCGTTCGTTATCGGCAATTTATCACCCGTAGCAGTTTTTTTGCGGCATTGATCTTGAAAAAACATGAATCACTGCAATGTTGCTATATATTCACTGTGTTTTATTACTTCTTATCCGATGGTAACCTTGATCACTAAGGATCACGGTGATTTGCGTACGTCTAAAGCCAACTCTCAAGTAGCTAAAATGATATTTATTGTGAATGTTTCTTCTACTTTCGCTTTCTGTTGACCATTCATTTTCCGAAAACAGACTTAGTTTATTATCCGAAATAAGTCAAATGGTAAGATAATTCAGGATTTAACACTTACTAAATCTGTTGGCCCGAGACCGACAGAAATCCAGGCATCTGATTAAATTTTGTTAAGAAGGAAATCACATTCTTGAAGTAAATATCAGTAAATACATTACCTGTGTAGCTCGGTGCTCTAATCAATAAAACCAGTCCACTGTTTACATGTACATTTTTTGTAATATTATTTCACACAATAATATACGAAAGCTGACAGATTAATTAAAGCTCATCTACTACTATAATAAGTTCTCAACACTCATTGATTATAATTTATGTCAACGCTAATTTTTCACACTTATCAGGTAACAATTTGTTCACAAAAGCGCAATTAAATAATGTGTGAATAACACTGTTATTGACAAGATATTTGTAAGTTTTGAGTAAACTAAAGAGGCGACATCGCGTATCACCAGGTTGAGCGATCGTCGCCGCAATCCACTGCGAATTATTGCTACAGTGGTGACCATCGATCTGAACGGAACGGCTAAAATTCAAATTGCCGCGTTGAAGCGATCTACCTGTGGCTAAGCGCGATTTTAAATCCGCGGCAATTCGCGATTTTCGGACAAATCACCCGAACCGTACTGTAAGCCATAAGGTCATATACAATAATATAGAATACTTTTGTTCCATCAAAGTTTTTACCTAGAGACCTTATTTTCAAGATTTTAAATGTACAAGATGTGTTTTAAAAACACATTGCCCCCTCTGGGTGCCCTTTAACTTGAAAGTGCACAGGTCTTGTAGAGATTGTCATGATGAACCAAGATATGAAGTTTGATGATTGTAGGCGATAGCCTTTTGATTTAATAGGCAAGGTTAAAGTTTGGTACAGACAAACAAAGGGCCATAAATCTGCTAAAAATGATTGAATCACAAAACCCTGACAATATATGCTGGGGAACTTGGTGACGATAGTTCTATCAAAGTTTGGTAAAAATCCCTTGAGAAATTTAGGAGAAGTTGTGCACTGAAGAGTATTTCTCTACTACATATGCACAAAATAAACAAAGGGCCATAAATCCGCCCAAAACAATACAATCACAAAACCCGGAATATATGTGCTGGGTTTCTTGGTGACAATGAGTCTGTGAAAGTTTCATCATATTCCTTTGAGAAATGTAGGAGGAGTATCATAGAAGAAATTTAGGACACAAAATAAATTAAGGGCCATAAATCTTCCAAAAATGATCGAATCACAAAACCAGCACAACATGTGTTGGGGAAATTGGTGACAATAGTTCTATAAAAGTTTGGTCAAAATCCCTTGAGAAATATAGAAGTAGTTGCAAACAAAAGAGTATTTCTGTATATATTACATAATTATGCACAAAATAAACAAAGGGCCATATTTCCGTAAAAAATTGTCGAATCATAAAACCTTTACAACATGCACTGGGTATCTTGATAACAATAGTTCCATGAAAGTTTTATCAAAATCCCTTTAGAAAAGAAAGAAACAAGAGTATTTCATTGGGCCATAATTCTGTCAAAAATGATCGAATCACAAAACCTGGAATATATGTGTGGGTGTTCTTGGTAACAACAAGTCTGTGAAAGTTTCTTCAAAATCCATGAAAAATGTAGGAGAAATATCCTAAAAGAAATGTAGGAATTTTGTTAAACACAATGACCCCGTGACCTTGACCTACTGACCTGAAAATGCACAGGTCCTGTAGAGGTTGTCATGAGGAATCTACATATGAAGTTTGATGAATGTAGGTCCAAGCGTTTTGATTTTATAGGCAAGGTTAAAGTTTGGTACAAATTTAACAGACAGAGAGACCAAAAACAATATGCCCCCGATCTATTGATACGGGGGCATAATAAAAATTGACAGACATATAGCATCACAGTAACACATCTTTATGAAACTGACATATAGCATCACAGTAACACATCTTTATGAAACTGACATATAGCATCACAGTAACACATCTTTATGAAACTGACATATAGCATCACAGTAACACATCTTTATGAAACTGACATATAGCATCACAGTAACACATCTTTATGAAACTGACATATAGCATCACAGTAACACATCTTTATGAAACTTTTTTGGTTTATTAATTCATACATTCACACAGCATTTGAGAAAACCACAAAATTAAATTCCCAAAAATGAATATATATCCTTTTGATAAAGTCCAAAACAACATAAAAATGCACCCAGAAAAGTGTAGTTAACAACATATTTATGAATACTCACATCCATGTGGATTTGTGCTTTTAAATGTGGCATCAATTGGAAAATTCCACACAAATTGTTGTCTTTCATCTTGGCTTTTCTTTGTAATTTGCGTAAGTCCCTCCTCCAAACCCTGAAAAAAATACTTTGAATAATATAACAAACATACTGAGATACTCTGTTTCAATAAAAAAGGCCTATTAGTGTGTTGTAGAACTTGAGTAACTATTTAACTAATACATGCTGCTTATGTATACGCTATTAATAGTTTTAGAGCTTTCAACTAAAGTAACCAAGTATTGACTAATCATACATACATTATGTCAATAATTATACATTGCTTTGAATATGTTTTTGGAATGTTGGTCATCACATGTAGGTGACCCTTTTTAATTTTAGGGTCTGTATGTAAAAGGTCAAGGTCTCAGTGACCTTCAACACAAAAACCTTGTCTGTTCAATAACTAGAGAACAATTTGGCCTAAGCTCCTCAAATTTATTTTGGAGGTTGGTCATCACATGCAGATAACCTTTATTGATTTTGAGGTCAGTATGACAAAGGTCACAGTGACATTCAACACAAAAACCTTGTCTGCCAAAAACTGGAGAACAATTTCACCTAAGGTCATCATACTTGGTATGTAGTTTGGTCATCGCATGTAGATGACCCCTATATTAATTTTAAGTTCAATAGGTCAAAGGTCAAGGACATCAAGGTCTTACAATCCAGTTATTTAGAATAAATAAGATGGATGAATCATGTTTTTATCTCATATCTTGATTTTGACATAAAATAAATTTGTAAAACTGTATCTCGAACTAAAATCCAGGAGATAAATGTATCACTTCAGGAATTGCTTGGAAACTGGAAGAGACCAACTAATTGGTACTAGATGAATCCCCCCAAAGTAGTGAAAACTGCATTTTAATAAGAAACGGACATAAAGGCCATCCTTAAAAAAATGTTTGTTTGGGGTAACCCTACCCAGAAAATTTTCAGTGGGCAGGCAGGTACTCTATTCCGACGCACACCGATTACAATGCCGTTTTTGTTTGTATTATCGTATGACGTCATCCCCGTGGAAATTCACAAGTAAACGTAATAGCGCTTTCTGCTGAGCGAAAATGAGGGTAGTTTTCGATTTTGTGCTACTTTTTAACATATTTTATAAATAAACACTGAAAACTATGTATTTTTCTTATAACTTAATTGTCAAAATGTTGAAGCAAAATATTTTTAGCGAAACAAAGAATAAAGCAAACAGCTTGCGCATCCTCGCTTGCTATTTTTATAAAGTAGGGCTGGGAACGAAATATGGTTTATGATATTCGAATATTCGTTTTTTATATTCGAATATATTCGAATATTCGTTTTCATAGCTAGTTTGTTCTTAACAGATGAAGGTGTCTGTTCCTTATACATTGCGTCCGAATACTATGCATGTTTCAGAAGAGAGCTTAACTATGAACTTAATTTTTTTTATTGAAAACTAATTACAGCGGTATTGTTTATCTTTTTTATTGAGTCTAGATGTTATGAATATTTCTGTCGACATTACACTTGATAGAAAAAACGTACATGCGTTTGTGTTCCGTTGGTTGTTTATATGTACAAGTAATGAAGGGAGATAACTATAACGAGTTGGGAGTAACGTGTTTATATTTATCAACAGAAATTATGAGTCAAAACATTTCTTTTTAAAACATCTACATTTGCAAGAATTAATGGTTTCCAAGTTGAGTCTTTAACTTCCATTGAGTTAAAACGAGCAAAACATGTCGTTATATAAATATGTCAATTTGATGATGACGCGTACGTATTGGGCACAATGTTACAACTTGCACGGGTTATTTACTGAAACAAAAGGGCTCCAAAATTGGGCTAAAGAATGTCAGCGTTCTTAATATCTTTGATACCGACTTTTAAAACAACTTGCTGCCATTGATTAAACCGAAATGATACTTAAATGAAAAAATAATTGGCAGCGTGTAATTTGCTTACGGACTGACGTTTGAAGTCCTTAACTCGTAACATAATTTGTCATTAACATGCAGTGATTCATAATTTCAATTGATATGCTGTAAGCACATCATTTAATGCAAAAGACCAGTGCATTAAGTGTTTTATCCTTGTCTACCACGTGTTTGGACTAATCACTGACTATCGACATCAGCTGATCGGATTAACAAATGATCGCTCCAGGCTATTGATTATCTTGACGTGTTTATGAGGCTATTGAGAATGGTGCGAACAACAAACAGTTGGTTTGTGACATTTTGCGCGTACTTACCAATTTTGGACCGACTTTTATGGGATTTTTTCACCTTTTATGGACCGTTTTTTAAACATTTTTTTGCTACTCAAACTGGCTCGAGACGTTGAAATTTCATATTATTTTTTTTCGAATATTCGAATTCGTTTTTCATGTTCGAATATTCGTCGAAGTTCCGAATATTCGAATAAAATTCCCAGCCCTATTATAAAGTCATGTGACGGCCATATGACCTGTAATGTGATCTACAATTAAAAAATCTCACTGTCTAGAAATGTGTACTCATTAGCTAATAAGGATCGCTTAAATTGCAGTTAACAAAAAATATTATGTCTTTTAAATGCTGCAGAATAACTTAAGTCTTTGCTTTCTCTTTATTTTTTCACTTTTTTGTTGTAACTAGAGGTCAGGTGCAGAAATTATTCCACAACTTAAATGAAAGAGGTCAATATCATATCAAGTGTAAGAAGACTGGTTTCCCATATTAAAGAACAGCAGCTTTACATTTATGTATTGTTTTCTACAAAAATTACCATTAATTATGTTTGTTCTTAAAACAATATTTGCTAAACAATATTTTTTTATAAATTGTAACGTACTGTTGCTAAAATGAGTACCGGTACTTATTATTCACAGTGAAAATCAAGAGTTATTTTTGTTTAGCAGTAGTTAAATATAGAAACCAATCAAATGCGTTGTTTCATTGTACTCTCATTCAGCCATTGTTGATAGTCGTCACTTATAAAACTATAAGTTCTGAGGTTAGAAAATGTATTTTATCTATATAAACATGATGTAAAACGATAAATACATTATCAAACTTTGCAATGCAAAGGCAATTTTTTGCTTAATTTTTTCCTTAGTTATCATAAATAATAAATGATTATTAGGTGCGTCAGAACTGCGTACGCGAGGATATAAATTTATATATCGAAAAAAAAGAGATCAAAATAGAAGCTGGGGAGGGCCGTTTTTGGTGAGTAGGTAGCATTACCCAAAACAAAATATTTTTTTATCATTTAATGATGGCCTAAACATTTGTTTGTTTATATTGAGTTTTACCCCCCTTTTCAACAGTCACAATCCTCTATCAGTGAGAGTTTACAGTGATTTGAAGTCAACGACCTTAACTACTCCACCATGGACTCCGAGGTGGGTCTAATGGCCTAAACAACACATTTAACAACTAAAAGTAACCTACTGAAGTTATCAACCAATCCTGGCCATATGTAAGACAGTATCTACAATACAGATCATCAAACTCTGGAAACTGAAAGTAAAGAATACATAATTAGTTAGGATAAAAAAGCAGACATGTATATCAAAATAGGTCCAAGTTTATTACACTATACATGTAGTGATTAAATAGAGCCGCAGACGAGACCAAGTTATTAGTACGCTGGTCGTGTATGCGGCAATCTCGGTTCAAGTCACATGTCATACTCTTCTAATTCTATAAAAATTTGACCAAAAATCGGTGAGCAGTCTAATGTCACTGGACTCCATAACAGCTTGGTTAAAAGAATGCCTCATAAAGGAAATAGTATGCAACTAAATGGTGTGATCTAAATATATTTCAAATAATTTTATTGTATTTTAAACTACATATGACGTATGCATGCATTTGCAACAATCTACCATCCAATCAATTTATGTGTTTTGTGCCCTTTTAACATTATCTTAATATTACAGAGCGAATTCTCATCTAATCGTATTTCTGTGATATATAGTATACATATCCTCAAATCGAAATTTATTTATTCAAATTGTAAGAAAAATTTTATAACAGAAGTAACATTACTAACAAAATCCTTTTACCAACATAAAATCTTAAGTAGCCATTTAGAGCATAAAGCTTTTGGTATAGTAACGACTCGCCACAATAACGACTCGCCACACTTTAAATAACGACTCGCCACAAAGTAATAACGACTCGCCACAGAACCTGAAATGAGTGTAAAACCATATTATTTACTTACTTTTATAGATGTTTTATCATATTTACTAATTTGGGGTTTCTCTCATGTTAAATTTAATAAAGGACTTTGTTCATTAATGAATATTTTCTCTATTCATTTAAAGCCTGTCTCTTCATTCTACAAAAGTCGGAATTCAAATCATATGGTGTAGCGTTTCCTGCAGGCCCTTTTAGCATGGCGCAGCGCCATGCCTCATTAACTGCACGCCATGCTGCCCTTATTAATTGTATATTGCGCCACGCGTCATAAAGTGCCCTTTTCGACCACTACCAACGCTCGTATATCGATTTTCAAACGCTATCGCTTATCATTTAAACCACGCCTCTTTTTAACGCCTACTGCTGTACACTGTCGAGAAAAAAATCGATAAACTGAACGCTGGATAAACGCTACCATAAGTACCCGGATAATCACCGACGTCATGGCGATTTGTTAATTACAATTGATACGCTTTGTTTACATCGCCGAAAGTAATAGGAAGATGTTAGAAGTAATTAGATGACTGATTGTTTGTCACATAATCGGCGAATCGGTTAAAGACTGGTATGACTATGTACGGAGTAAACAACTAATTACGTTGTGTTAAGAATCACAGTTTGCTATCGATAATTTTGAGTTGGCAAACTTTTTTAATTATGAATTTTATAATATTAGGTGTCATTCCTAGTCAATATTTTTGCTGGATAAGTAAAAATGCCTCCTGCTAAATGTCGTTTGGATCAAATAAGTACAGACAATGGAAAAGTTGCAAAGACGAATAATGACATCTCGTCTTTTTTCAGATCTACTTTCACTTTCATTTTTTTGATAAAATTGTGTCTCACTGAAACTGAAACTTTCAGTTATATTTTTGTGCCACACTAAATGGGACAGAACACATACACCATAAATGTCATTGATCTGGATCGAGTTGTACACCTATTTTTGGAGAGGAAAAAGACGTATCCTGTGATTTATGAATCAGTTGTGATATATGAAAATGTGAACTTTATTACTTTAGTGTATTGGACTTTGCACAGAAAATTTGAAAAAATAACTTTTCATGGTTGAAATTGAGAAAATGATAGTATGCTTTTGAAAATTATGTGAAAGATTGTTATGAAATGAGACATACACTGAAAAAAAATTTTTTTTTTGTTACATCAGTGTACTAGCTAAAACAATGTTTATTTTCATTAATTTATGAAAATTAAAAGATGTACATTGATTCATGTTTACTTTTCTGTTATTTATTGTGTTCTTCATTGTAAAAGGTACATTACACTTGAAGCATCATTCATTCTCCTATATTCTTTAGTTTTAAGACTTTTATGTATATTAAGTACAAAATAGTTTCAGTTCAAAATATTTTTTTTAATATATTGTAAGACTGTTACTGAAGAACATAGGAAAATGAATTGTGTCCAGAATAAAAGTCACACACACACACATACCAATGTGTAACAGTATACGTCATATATACATGATAATATCAATAAATGTACAAGATTCACTTATTGATATTTTCATGTATTCAACTTCTCATGTGTGGTTCGAACCACGCGCTGAAAGTGCCCTTTCCGGACAAAAACGCCACTATACAAATAATAATAACCCGTCATACTCACATCTACTTTAAACACCAGTTATAAACATATATCCTCGAGTGACCATGCTTCGACCCTCTAAGCCTTCAATACGAACAAAAAATGGTACAGAATGTAATAAACATTAAAATATGACGCTTACTTGTTCATTTATCCATTTTTCCTTACAAATGTCTATTTTTTAATTCAAATAATAATCCTAAGTACTTTAAATAGTATTGAACAAAGGTCAAGGTAATATTTGTCCGCCATTTTGAAATAGTCCATGCTTCGTCTCTGCGCGCGTGCAACAAATTAGGCCGATGCTAATCAATTTCGATAATCGTCTTTTCGATAAAATTATTCAAAAATGTTAAAGTAGTAACAATTTAAAAGAAATTAACAGTATTAATGGTATTTTTAACCCTTTTATCATGAATCACTCCTCTGCTCACGATGGTGACAGAAAAAAATCGTCAATTTTTACATAAACCTCACAGGAGTGCAGTACGTAATTAGTACCCCAAGTTTGACAGGAATAATGTCTTCGCATACACTGCTGATATGCAGTTGTCAAATTATTTGCAGAAATATGCCAGTATTTAGGCATATAATACTGATAATTTTACCGTTAAACGGTAATTTCTAAAACAGAAACTTAAATTTAGCGCTAAGGAATAACGGGACTAAAACACACTGTAAAATTAATTTGGCCTATATTTTTTCAACATTCATCACGTGACTTACATCATTTGCATATACACAATGCAGACGAAGGCATAGAATTTACAAATATCGTGTAAGTTGATATAAAAACACATTTTATTAAAGGCTGTTATTGGGATTAGTAAAAAATGGATTTTTTTCCAGATCGTAAGTATTTTACAGTTTATTTATCTATGTATAACCCATTTTTGACGAAAATCTATGCTTCGTGTAAATAAATGTGTAGTAAACAAAAAGTTCACGATTTTAGCGCGCAACGGTCATCCCGCGAGATTCTGTGACGTAAACAAAATTGGGGTCGAATGAAGGACAGGGTCGAATCTAGGGCGCCGGACGATATATACATACATACATATTTATACAATTTATAGGAAACTGATATTCAATAAAATATATATAAATATATATGTCCCTTAAACAGGTACGTATATGATATAGGTACTGGCTTAAATAATTAACACCATAAATTATTAATTTTTAATTGACATAGATGTTTTTAAATATTTTTTTATTAAACATCAGGTTCCTGTGGTATAACGTAAACAAATATACTAATACAATTCAATATACACTTGTCACTTTGTACTAAACATTCTGTGGCGAGTCGTTATTACTTTGTGACGAGCCGTTATTACTTTGTGGCGAGTCGTTATTTAAGTGTGGCGAGACGTTATTGTGGCGAGTCGTTACTAATTCAAGCTTTTTTCGTGACATATTTAGAGTAGAAAAGTAATACTCATAGTCATAATATAAAAAAATCCTGTGACAAACTTCAAAAGTAAAACATGCTTAAAAATCAAGAAATTCCAAAAGTGTGTCCTTAACATACACAACATAAGACTTGATTTATATTTTAGAAAATTTAGTTCATAATGAGTTGGCGTGTTACAACCTGTTCACAAAGTTACATATGTTGATTTTTTCATTCTACTGAGGTGTTCTTAACTAATCAAATGATCTAAGATTTTGTAATTTTTAATTATCTCTCATCACGCAGTGAGTTATTCACAACGAATGCCCAATTTACCTCAGCAGACTCGATTTGTCCACCAACCATTAACAGAAATACCGAACTTGCCGCCATGTTTGTTTACATCTAAGCGGTGCGTGTTATAAACACGTCATATTTTTGCTGCTGCTCTTCTAATGCAGTTGTCTCCCCTTACGCACTGAATATCGAATATTTAAAGCAATTTATCAGCCGGTTACTTCTAATACTCAGTCATGGTGTCGCAAAAAGTCATATAAATTCCCCAAAATGCAAATGTAAATTACTGTTTATTAATTGTATTATTTAGATATATTTTTCGCGTATAGCCTTATTAGCCAGGTACCTCGATCGCGTTCAGCTAAAGTGAAGTGGACATGTGGTACGTCTCAATAATAAATTACTACTTCCTTGTAAAGCAATAAATGTCATTACATCTTTGTATAATAGCTTAATATTATCTAGAAAATTGCGATTTTTATCTGGTTGATTTGAGCTAAGTATGTGAAAAAACGCATTTTTTTAAAGATATATACCTCCCTCATCCGATAAACTTGCAAGTTGGCTTAACGTAAGTTTTTATGGTTCGGTCTTAACTCAATTATCAAGTTTAAAACTCTTTTTAACAATCTCCAATGAACTCATGTATGCGACAATAAATGTTATTCGCTTAGAAAAGGGACCTACTGGTAACTTGACGTTTTCATTGTTTTTCCTTCTGTATGTTGATGAATCATATGATATTCTACTTCGAATATATTTGTTTGTTACTTTTTCCATGGACAATATTTTACCATAATTATACCAAAGACCTATAGGCCTAATATACATAATATAGTATAGGTCTTTGATTATGCTGAACAATACTAGTCGTCGCCCTAATTCCAGTTTTTGGTATCAAAATGTTCGTCTTTTGAAGCTCTACGTAGTGGTATGAGCAGTAATTACGACTCTGGAACATATATACCTATATTGAGATATTGCCAGGGACAGATTGTTGTATGTCCATAAATGGCAACAAAATTCAAGTCCAGAGTGTTGTAACTTTAGAGCCAATAGCTTTCAAAGATATTGGTCACATGATATACTATATTTTCAAGATGGCGGAGTTTTGAGAATGTGCTGAACACTTTTTGGCTTGGAGCTACAAGCCTAAGTATTGAGCGTATTTGTTTTAACACCGAGAACGTAACACGAGTGTTGCAAATCTGTTCGAGAGTCTACTGTCCATTTTATGGGGAGTGAGCGAGAACAAGATGGCGACAGCAAATGAAAGTGAAAGCGACGACGAACACAGTAAACGATGAACTTATATTTAATGTCTGATAAGTGTTTTTCATTAGTGCATTATATTATGATCGAAATAAAATTTTATTATGGCGCTTATAATTGTGTTGGTTTGTTTTGAATGAGCATATATACAGATCTATATAGATTCTAATTATGTTCAGCAAAATCGCTAATTTAGGTTTGGCACAATTTCTTTTGCTCAAGACTGCCACGAACATCGTCAAAATTGCTGTCATTTGATAATTTATCTTAATACTGCAAAAATACAACGAGTACGTCTAATTAAGAACGTTGTTCTAGCTGTTAGTTTAGACTAACTAGTGCGTCGTTACTACGCATGCTCAGAATGTTACGCGGATGCCTAAACTCTACCTTAGCGATTGCAAAACAAATACACTCATTGTTTTCGGTTACGTTTGTTCCCTAGATGCTGGTAAATGCAATACGAGTACAAGTGCACAAAACTGTTAAGAGTCAGGCGATTGGTTGACAGCTATATGTTAAGAGACCGATGATTGGTTTACACTAAAAGTGTGAAATCGGTATCACGTGACTTGAGTGTAGGCATATATACCAGTTTCGATCACAATGAAATCAGGGTGTTTCACTGTAGATCGGTTTGTTCTATTAACCTTTATTACACGTAAAGCTACACTATGTTTAAATCAATTATTTCAATCATTTCTGAAAGAAATTTTAGCGGAGGACTGTTCAAAAGAATTTAAGGAAACCCCTATTATAGTGTAAACTGCGAAACGCTATTGCCGCCAATCATTTTGTCACGTGATCTTGGTGTACACATTTGTCCATAATGAAATCGGGGTGTTTCACTATAAATCGTCTTGTTCCATCAACCGTTATGACACGAAAAGGTAAGATATTTTAACACAGTCTCACTTTTTAGCTCACCTGATTCATCACGTGAGCTTTTAGGATCGATGAATGTCCGTCGTTCGTCCACAATTAGTTTGTTTACACTCTAGCATCCACAGCTCTTAACCAATCGTGATCAAACTTGCTCACAATATATATGGCCACAATGTCTCGGCTAAGTTCGATTATGGGCAAAATCGGACAATAACTTTTAGAGTTATGTGCCCTTGACTTAGAAAATTTCCTATATTTAGCTTGTTTACACTCTAGCGACTTCAATTATTCACCAATCCTAATAATATTTTCAGTAAATGAGTATAACCAAAAGATCTTGGACAAGTTTGATTATGGGCGGAATCAAACCAGAAATTCAAGAGTTATGGGCCCTTGACTTAGAAAATTTCCTATATTTGAGTTTGTTTACACTCTAGCGACTTCAATTATTCACCAATCCTAATAATATTTTCAGTAAAAAGGTATAACCAAAAGATCTTGGACAAGTTCAATTATGGGTGGAATCAAACCAGAAATTCAAGAGTTATGGGTCCTTGACTTTGAAAATTTGCTATATTTGAGTTTGTTTACACTCTAGCGACTTCAATTATTCACCAATCTTAATAATATTTTCAGTAAATGAGTATAACCAAAAGATCTTGGACAAGTTTAATTATGGGTGGAATCGGACCAGAAATTCAACAGTTATGGGCCCTTCACTTTGAAAATTTGCTATATTTGAGTTTGTTTACACTCTAGCGCCTTTATTTTTTTCACCAATCCTAATACTATTTTCAGTAAATGTGTATAACCAAAAGATCTTAGAAAAGTTTGATTATGGGCGGGATCGGACCAGAACTTCAAGAGTTATGGGCCCTTGACTTAGAAAATTTCCTATATTTGAGTTTGTTTACACTCTAGCGCATTCATTTATTCACCAATCCTGATCATATTTTCAGTAAATGTGTATAACCAAAAGATCGTGGACAAGTTCGATTATGGGCGGAATCGGAGGACCAGAACCTCAAGAGTTATGAGCCCAGCTTGACTTAGAAAATTTGCTATATTTTAACGTGTTTACACTCTAGCGCCTTCATTTAATCACCGATCCTAATCACATTTACGATGAATGTGTATGACCTTACGGTCTTGGACGAAATGGTAGGAATCGGACCACAACTTAGTTATGGGCCCTTGAATTAGAAAATTTGCTACGTTTTAGCTTGTTTAACAGTATTATACCTTCATTGTTGGTTTTGATATCAAAATCTACGTAAAATGCGTTATACGAGATGGAAACTATAATACCTGGTCATTAATTATAGTGCTTTTGTTCTCAGGTGAGCGACCAAGGGCCATCTTGACCCTCTTGTTTATTTTACTAGCTCTTTGTTTAATTATCAACATCATTGCTGAAAGTAATAAGCGGAGGATTAGTCAATTTAATGAAATACAGCCCTACTATAATTTAACTTGCGAAACGCTTTCTCTGATGCAATTTTGCCGCCAATTCTCTTGTTATTGAACAGGTCAGAATCAATAGATCTTAGGAAAAGATTTAGTACGGCCAATTTTACACCGCGCAGGCGTCTAGAGATTTCTTATTTTTGGACTTGATTTTTATCAAAATCAAGTCCTTTGTAATCGTTGACTTATATTTGTCGCTGGACTCCATAACAGCTTGGTTAAAAGAATGCCACATAAAGGAAATAGTGCGCAACTAAATGGTATGTTTATATAGAAGTATCTGGAATCTTTCCCCAATTAAGTGTGCCAGATCTAAATACATTTCAAATCATTCTATTGTAACTACATGGAAAGAGTCATGTATCTAAATAAGTGCTTGTCGGTAGATACATGAGATTTTCAAATGCGTAGAATTAAAACCGCGCATTCACTGTCCAATAAAATATCTTGCCGTAAAAGTAGTTCTACTTTCGGTCTTCGTTCGATAGTTCAGAAAAATCTCCACGGACGTATTCATGCATTTGCAACAATCTACCATCGATGTGTGTGTTTTGTGCCTTTCTAACATTTCTTAATATTACAAAGCGAATTCTCATTTAATCGTATTCCGTGATATTCACACCAACTAGTGTTATTTTGATGACGGAATCGCTATTTATAGACTCACTCCCCGCAGTGGCTAGTAGCAAAGCGTAACCGATGTGGGGAGTTTGATTTATCGAAGGTTGAATGTTAAAACTGCGGCTTAAGAATAATAATTCGAGTCGCTAAATACGAACGTAAATTACTGGATACGTGCTTTTAAAATTTACTGTTTAAGAGTTCCTTTTACGCCAGATTATTTAGAATTACATAATCACGTCTGAATTTCATGCAACACCGGGTGAACTATAGGTTATTTGAGTGACCCTGAATGTGTTCAATGCGACGATGTTCTGTTGTGTTAAAACCAGAAGAATCAATGTTTGTATTTACTGTTACTGAAGTGTTGTTTACTAGTTTTGTACAATAAAGAGTTTTTAATGCAATAAATTGTCCTCAATTAATGTGCTAATCATTAAACTTTCCAATATCAGGCTTTTTCATTTTAAAATTTTAGCAAAGGGACTATAGTAAAGCCCTAGCTTATGTCATTTACCTATATGCATATGACCTGCATTACAATATGAATGAAAAATCGGTCCGTAATTTTAAATGTTAAAATATTTGTATGGGCTCGAACGATGTGGGTACACATTTCTCTCTTTTGTCTCGTATGGTAAAAATCAAGTCCGACAGTACTTTCAGTACTTTGATTTGTGTATGTCATTGTTCTCTTCTCAACACGAACGAAGTTATAAGTAATCCTAGTGTCCTGTATGCTTTATTACATGTTTCATCAATGTGTTTGTTCGATGTTAGATTGTTAGTTATTACATTGCAGTTCATCGTCAAAGCCACTTGTTCTTTAAAAGCTAACAGGTAAACGACTCAAACTGAGCCGCGTTCGTTTTCCTATTTAACGCACATATTTCCGTAGAACTTGTGTACAGTACGATGAATTATAGTAAAATCTATCAACATGACCAAAAATATACCTTCAACGGGCGAAAGGTATCGACTATTTTGCCGATGTTTCAGACTACCTGTTGACTTCGAAAGAGGATAATTCCATAACTAAAATGGTCAACACGATGAAATAAAAAAGACCATTTTAGTTATGGTATCAGTACTAATTAACTTATCAGCAAAAACCAGCCAAGCCTTTCCTTTTTAAATGGAAACTTTGTTGGAGGTTGATTTTGGCTTCTGGCATGTAAGTGTTTTACTTTAAATGGTATGTAATTATTGAAATATCAATAATTTGTTGTACTGTTCCAAAAACTGAGTAGAAAAAAATAGCTACTCTTAATCGTTATATTAAATTCAGAGCAACATAGTTAGTGATATAATTCGGATACGACAATTTTTGGATAAGCTTGTTGTCTAGTTCATCAATTAATTCTATCTTTCAGTGTATAGTTATGCCGTGTTGACTTTTTACAACTAAGTGATTGGTTGTTCTGATCGTTACCTACTGAATGCGATTATTTTGTATGCAATATTATAACAGAA
Source organism: Lutraria lutraria (assembly GCA_964023205.1). NCBI lineage: Eukaryota > Metazoa > Mollusca > Bivalvia > Venerida > Mactridae > Lutraria > Lutraria lutraria. The sequence goes on from OZ026836.1 coordinate 44,204,170, forward strand.
ATCATAAGCCGATGATAGCGGCCATGCGTGCTGTTGTACTTTTGCTCATGAAGAGACCGAATCACATCGGATATATTATATTTTGACATAGTTGCACTCTGTGTTTACACAGGATCTCTTTTCAGACTATATTAGACAATAAATAAAGTTTTCTTGCATAGTTGCAAAGTCGGTGCTAGCGGGCGTGAGTGGTGACCACTCATGAACAGACCCAATGAAACTGGGTATGAATTCAGTGCTGTTATATTTTCTGGTCCTTTGGGATCATGGGGTATACTGAATATTAGTATAATAGAGTTCAACTTAAGCCGGTGATAGAGGGCATGTGTGGTGTTACACATTCCACATTGCACTACTCACAGACCTTATCAAATGGGGTCTGCTATTATATTTCTTGGTTGTATTCTGTGCTTCCAAAGGATCTCATTTCAGATTATATGCCATCATAATGTCTTGTTAGCATCCAGTGCTTGTATATGATTTCTTCAGATTAAACTGATATCCTGTATTTATCATTTATAAGGTCGTGAAATTAATAGTGGCAATACATAATACGTCTAGTGACCGTCTTCAACCTCCGAACAAAGAGAATGCGTGTAAATCATTTCTATTGTACTGAGAGACACTTTTAGCAGACAATGTTTGCCATGAAGTGCCCCACATGTATATCATTGAATAAGAATTTGTCACGATTTAATATCGACACTAATACGAAAGGACCGAAGGTAAAACGTACGCCTATTGATTCCTCTGCGAACCTGAATCGAGCACCTTCCGAGATTCAAATTCGTTGCATTCGTCGGAAGATTTTTGTGCATTTCGAGTTAAAGCAATTACGATAATTTGCTCATTTTTGTGTGTTTGTAAGTTTCCAAAAAAGTTCATTCGTGTTAAATGTCACCTGCGTTCTTAAATTGAGAATCACTGAGCTTACTGTAGAATATATCTCCTCATAAATGAATCTAACAAAAAAATCTGAGGGTTCAACATTTCATTTATAATTGAAATTTTAGGAGACAATACAGTTATTTAGAAATACAAAAGTTATTTTAAATTAAGTTAAGTTAAATATCAATGTAGTTATGATATTTCCAAATTTTGTTTGTTTTGTAACTAAAAATATCATGACATGTTAAGGGTCAGATTGTTGTAACTCTTAAGAACAATCATGTCTGATTTCAATGCATTATTTGTTTATTTATAGTTATCGAAGTTTTTGCCTTAAAATCGACATCGTTGTCAAGCGGCATAAAGTTTCCATTGAAAATAGTAGGGGATAGGGTCAGTTAACCGTTGATATATCAAATTCTAAGATCATTATCACTTATAGATGGAAATAGTGGCAAAATATTAAATTCTTCATCTCTGAAAATGTATGACTTTGTATAATCAAAACACTGAGAGTACTGTCAGGAGCGAAGTTTAAATGTATTAGATAAAAACATCCTTAAGAAACAAGTATAGAAGTTGCTGCTGTTCGTAGCAAAAATATAACGTTGCCCAAAAAGGGAATCGAAGCCGAACGGGAGTAGTGAAGTTCCGAAATAGATTAGGAAATGTTTTCTCATGTAAGTCTATTCAAAAGAAATATGTATCTTCAGGGCGAGAACAATTTTAATCGCAAGGACATGATTTATATTCTATATCATTTGTATAGGACCGTTATGCGATGCTATATATTAAATACGCAAGTTGGTCTTGTAGTTTCTTACAAGAAGATTTTTAAGATGTCATTTTTTAAGTTTTTAATGTTTAAGCTCCTGTGACTTCTATATGCATCATACTGGAAACAGTTATATAACATTTGTAGAGGTCCACACAAGGAAAATACTTGTGAAGTTGGGTCAAAATTTGCCCACTGGTTGCAATTTGGGAGTGCTTTTTTCTAGATATATAAAAATAGAAGTAACTTGCAAATCTTATTAATAAACATCAAAAGGATATGACCATGATTCAAAGTAAAGAATAAACAAGAATTGTCATTGTAAATTGACATTATATGCCTCCGAAATGTAGCTTTGAAATCAAATTGGTATACATATGTAATTGAATATGCCTGTGCCAAAGAGCACAAAAAACTGAACCAGAGCGTGAACTGAAGCAAAACCATAAATATTTTCTCCTTGAGATTTGTATGTACAGGAAGGCAAATGTATTGAATGAAATAGAAAGCTACATGACTTTGACCTTTAATATTAGCAATACATCGTTTTATTCCACATAAAAGCATTACCGAATGAATAGCATCAAAGTAGTAAACGAGAACTAGTCTGGACAAACATTGAGCTCAAAATCCTGACGATATGCACAGCTAAGCTTTGTGACACACATTCCTGTGAACTTTCACTGAAATTTCCCCAGCAGTTTAAAGATGAAGACAGTGTGTTGACTTTACGTGTAAAATGTTTCGTTAATAATCACTCAACAGCAAAACCTTGGTAAAGATCATTCCTATAAATGTTCATACGAACCCCATCAGTAGTATAGCAGAACTTTACTAAAAATGACTTTGTCCTCTGTATGTGCTATTTATTTATCGCCCCGCTTTGTTTACATTGAAAAAAGTGTACATATTTGAGATTTTAATAGGCCTGCATATTATATCATCGTAACATATCAATGTTTTTGAAGGGTTTAGGAAAGTTTAAATAACATTGATGGAGACATATACCTCGAAAAATGTTTCTTCATAACGCGTATATTAGTTGAGTAATGTGGTTGAGGAAAACAAGGGCATGTACGAAAGAAATATTTTTTAACGAAAATGAAACGTGCAGCTATTAAGGATTTCGGACTATAATGGGCACCTTCAGAAAACAGCTTTTCATTACTTTTTTATTTTAGTGCCTGGCATATTTAGAATTTAAAAAAAAAGTTTTTTGTAGAAATGATTGTTTGTTTTTGTTTACATTTTGGATCCAAACATTTAACAAAATGACCTTTAGCAACAAATGATCATTGCTTTTAACATTGCTCTGAACTAAACGCATACACTTTCAACGTCCAGATTTTCGGCTATGGTATACATGTGGAAGTTTGTTAGGACAGATGTTTTAAATTGCTTTAGAATATCTTGTATGTATTTTTTTAAATCACAACCATACTTTCTCTTTGATATCTTAGCTTATTAATTAAGAAAAAATGTTCATACCAAGAAACAAGAAATGTCTTTAGAAAGACAGTCGTGAAGTGTCTTGGATGTTATGATGTATGAATTTTATTTAATTCCTAAATTGCTGTTATAGTCCCGCGTGAACACCACTTATCACCTAGCAGTCCAATTAGGTCACGCATTAAAATGTTGATATTAGGTCAGCTAAATAAGTTACACATTTACTCATATCTACTGTATATTAATTCAAATAAACGTAAAATGTTTGTCAAGAACGGTTTATAACTATTTCGACCGCAGAAGAATACATTTTCGTACATTTTTACTTTACAAATTTTACAACCACAAAAAGTACACATTAAACCATGCAGACTCACTATAAGTTGACGTGGTCTTAATTTTACCGCGCCAAATGGAAGGAAGGGTTTCCTGTGAATCATCCAATAGAATGAGGAATTTCTTCTGAATAATTAATACGTACGTCATGCCAAGGAATATAGGTCAAAAGTGAGCTTAGACACATTCGCGAAAAAATACTAAAAAAATTGTTTGCTCCGACCGTGGTCTGAACCAAGGACCTTTCACTTCTTAAGCGAGCATCTTACCACTGTACCTCTGGCTGTCAATATAGTAGTTCAATCTAACCAAATGCTTATAAATTTAGAATTTCCGTTAGAGTTTGAAATTTTTAAATGTAATAAAAACAGTACATAAAGTTTAGCAATAGTATTAAATTCATAACACGAGATGACATTACGTGTCTATAATTCAGTAATTTCACGTCCACATTTTATCACTTTGTTACACAAATCTATTCACTACCACCAACACTGTTCGCTACTACCTCACCAGTGACTTTTCAGTTACATGACCCCAAACATGCATTGCGCTGAGGCGCAACGCAATTAAAGGACTGTGTTATAATAATAAAAATAATAATAGTTTTATTTACTGAAGATTACACATAAAAACAATGAAACATTAACAATAATGAAAATGAAACAATACTTGTTTACAATGCGGCCATCTTGAAAAGATAGTAACAGTACTTTTGCAATTGTTGAAAATTAAACAATTTGTAGACATCTAGTAAAAAAAAGATAAGTATTATAAATAACAACCGGATATTATTTATCTCTAAAAGGAATAAAAATATCTATGGATGAAAAATAACAGAACAACTATCTCCAACTTTTATCAAAACTGCGAAGTTTGCACTGTATACTTATTCAACAAGTGGTACTATTTTTCAACGCGGATGTAAGAGGCGTCAATGTATTGTTAGTAGAAAAGGTGGTGTATAGCTATTGGTGCTCCGCTCCTAAATTCGCATGAGAAGTTTGTCTCTTTTTAATTGAAAAAAAAACAGCATCTCTATGTTCGTTCTGCACAATAATGTCAAAATTGGGTACCCTTCGTCATTTCAGACGATATCACTTATGTGCACACGTATTCAAAGACACGAAAAGTGGAATTTTAATTTGAAAAAAAATCACCAGAAAAAGGTGAGGTGTGTATCGGTGCTTTACAACATTTTCGATAAAAAAAAACAGGAACTTGGACGGCTCTGAAATGACCATATCTGCCGAATGGGCCGTTAAACAACATAGAACAAAAACAAACAAATACAACTTCTCTATAAAGGTATATACGTTATGTCCAATACAACCGTGTACTGTTTATTTAAACTGTGAATACAGACAACCTCAAGTAACAACCACTTTTACTCTATTGAAGGTGTTCCTTAAGGCGACTTCATGAAGAAGTCAATATCAGCTGATATCTTATTTGGTCCATACACGTTTCGGCCGCTAACTGGATCCTGTTCACTATATATGTGCACTGCAACATGGAATGGTAACCATGCAGTTTGTTTAGCCCTACTTATTCGGCTTTCCGGTTGGCCGATTTTCGTGAACGAATTCGGACAGGCCATCCTGTGCGGGACGGAGCCAAGTCGAAAATATGTCTCGCCGTCACAATGCAGTCTAACTAGTTGGACTAGCAGTTTATTATGCTGGTAACCTGTACTCGGCACACCTCGACCGACTAGAAGGAGGCACGAAGAAGACCGAGATGTTCTGAATGACAAACAAATATTAAACGGTATACACCAATGACCTACTGTGCGTACTGGTCGTACGGTCGTTGAATAAAAATTGTTACAAATTATTAATTCATAGTTAATATGAGTAAAAATACTCTATATGTCCTAAAAGTATCGATTCACGATATTTTTTTCACGATATTATTCTTATTCATCTCGTATTTCTAATCCCCCTGCCGACACCTCGGTGTGGGTCTATGGTGTGGGTCTATGGTGTGGGTCTATGATGTGGGTCTATGGTGTGGGTCTATGGTGTGGGTCTATGGTGTGGGTCTATGGTGTGGGTCTATGGTGTGGGTCTATGGTGTGGGTCTATGGTGTGGGTCTATGGTGTGGGTCTATGGTGTGGGTCTATGGTGTGGGTCTATGGTGTGGGTCTATGATGTGGGTCTATGGTGTGGGTCTATGATGTGGGTCTATGGTGTGGGTCTATGGTGTGGGTCTATGATGTGGGTCTATGATGTGGGTCTATTACTGTAAAGTCATGCCTTTTTCTCGATGTTTAGGTTTATTAGTCAGTCAAACTTTTAATATAGCTTTCAAACTTGTTCACGTTTTTTTCCTGGCGTAAAATCATAATTATTTGTTGACTCATTTGTATAACTTCTGACTGGCGAATAAACCACAATGATTATTATATTATTAATGCATATTTATTGCTTCTGTTATACATATATATAATCGACCTTAGCATGTTGCTATAACTCATTCGTATTACGCATTTAATGCATTGTGATTCGGTTTGCACTGTGTGTGTCGGATCAAAAACACGCTATGTCACAAAACACAATGATAACGTTATGCGATAATCGCATCTTGTCAGTCATACGAGGTGTCATGCTTTGGTGAAAATAATGACCCTTGGCTATACGTAAACGTCATTATTACCGATTTACGATTCGTCATTTTGTGCGGTACTAAGAAAAAAAACTAACAAGCAGAAACATTCTGCTTGGATTTTACCCTTTTTGTGCTTTTCTTATTCGCTGGACATTATATTATGTGAGATTCAGCCACATTAGAAGTGATCAATCTGTATACAATTTTTGGACGTTATATGAAGGTGAGTATATTATATATTACATATTTTTTCGATAATTTATTCCTTAATATAATATTCATTTTTTCGTTGCTAGCCATTTTCAGTTTCAGAATACACGTGTTTATCCTTTTTGTATAATCGGACTTGTGATATGAAATGACGTTTCCCAATTCACGGAATAATCGCTGCTGCATTATTTTGTAGTTACGTAACAAATATCCGTCCGCCTGTCTGTCCGTTGGTAAATGTATTTCTTCACATGCGTCCAAAAATACGCTTTTATTGCAAACAGACATGATTTAATTTTAAGGAAGGCATTATCCTGCCATCGCCAAAGAAAATTTGTCAATGCGATGTAAAGAATTACAAAATAATGGATTTACTTGCTTAACAATTCCCCTATCATCATCCAGTTTGTCTTATTTTCTTGTCTGTAAAACATATCTAATACATGTCTGTATACTTATTTATATATTTCATACTTAATTAAATTAATCTAAATGTACATTCAAATGAAGCCTTGAAAAGTCATCTGAAACTTACAGGATGCCGTTTTGTGAAATTAGATTCATTTTCGGGATTTCAGAACAATAAATAAGTCATTGACGAAAGTGAAAAAGATGAGTTATATATCTTTGAAAACGTACGGGATGTTTCATAATATCTGTAGCCATACCAAGAAGAATAAAAACATATCTGACAAGAAATCGAATTTATATTTTTATTACAGACGAAACAGTTATAGTTTTGTGTCATGCAATTAATTTTGTTTGTTTTACTAAATTGCATTTATACTAAAAAAACTAAAGTCAGCATTTTTTCGACTCACCTTTTTCGAAAATTGTGACTTCAAGTATCTGTTGGAAATTTTTAATCATAGCAGTGTATATTTCTCCACCGTAACAACGAATTTATCTGTTGGTAACATATTTAAGTCCATCTATATAAGGTTGCGGGGTTAGGTTTGAGTACTCTGTCTTCAGGTCAAAAGTGAGAGCCGCGGCCATTGGTCCAGTGGTTAGTGTGCTGGAGTTATAACCCTGAGATCCGGGTTCCATTCCCGGTCGCGGCACTTCATACTCTTTCATTATAATTTGACAACAGTGTCGATTTTCCTCCAAATGTGTAGAAGCTGCCGGTCCCTTGTGGAAGGGTATACACATTAGTACTGGTTCGAATAACGTCCATGCCAACTTGTTAGGTGAATCGGCCGTATATAACTGAAAAATTGTTGTGAAACGGAGATAAAATTAACTCAATAAATGATTAAATAGTTAGGTCAAAGTCTACAAGTTTTTTGGGGGGCTTGTTGCATATTCTGAATAATATTTGTTTGGATTTCGTGTAACATTGACATTATAATTATGCGATTAAGAATATAATAAAAGGGTCTCAGATGGTGAATTAATATACAGTCAAACCTGTGAACGAAGGCAACCAGTGGGTAAGACATGATACGGCCTTTATTGACAGGTGACCTTTATTCAGAGGTGACCGCTTACACAGGTTTGACTTAATGACCGTGTCGTTTCTTAGACGAATCTGTATGAAAGTGCTATGGTACGTTTCAAGCTTACTATGATTTTAGTTCTGTTTCTTCCGATTCATACATGAGATTCATACATGGAATACTACCTTGCCAATACAGTAAAACATGGTTATAGTGAAATCTGGTATAGTACAGTAAAACATAGTTATAGTGAACTCTGGTATAGTACAGTAAAACATGGTTATAGTGAACTCTGATATAGTGAAGAATCAGATACAGTAAAACATGGTTATAGTGAACTCTGATATAGTGAAGAATTAGATACAGTAAAACATGGTTATAATGAACTCTGATATAGTGAAGAATTAGATACAGTAAAACATGGTTATAATGAACTCTGATATAGTGAAGAATTAAATACAGTAAAACATGGTTATAATGAACTCTGATATAGTGAAGAATTAGATACAGTAAAACATGGTTATAATGAACTCTGATATAGTGAAGAATTAGATACAGTAAAACATGGTTATAATGAACTCTGATATAGTGAAGAATTAGATACAGTAAAACATGATTATAATGAACTCTGATATAGCGAAGAATCAGGTACAGTAAAACATTTTACCAACCCAATTTTAACATTGCATTATTTATACTCCTGAAGTTCTTTATGCTTACCAAACGCGGCCGCGGTCCTATGATTAGTTCGTAGTGTAAGGGTAAGTTAGTACTGGTTAGCATACCGTCCAGGAGAATCAGCCGCCGTATTATAAAACTGATTATTTTTGGGAAAACGGTGTTAACTACTAATTAAATCTATATAATTATGCTTATCAAAAGAAAAAGAAACTAATGTATATTAGGTGGCAATCGTCTTAGATGGTGGTTTATACTTGGCATGTTAAGTGTGTAAAGTAATATACTATATATATATATATATATATAAGACCGTTTCCCATGTGATACAGCACCAAAGACATACTGAACAGACTGCATGGTTATACAAACCATAAATAACAGACAAACTGTTCTATAAATGTGTTACGCTTTAAACAATTAACAAATCTTTACCTTGTATGACTTTTTCACCATTTCTCATATTGGTCACTTTTGATTATGCCTGCCTAAAGAATAACATTCGGTCAAATATTGTAAAACTAGGACAGATTTACGCTTCTTAGAACGAATAGGTTTGAAGCGGTCAGTGTATTCTCTATATGCAATGGTCAGATGTTTGCCTGACCATCAAATACTAAGGAAAACTAGGAAAATAGCCACATTTTGGATTATTTGATATAGAAAAATTTAGGATCGGTAAGTCGAAAAAACATTTCTTTTCTACTTTTTTAACATGCACTTTGAGAGAATATGAGTTACGATTCACCCTTAAATATTTTCGTTAGAAACTTCAAAGTCGGCGATAAAACGGGACATGTTCGGTAACCCTAAATACGACTACATTGTATTTTTATCGGCCAAAGTAATATGCACGACATAATGAATGGAATGTACTTTTAAAAATATTACGGACGTTAACTTTTTTTTTTTTAAAGGACTTTGAATTTTCTGTTAAAACTGGACTACAACGTTTGTATTGAATGATATTTTGAGACACAAAAACACCATTTCTTAAGGTTTGGCAAAGTAAATATTAACACCTAGTTTATTATGTATTTGTTTTAGTAGCAGACAGTGTCTGTTTATAGAGTGGACTAGATGTCTGTTTATAGAGTGGACTAGATGTCTGTTTATAGAGTGGACTAGATGTCTGTTTATAGAGTGGACTAGATGTCTGTTTATAGAGTGGACTAGATGTCTGTTTATAGAGTGGACTAGATGTCTGTTTATAGAGTGGACTAGATGTCTGTTTATAGATTGGACTAGATGTCTGTTTATAGAGTGGACTAGATGTCTGTTTATAGAGTGGACTAGATGTCTCGTCATTCGAAATGGCGGAAGGACATAAAGTGTTATCTCTGTCCGTCCGTCCGTTCAAATCTTAGTTTCAGAGAGATAACTCAAGATAATTATATTTCATGGATTCTTTTCATATTTAATACGAATGTGTATTATAATAAAGCACAGGCCATTTCCGTTAAAATCCAAACATTTTCACAGGAGTAATGGCCCCTTATTGACTTAGCTCCGGGCACATTTTTAGTTGTAGTAGAAAATATATACCTCATTAAAAAGAATAAAAAAGATATCTGATTGTGAGAACAATGTTGATAAATGATGGTTTTTTTTGGTGATACGACCTTGTGTTTGTACGTTGAAAAGATTTGACACATTTATCACATCTAAGTTATATGGTAGATACAGTAAAACACAGTTATGGTGAACTCGGACATTGTCAAGAGTCGGATACAATGAGGTATTTACCTACTCTGGAACATAATTTTATTAACTCCATTGTTATGGATATGGTAAACATGGGTAAGTGAACACTTTCTTTTAATGTGGTTTAAAGTAGTTATTTGGGATCCAAAGAAATCCATCATGAATGTAAACTACGAGTGTTGTCGTAAAGTACGAAAACGTTAAATAGTGTACCACAAAATGTAATAAAAACGACACATTTTTCTAACTAGAAAGATAATTATGTCATACATATTCAAATTATGAATGCATTAATCATGTCTTATTTTGTATGACATTTTGTCTTATTTTGCTCATGACAATATACAAATGAATATCAATTTTCTTTTGATGTCGACAGCTGAAGGTATCATATTTATACATGGCTGTCAAATCGTGTATACATGTATATTTTTTACATACACTTGACACATGAGAACGTACTGTTTTATACCAAGCGACGTTCTTGTTTTGCATATTTTTAGCATATTTATCATTTGTACTTATTGGAAGCTAAACGAGCTCAGCTTTCCATTGCCGTCACTCGCTCGGTGTGCATGACTTTTGATGCGTGCCATGCGTACATCATTTTCTACATCCGCCACGCAAATGTTAAACTGGTTCCCGTTCCCTGTTGCATTGCAATAGTATGTAATCTCAGTAACCATAAGTACTTTCAGTACTTTGATTTTCTTAACGGCGGTAAGCTTACCTAGTTTGCGCCCCGGTGTACCCTACAAGTACTCACTTGTTTCCTGCTCAACTCGTGACTTGGTAATTTCTAACAGCTTTTGTATATTTGACAAAAGGTAATATCGTGCATGCATATATCGTGCGTCCCAAATTCCATCCAAATTTCTCTAGACAATAACCTTTTTATTTTTGAGCACCTATTGGAAATATTGTGCAATGGTGTTGCATTTTAATGCAGACACACACACACACGTCTGGAATTACTTGTAGGTTTAATGTACACACACACACGTCTCGAATTACTCGTAGGTTTACTCTGAATTTTCTTTGTGATAAGTTATTTTAAGTCCATCACCGCTATGAGTTCAAATCTCAGCCGGGACTGGACAAATATCGTGTGTGAGGTAGCTGTCCTGCAGGCTTACGGAAGGTTTTTACCAGGTGTACGCTTGGGGTCTCTGATTTCAAATCACTGTAACCTCTCAATGATAGAGGGTCGTGGGTTCGAGCCCCGCTACCGACCATGACTCTTTATGTGAGAAAGTAGGCAGTTGCTTACGGAGGATGGGAGTCTTGTACTGGTTCTTCCCAGGAACGATGCTTCGGTGAACTGTCCGCCTCATATGACTCTGACTATTGAAAAGGGGCGTAAACCCCGATTTAAACGAACAAAGTTAAATCCCCAAGCAGTACGTAAGGAATCAAAGCACTGTACTTTATCCATTAGATGTACAAGGATGTAGTAGACCTTACACCGTACGAATAACAGAATATCGTAATTTGTTACAAGATCGTGGGTGGAATGTATAATTATACATGCAGTGAATGGAGAACTTCCGGTCAAACGGACAGTGGAGATAGTCATCCCTCTTATCTGACTTAGATTAATATACATTAACAGAAATTTACGGATGCTATTCATTCATATATTAGAAGATGAATCAATCAAACAACAACAACAATGTAGTTTGTTCACAATTAATTTACGAGGACTCAAATTCGTTTTCAATCGTAGGTTATCAGTATCAAGTGAAAACAAAAGTTCATTAATGAAGACAGTTATCAGGATCGATATGTGGCCACTTCCCTAGAAAACTTATTGTTATATCAAATGTAGCGTAATCGCCTTGACGAAATAGAAAACATGTATTCTAGACTTCAGACACAGTATTTAACAGGTTTTTGTAGTGAAGGCCGTGGCAGTTATCCAGTGGTTATTGTGCTGGATTTGTTACCCAGCGATTTGGGTTCGATTCCCGGTCGCGGTAGGTCATAACTTGACAGCAATGTCGATTTTCCTTCATATGTTTATATTCTGGCTTAGAATATAAAACTTCTTACCTTCGAAAAACGACTAAAATGGGCGTAGTACTTAGATGGTTAGAACGTATATTTGGGCGTTCTTCGTATATACAGTCGCTACCGCTTATTTCAGTTTTCTTTTTAACGAAGAACACTTAAAACCTCATTAGCTTATTGGATGTTAAAATTAAAGTAGGTTTTATTTTACCTAGAAAGAATTATGATGTCTTATAAGTGTAACTGACTTTTACTTGCAACATAAACATTCCGAAATTTTCTTTTTTAAATCACAAAGTGTATATAGAAATGTAGCACAGTATTTTTTCAATGATATTGCAAAAAAATAAGGAAACGTATCTGACAACAATTTTACGAGACGCGGCTTAAGAAAGGCATTATGTAAATATTGTTTTTTAGCAAATATATTTCTTATATTTTACTTCATTTCAAATATTGTATACATGTCCTAAATACTGATCTCGACATACTATTTTCGTTAACAATGAGGCAATTAGATCAATTAGATCATGTTTCCAGAGTTGTTCTGACCATTGCACTTAGTGTATGTTAAGTTACAGGGGGGGGGGGGGGGGGTAAGAAATTTGTATTCGCGAGGGTGTCTAAACTCACTTTTGACCTATATTTCTTGGCATGACGTATTAATTATTCAGAAGAATACCCTCATTCTACTGGGTGATTCAGAGGAAACTCTTCCATACATTGGGTAAAATCTACATGACGTATTTATTATTCAGAAGAATACCCTCATTCTACTGGGTGATTCAGAGGAAACTCTTTCATACATTGGGTAAAATCTACAAGCGTAGAATAATTAAGACCACGCCAACTTATAGCGAGTCTGCAATTGTTTAATGTGTACTTCTTGTGGTTGTAAAATTTGTAAAGTAAAAATGTAAGAAAATAATTTTATTCTTATGCAATAAATTAAACCGTTCTTGACAAACATTTTACATTTAATTGAATTAATATACAGTAGATATGATTAAATTCGTAATTTATTTAGCTGACCTAATATCAATATTTTAATGCGTGACCTAATTGGAATACTAGATAAGTGGTGTTCACACGGTACTATAACGACAGTTTAGGAATTTAATAAAAGTCATACTTTTGGTTTCAACAGTATTAGTAACAAGAAACTTCGCAACTTAAAAGATATTTCTTGTAACACCTAATATTGTTTTACGTTACACGCTCTTAAATGATACTATTTCTTAGTCCAGTCGAATGAACAGATGGGGTACGTAGGACAAAATGGTACAGAATTAATTTTGTTACAAAACGATCATGTATTAGGTTGCATACAGCAACAATGAAATAGACCAAATTCTGAACAAATTTAACAAACAAAATAAATAAGATTTTCATTTTACAGTGATACTTTAAAACTTCAGCCATCTTTCTAGAATTTACACCTCTTTTATTCCTAGACATGAAAACGTGACAGACCCACATACTACACCTAGTATGATTTTGCAATCTTGGATATATGGACAGTAAGTATACCTTTGAGAAACTAATTTTTTGTCGATATATAATTGGTTTATTGCAATAAGAAATCCGTCAGCATGACAGGTATCGATTATTAATCGATTACTAAGTCCATGTAAAGGGTCGTTAACATGGCCGTGTATGATTTATCTTTCTGTACAATAAGCAAGGGAAACTAAGAGCATTTAGACAAAGCTGTAAAAATAGGCGTTCACATACCTCTGACTTGACTTGGTAAAGTTATCATTAATATACAATTATAAGAGGCGATCACCGATTTATGTGACGTACATTAAATGGGTCATATTCGATTTAGAGCGGAATCAGTCCGGACAAGCAGAATTTATAAATAATAAAATCGGTATCGACAACTTGGACCGGATAAGATTTGTGGTTCCCGCTGGCGGTACCCGTCGACTGGAACCAGTTTAGATCCATTCATGGTGCGCTGCAAATAGGAACGGGAACAAGTTTAGATCATTTGGTGGTGCGCTGCAAATTGGAACGGGAACAAGTTTAGATCCTTTGGCGGTGCGCTGCAAATTGGAACGGGAACAAGTTTAGATCCTTTGGTGGTGCGCTGCAAATTGGAACGGGAACAAGTTTAGATCCTTTGGTGGTGCGCGGGAACAAGTTTAGATCCTTTGGTGGTGCGCTGCAAATTGGAACGGGAACAAGTTTAGATCCTTTGGTGGTGCGCTGCAAATTGCAAACGCCGAGAAGTTATAATCAATGAGGCTGTTCATGCGAGAATGTTTTATGTCAAGCACGAATGTTCATAACAAATACTTTACGGGGAGTAGAATAAATCAATGAATGATATTGAAGCAAAATACTAAGTTTTCTATCAGAGCTGATTAATTAGGTTATGACCAATCAAGTAATTTTGTTGTTCTTATCAATCATACGTATCTTTCTCATTGTAAGGCGAAGTACTCATGGAATACTCATTTCTAACGGACAATGCAAAATCGCAACTTCTTAAGCAAAGCAAAAAGTAATTTTAATGCCCGAAATATCCGCAATGATCACGTGACATAAACAAACAGAGAGCGAGTTCGGTTATTCAATTATGTCACGACTTTAGTTCCTCTAATTGTTCATTGATAGAAAAAATCATGAATATTATGTTGTTGAAATGTTATGAAAATCATTATCTTTTCATTTTGTCATGTCAATGTACATGATATTTAGTGAAATAAACGGTTTTAACTTGACTTAACTTTTGACTTGAATACACTGAGGATGATCGAAGTTGTAGTTGTTTATCGAACTCGTTAATAGTCTCTCACTGAGAAATATCCACAATGATCACGTGACATAAACAACAGAAGAGCGAGTTCGAAGTTGAATGTGTTCGTCTGCTATTTTTGGACTTGATTTTTATCAAAATCAAGTCCTTTGTAATCGTTGACCAAAATTTTGTCGTTGGACTCCATATAACAGCTTGGTTAAAAGAATGCCGCATAAAGGAAATAGTACGCAACTAAATGGTGTGATTATATAGAAGTATCTGGAATCTTTCCCCAATTAAGTGTGTCAGATCTAAATATATCTCAAATCATTTTATTGTAACTACATGGAAAGAGTCATGTATATAAATAAGTGCTTGTCGGTAGATACATGAGATATTCAAATGCGTAGTATTCAAACCGCGTATTCACTGTCCAATAAAATATCTTGCCGTAAAAGTAGTTCTACTTTCGGTTTTCGTTCGATAGTTCAGAAACATCTCTACGGACGTATTCATGCATTTGCAACAATCTACCATCGGTGTGTGTGTTTTGTGCCTTTCTAACATTTCTTAATATTACAAAGCGAATTCTCGTCTAAGCGTATTTCCGTGATATTTACACCAATTAGTGTTAGTTTGATGACGGAATCGCTATTTATAGACTCACTCCCCGCAGTGGCTAGTAGCAAATCGCAACCGGTGTGGGGAGTTTGATTTATTTAATGAGTTCATGTCAGGTAAACATCGAAGGTTGAATGTTTAAACTGCGGCTTACGAATAATAATTCGAGTCGCTAAATACGAACGTAAATGCTTTTAAAAATTACAGTTTAAGAGTTCCTTTTACGCCAGATTATTCAGAATTACATAATCACGTCTGAATTTCATGCAACATCGGGTTAACTATAGGTCATATAGGTCTTACTCTACTGTGTCAGGACCTTTTTGATTTGAGTGACCCAGAATGTGTTCAATGCGACGATGTTCTGTTGTGTTAAAACCAGAAGAATCGTTGTTTGTATTTATTGTTACTGAAGTGTTGGTCACTAGTTTGTGTACAATAAAGAGTTTTTAATGCAATTAAATTGTCTTCAATAAATGTGCTAATCATTAAACTTTCCAATATCAGGCTTTTTTCATTTTAAAAATTTAGCAAAGGGACTATAGTAAAGCCCTAGCGCATGTCATTTACCTACATGCATATGACCTGCATTACAATATGAATGAAACATCGGTATGTTAAAATATTTGTATGGGCTCGAACGATGTGATTACACATTTCTCTCTTTTGCCTAGTATGGTAAAAATGAAGTCCGATAGTACTTTCAGTACTTTGATGTTAATAGTTGTTAGGTCAGTAAATCATACAGGCATTGCTCTGTGATGTTGACTTAGATAAGTTGTTGTGGCATAATATCGGAAATGCTATTTGAAGTTCAATGTGGTTGTATCATAGCAGATTAATGAATTTGTTAGCATTTAGGGTGTATTCTATTTGATTGATGTAGGGTATGATATTATCATGTGCTTGTGAACTATATACATGAATTTATTCATTTGTCAAATACTCATGATTGTCAATGTGTATTATTTATAACATGTAAATTTGTTATACTCTCTATAATGGAGGATTGAATAAGATATTCATCAATATCCTTTATGAAAAAAGCAACTTCCTACAAAAAACATAAACCAATGCTTCTTGTAATTATTCTACCTACAAAGTTTCGTTATATTTTTTCTTGTTAATATTAATGTTTTAAGTGGATTGCAGTCTAGTCATGTGCATAATGTTTTTTATATATATTTTATTAAACCATGTTTGTTTAACATAACATAGTTCTTCAGGTCAAAATTACATTATACAAATGTCTGAAACTTTGCACATTTTAATTATAACGAATCATTTGTCATCCTAGTATTCAATTGCCTGATGCAATTTTCCGTCGTACAAACATTCAACTTGTATAATAATGTATCACATTGTACTATAAGACCGCCATTAAAAATGTTTTTTTTGTGTTAAATAATTAATAATAAGTAATGCCTGTTTGTTTTATGTTTTGTTGGGTTTAGACGAGAACGATAAAACAAATAATTCTTTATTAGAGTCCTGTATGAACTTTTTATTTATATTGTTTTATTGTTTTGTCAATAAACTGGTCCAATTTACGTGATTGATATTTAATTAAATAGTGATTAGATATGACGTGAGCGAGGACCTACATAAATAAGGCCTTAATTTAAAAAGAAAAACTATAACAAAACGTTACAGGTAGACGAATTACAAGAAGCATATTGGTTTATGTTTTTTTGTACGAATTTAGTTGCTTATTTCATAAAGGATATTGACTGTGTATTTTATTCAATCCTACATAAAGGAGAGTATAAAACATTTACATGATATGCGTAATACACATTATAATGACAGACAAATGATTAAATTCATGCATATAGTTCACAAGCACATGGTAATATCATACCCTATATCAATCAAATAGAATCAACCCTAAATGTTAACGAATTCACCATAAATCTGAGCACTATCATACAACCACATTGAACTTCAAATAACCACGCAATGCCTTCATGATTTACTTACCTGTCAGCTATTAACAGATTCAGTCATCACCATTAGCAAATCAAATGGCCAGGATTAGCCAAACTAGTAATAGACACTACACTATATACTCGCAAACAACTATAATAAACTAATACTCGTAAGTATATTCGTCTAGAAAAAATCTAAACAATCCTCTCCCTTGGATTACTACAATATTTACTATCAGTACATACATTTCGAGGAAGGATGACGTCATAATCCTCGTGCTGTATATGCTAATTTAGTCTGGTTCCTAGCTTCTATTGTAAACGTATAGAAGTCATCATTTAATTCATGGACGATGCGATGATAACTTGGTGTCAACCAGACACTTAAAAAGACGGTTAATCGGGAAATTGTAATCGATTAATTTAATGCAGTTTCTTCGAGCATGCTTCATGTATGATATATTACATTCTGCATAAGTTGAGTATACCTAGAGGCAGGTAATGTAGACTATATAATATTATGCTAATTGCTGAACTACATTTGGTGATCAGATGGGAATCATAAATCAAAGTGGAACGGGAACAACTTTAACAACTGCATAGCGGGTGTAGAAAAGCGTTAGTAGTACTTAAGTCTGCATCAAAATTCATGTGCGAACTATCGTTCGGATTCAAAAACTCACCCTACAAAGAAATTCAACTTTTGACTGATTTGTAGTTCCGAACAACAGCAGAACCTTCAGAGCTTTGATTTTATGTAGGGACTGCTTATCGTGATAGGTCCGTGTTGCTCCAGGGCGGTTAGTATTATACCAGACCGTTCTTAGTCGTACTAACCCTTACTTACACCGTAGCATACCGTTGTTCATCCGTAGGCACTCGCCCTGGCACGTATCGTTCCGTATTAAACCATGTCATTTCCGTATTAAAGTATCACTTATGTCGCCAAGTGGCCCCTTTCCTACATTATTCTTGGTCAAAACCCGTAGTCACACCGCTGTGCATCCGTATCGGGTCCGTATTGGACTACGAATATTGGCATTTCCGGGGTCATCCGTGAGATTTAATCCGTAGTGGACCCGGCGAGGTGATCCGTGAATGTGTGACCAAGGCATAACATACATTCTCGCGATTTTAACTTCGTATTAAGCATAACATGCTATTATATTTTTATTGCATCGACGTCATGATTTTTAGTATGAGGTATATAACATATAGGACTGTGTTTGTTTGCGTCTTTAATATGCTATACATGTACAACAATTTAACGCCCGCGCAAGGACATTTGAGATCAGTACAGATGAAGTTGTTTAATGAACTGCCCTTTCAGCACTTAATGTATCGAGTTATGTACACAGCTAATTGCCGACGGTGGTGTTTTGTACAATTTAAAAGCGGCCTGCTTTGGACATGGCCACGTTGTAGACCCTATCAATTTTACACGACAACGTAGGAATGTGGTTATTGCCCATTACAGAAAGTACACGCGTTGGAATAATTAATATCGTGGTTTATAACAATGATACAATAAACATGTCATTTTTATAGTATATCACCTTTGAAGATGATAAATGCAGCATTGTGGGAACTGATACATCCACCGCCTAGAGTTTGATCGCAAACCAAATTCACCATCCGAGCATATATGTAACAGCTATGTTTATATAAAGAGTGTTTACTTAAAACAACAAGTTTACAACTGCCTTGTTTTCAACCTCAGCATTATACAATTATGAAATGAGGGTTACAATAAACGGTGCTCGGTGGTAAAATAAATACAATGTATCGCGGTTTAGTCAGGTGGATTTTTAACAACTAACATTATAAAAGACAATAATTTACACAATTTTACAAGTTTCTTTCTATTTCCTGCAAACACAAAACTATTATTATTTCTAATTAAAGATTGAGGAAAAACAACAGAATTTATATCAATATAAAAATGCGAACAATGACAAATAATGAAATTCGTCGCCGACTTGATTTTGTGAACATAATGGACATTTTCTGTCGTTGTAACCATCCTCTGTTTTTCTATCGGTATATAATTGTTAATTAATACATTACATACATACATTAACATAATACAAGAAGATATCAATGACAAACATCTTCACCGTGTTCATTGAAAACAATACAATGCTAGCTCTCCAGAGCGGCCCTCTCTTGAGCAGCAACTTCCCTCCAACAACATCATGATTTTCCCTCTGTACGATTTAACTATGAATTTAACCTCTCTACTGCAGCAACCTCTCAACATTAACATAAGTTTGCTACTCCCATACGATGTTGATTTGGAAAGGTTGACCGCATTATACCCATATTTAACTGTTTTGAATTGGTTTAGAGCCGAATCGCTTAGCTAAATTTGGGCCGGGCTAGGACCATGGAGTCGCAGTTACTGTTGTTGTCATAAATTCCAAATTAAGTCAGTGATACATTTCCTAATAAATACCTATCAAATTTGCAATGCATTACATAGTCAGACGAACGACAACCTGTAGATAACATTCACCCGCGAACTACGGTCACTGATTTATTAACATTATGTATATCAATGAAATCCTTTGATAACGACCTCCTGCAGGTTGAGGTTATATTTCTATTTCCGTTAAGATGGACTTTGTTAAAAGGTTTGACAACACGAGTATCACAAAGTCTTGTATGTATAGTAAAACACGGTTATAGTGAAAATTCTGATTAATTTGAGCATTATCATACCCCCCCCCCCTGAAGACGCTCTCCTTTATTTCATTTGGATATAATGCAGTAGCGCTCAGGTCCCAAATGAAGAACACTAGTCTGATATTCAGTTTGTGATCACAGATGTATTCCGTACGTTTCTCCATTAATGTGCGGCATCCTTTCTTTATAACAGGTTTTAGCGCATCACTTGTCAGTAAGAAATGACATATGATTTTATTGCAAGCAGAAATTGGAACAAATATGTAATACCCTATACGAACTAGTTATTGACCAAAATACAAATTAACAGGCCGTTGTACTGGGCATGACATTTTGTTCTGAACATTGTGTAGGAGGTTTTTTGGAACGTTTAACGATCTGTTTCGACTAGAACATCTTCTGTAATGGCGACAAATGTTCTTCACTGGTAATTAATGTGTAACAGTTGATTAGATTATAATTCAGAAGCACGTCCATGTTGTAATTAATTTCTGTCATTTGAGGTGAAAGAATGAGGAATGCGCTTTTTCCAAGATGCTATCACCGTAAAATACAAAATCTCGTTCAGTTATAAACGTTCTTCAAGCCAGGCCCTTAGGAAGAAAATTTGAAGAAAATGTCGATCTTCCTCCATATATGGACACCTTGAACGCGCTGTACGTATATTACTGGGACATCTTGAACTCGCTGTACGTATATTACTGGGACATCTTGAACTCGCTGTACGTATATTACTGGGACATCTTGAACTCGCTGTACGTTTATTACTGGGACATCTTGAACTCGCTGTACGTATATTACTGGGACATCTTGAACTCGCTGTACGTATATTACTGGGACATCTTGAACGCGCTGTACGTTTATTACTGGGACAACTTGAACTCGCTGTACGTATATTTCTGGGACATCTTGAACTCGCTGTACGTATATTACTGGGACACCTTGAACGCGCTGTACGTATATTACTGGGACATCTTGAACGCGCTGTACGTATATTACTGGGACATCTTGAACGCGCTGTACGTATATTACTGGAACATCTTGAACTCGCTGTACGTATATTACTGGGACAACTTGAACTCGCTGTACGTATATTACTGGGACATCTTGAACTCGCTGTACGTATATTACTGGGACATCTTGAACGCGCTGTACGTATATTACTGGGACATCTTGAACGCGCTGTACGTATATTACTGGAACATCTTAAACTCGCTGTACGTATATTACTGGGACAACTTGAACTCGCTGTACGTATATTACTGGGACATCTTGAACTCGCTGTACGTATATTACTGGGACATCTTGAACGCGCTGTACGTATATTACTGGGACATCTTGAACGCGCTGTACGTATATTACTGGGACATCTTGAACGCGCTGTACGTATATTACTGGAACATCTTAAACTCGCTGTACGTATATTACTGGGACAACTTGAACTCGCTGTACGTATATTACTGGGACATCTTGAACTCGCTGTACGTTTATTACTTGGACAACTTGAACTCGCTGTGCGTATATTACTGGGACATCTTGAACTCGCTGTACGTATATTACTGGGACATCTTGAACTCGCTGTACGTATATTACTGAAATGTTGTTGAAAACGGCATTTTTGTCCTCCGAAGCAATAGAAACGAACAAATTTGAATGTGAGATTACCAGTAAATTACCAAGGAGAATTGTTTGCCTCACAAACAATATTGAAATCTTCGAACGGGGACAAATCTAAAATATGGGCCATTGTAATGTGGGTTAGGTTTTGAAGATTAAAAATATGTCATAAAATGTGTCTGCAATTGTGCATTAACACGGACAATGATTTGTGTTTAAAGTTGTACAAAGGAAATACGAGATGACGTGATTTCTTGTTAACACATGTTTTGTTTTTTATAAGACTTAATTTCTCCTAAATTTCTATTAACCTCGTGTTTACATCGTTGTTTGAATCGTGAGTTCAGCTCAATGTCATCTTTGCTTTCTTCTAAAATATGTTCGGTCATGTTTGAACCAGTAAACTAAACAAACTTATAATATAGTAATAAAAATGTAGGCCGCGGCCGTGGCCCAGAGGTTAGTGCGTCGGATTTGTTAACCGGCGATCCGAGTTTGATTCCCGGGCGCGGCAGGTCGCACCCTTCCATAACAAATTGACAAAAATGTCTATTTTCCTCCATATGTGGAGAGGTAGCCGGTTCGTTGTGGAAGGGGGGGGGGGGGGGTAAGTTAGTACTGGCTTCCATTACGTCTAGGAAAACCTGTTAGGAGAATCGACCGCCGTATATATATATCGGCCGCGGAAAAATTGTTGAGAGGTGCGTTTATCACAAATAAATAATAATAAAGTTTCCATTTAAAAAGGAAAGGCTTGGCTGGTTGTTGCTGATAAAAGTTAGTACTGATACCATCACTAAATTGGTCTTTTTCATTTCGTCTTGTTGACCATTTTAGTTATAGAATTGTCCTCTCTCAAAGTCAACAGGTAGTCTGTATTCGATACCTTTCGCCCGTTGAAGGTATATTTTTGGTCATGTTGATAGATTTTACAATAATTCATCGTACTGTACACAAGTTCTACGGAAATATGTGCGTTAAATAGGAAAACGAACGCGCCTCAGTTTGAGTCGTTTATCTGTTAGCTTTTAAAGAACAAGTGGCTTTGACGATGAACTGCAATGTAATGCATACGTATCATCGTCAAAGACCTTCGGCTATTGAAAAGTATGACACATACAAATCTAGGGGGGGGGGGGGGGGGGAGCTAGCTGGTCACCGCTAGAAGTACTAGAATGCGTAAATAGAGGGCACTGCCTCGGAATTCATTTACTAACTAACAATATAACATGTAATATAGCATACAGGACACTAGGATTACTCATAACTGCGTTCTTGTTGAGAAGAGAACAATATCATATAAAAAAAAACTATTATATAAATAAATACGCATAATGAAAAAACGTTCTGACCTGTTCCGAAGCACTCGTAAACACCGCCATGATTGTTTGGGTTAGACACAAAACTATATGAAGGATGGGATCGGCTACAACACCAACACGAGAATTGGCGGCAAAATTGCATCAGAGACAGCGTTTCGCAAGTTAAATTATGGTAGGGGCGTGTTTCATTAAATTAATCAATCCTCCGCTTATTATACGCCCAAATATGAAATATATGGGGGCTATATTGGATTCATGCTTGACGGTCAGTCGGTCGGTCCGTGCGTCTGTAGACACAATTTGTCCGGACAATTTCTCAGCAACTACTTACAGGAAGTCAATGAAACTTCACAGAAGTGATCAGTAGTAAGCCTAATTGTGCATGATTTAACCATTCTTTGTTTGGATTATTTTACACTGATTTATAGCCCTTTGTTTTTATACAGTATATACAATAGGCAAACTTTATCCAGACTATTTCTCATTAACTACTGACAGCAATTCAAGAAGTGATCAGTAGTAAGCCTTGTTGTGCATGCTTCAACCATTTTTTGTTTAGATTAATTTTCACTGATTTATAGCCCTTTGTTTTTTGTAAAGTATATACAGTAGGCAACTTTGACTGGACTATTTCTCATTAACTACCAATAGGAATTCAATGAAACTTCACAAATGTGACAAGTAGTTAGACTAGTTATGCATGCATTATGCTTGTCTTTTTTGTTTTCACCGAGTTATGGCCCTTTGTTGTTTTTATACAATTTATATACAATATCTCAGCAACTATTCATAGGAATTCAATGAAACTTCACAGAAGTTATAAAATGTAAGCCAAGTTGTGCATGCAATAACCAAGTTATGTTTGGATTAATTTTCACTGAGTTATGGCCCTTCGTTTTATACAATAGGTGAAGTGATAAGTAGTTTGTCAAGTTGTGCATGTCCTCAATAGGTTTAATCCAAGTCAATTTTAATGAGTAATGGCCATTTGTTATTTTTTATACATAATGTGTATTTAGAAATTGGTCAGGATATTTCTAAGCAACAATTTGCAGGTTTAAAAAAAATAAAAATGCGTTATATTTCCCTTTGTAAAATGTAACAATATCTGTGTCAAGGCGGCATCTGGGGGTATTCATCACCTTTAGTGATAGTTCTAGTTACTTTCAGCAATGATGTTGATAATTAAACAAAGAGCTAGTAAAGTAAAAAAATCGAGACTGTCAAATACTAGTACCTTTTTGTGTCATAACGGTTGATGGAACAAGCCGATTTCACAATGGACTCGCTAATGTGTACACCCAGATTACGTGACAAAATGATTGGCGGCAATAGCGTTTCGCAGGTTACATTATAATAGGGGTTTCCTTAATTTCTCTTGAACAATCCTCCGCTAATATGTCTTTCAGTAATGATTAAAATAACTGATTTAATAAATAATTAATATTGTACATAGTAACAGAAAAAAAATCTAGACAGTTTTAAAATGTTTACGTATAATAAAGGTTAATTGAACAAACCGATCTATAGTGAAACACCCTTATTTCATGCACTCAAGTCACGTGATACCGATTCACACAGTTGGTGTAAACCAATCACCGGACTGTTAACATATAGCTTTCAACCAATCGCCGAACTCGTAACATTTTTGTGCACTTGTACCCAGCTTTCGTATTATATTTACCAGCATCTAGGGAACAAACGTTACCGAAAAAAATACAAAAAATTTCAGAAACCATTCTTAGACACTATGATATTTAAAAATCCCACCGTCCCTCAAGTAATACCACCAGAACCAAAATCCACCAACTCAAGTCTCTCCCTACTCAGAGAAACATGACCACTAAACACAATATTCAACCACGCTGCAGGAGTGATCGATGGTCGAGTTGAAACGTGCTGGACTACTACAGTAAAAGAAAGGTCCTGGTTTCGATTCTCCGCCTTTCAATACTTCAGGTACGCTATGTCAGTGGCCCCATCCCAACCACCGAGTGTCCCCATACCATCCACCAAGTGTCCCAATACCAACCACCGAGTGTCCACATACCATCCACCAAGTGTCCCAATACCAACCACCGAGTGTCCACATACCATCCACCGAGTGTCCCAATACCAACCATCGAGTGTCCCCATCCCATCCACCGAGTGTCCCAATACCAATCATCGAGTGTCCCCATCCCATCCACCAAGTGTCCCAATACCAACCACCGAGTGTCCCCATCCCATCCACCAAGTGTCCCAATACCATCCACCAAGTGTCCCAATACCAACCACCAAGTGTCCCAATACCATCCACCAAGTGTCCCAATACCAACCACCGAGTGTCCACATACCATCCACCAAGTGTCCCAATACCAACCATCGAGTGTCCCCATCCCATCCACCAAGTGTCCCAATACCAACCACCAAGTGTCCCAATACCAACCACCAAGTGTCCCAATACCATCCACCAAGTGTCCCAATACCATCCACCAAGTGTCCCAATACCAACCACCAAGTGTCCCAATACCATCCACCAAGTGTCCCAATACCAACCACCGAGTGTCCACATACCATCCACCGAGTGTCCCAATACCATCCACCAAGTGTCCCAATACCAACCACCAAGTGTCCCAATACCATACACCAAGTGTCCACATACCATCCACCAAGTGTCCACATACCAACCACCAAGTGTCCCAATACCATCCACCAAGTGTCCCAATACCATCCACCAAGTGTCCCAATACCAACCACCGAGTGTCTACATACCATCCACCGAGTGTCACCGTCCCATCCACCGAGTGTCCCCATCCCATCCACCGAGTGTCCCAATACCAACCATCGAGTGTCCCCATACCAACCACCGAGTGTCCCCATACCATCCACCGAGTGTCTCCATACCATCCACCGAGTGTCACCGTCCCATCCACCGAGTGTCCCCATACCAACCACCGACTGTCCCCATACCATCCACCGAGTGTCTCCATACCATCCACCGAGTGTCACCGTCCCATCCACCGAGTGTCCCCATACCAACCACCGAGTGTCCCCATACCATCCACCGAGTGTCCCCATACCATCCACCGAGTGTCCCCATACCATCCACCGAGTGTCACCGTCCCATCCACCGAGTGTCCCCATCCCATCCACCGAGTGTCCCAATACCAACCACCGAGTGTCCCCATACCATCCACCGAGAGTCCCCATACCAACCACCGAGTGTCCCCATACCAACCACCGAGTGTCCCCATACCATCCACCGAGAGTCCCCATATCATCCACCGAGTGTCCCCATACCATCCACCGAGTGTCCCCATCCCATCCACCGAGTGTCCCCATCCCAACCACCGAGTGTCCCCATCCCAACCACCGAGTGTCCCCATACCATCCACCGAGTGTCCCCATACCATCCACCGAGTGTCCCCATACCATCCACCGAGTGTCCCCATCCCAACCACCGAGTGTCCCCATACCATCCACCGAGTGTCCCCATACCAACCACCGAGTGTCCCCGTCCCATCCACCGAGTGTCCCCATACCAACCACCGAGTGTCCCCATACCAACCACCAAGTGTCCCCATCTATACCGGGCACGACCAGGATAAACTGTTAGAAAAAAGTAGGGATAAAAATGCCTGGTTGTCCTGTATCTTTTCTCCCCTCTCTCTGGGACGGTTCTGAAATGAGCATAGATGTCGACTGTGTCATTAAACATCATATAAATAAATCAACCAACAGCTCTGTGTTGAAGGGAATGTTACAAATGTATAAAAAAAGCTTAAGAGATCGTAGAAAGTGGAGTTTGTATCTTTCATAACATAAGTAACACAAGACAAAACAAGCTGAATGCTCTTGTTTGGATTTGTAGTTGAAGGATCCTTCCATTCAATTCGAGAGTTATGTACATGGTCAAATAAATCAGAACACGTTTATAATCGAATACCTGGGACGCGAATACTTACTTCACAATATCAAACTTCCATTTCATCAAAATATGGAAAAACTTGACTGGGAATAAGTATTTATTTCATTACATACGGCTTCACTAGACCCTTGGTTAACTTTTGTATGTATACGCTTTCTTCGATTTCAAAATCCCCCTTAATCAGTGTTTTAAGCAGAAACTGTCACAAGATTATTTCTGCTCGTGTACGAGACGGGAACCTTATTATCAATGCAGAGTGAATTGTATGTTTTATTAACATTCGTTTTCAAGGACTACAAATCTTTTTCA
The DNA here is from genome assembly GCA_964023205.1 of Lutraria lutraria. Taxonomy (NCBI): domain Eukaryota; kingdom Metazoa; phylum Mollusca; class Bivalvia; order Venerida; family Mactridae; genus Lutraria; species Lutraria lutraria. Next base: position 44,231,414 of record OZ026836.1, read on the forward strand.
CTGTTAACGCTGAAGGTATACATCTAGTTTTTTACGTGGAACAAGTCTTATTTTTGTATCTGTGTTTTCGAGTAAAATGTTCCATTGTTTGATAACTGACTTTTTTCTATTTTCAGAAAATCTGCCACACACAAATTATGAAACGTGTCTTAGCTTTATTTATAATAGTCGCCTGCTACAAATATGGTAAGTGAATGATTTGTTATTTTGTTGCAGTAAAAAACCGCCTTTCAAGTACTGTGTCTAGAAAATCACAGGGAAAGGGGCTATGCGTGTATTGGTGCTTTACATTTAAGAACCAGGAATAACTATTAAAAAGGAGTAGGGATATAAATTCCCTTCTGTATCTTGTTTCCCCTCAGACCCTTACTTGGGGGGGGGGCTCTCTGAAATGACCATAACTGTTGAATAGGCCGTAAAACAACAGATAGACAAATAAATCATTATGCACTTCACGTTCTAACCAAAGAACAGAAAGGTCCGGGATTTTTTTCCCTTTTTTGCGAAAACACGGTGACACGACAAACTGTGACTTTGTCGTCCCTTCGTGTTTTCGCATTTTTGGGGCAAAATACGACATGACGTTTATCAGCCACCATGTAATATACATATAGATATTAAGACCACACTTGAGACGGTAACGATCTTAACATTGAGTTGGTCACATGACAAGGTTTAATTCACAGAGGAAATATTTAAAACTGGTCTGACATGATAGGTCGGGACATTAGTTGGTCTTATATTGAAATGGCCGCCATGTGATATTGTATTGTATTTGCATTTTCTCTTTTTGCAGTGTCATGTTATATGAGAGTGTGTTACTACACGAACTGGTCACAATACCGCCCGAATGGCGGGATGTTTACGCCCGAAAAAATAGATCCAAATTTATGTTCGCATATTATTTACGCCTTCGGTAAACTTGAAGGTAATTTGTTGGCTCCCTTCGAATGGAATGACGATTCTACTGAAAGTAGTACAGGAATGTAAGTAAATTCATTCATATCTCGATACAAAAATAAGTACAAAAACGCATTTCGAACGTATTTAGTTTTCGCAACCAAGAGGACTTATGTTCTATTTTTAGTAAGGTGGATCGGTTGTCTTGTGGTAACGCGCTGAAATATTATTCCGAAGATCGTGGTTCGAATCTTGGCTCCGTCGGACTTTGTTCAGTGTCTCCATCTCAACTAGCGAGCTCAGTACTGTGTCTAGAAAATCACAGGAAAGCGGGTGAGGTGTTAATCAGTGCTTTATAACGGGCACGATAGAGAACCTAGAAAATACTTAGACAATAGTAGAGGTATAAATGACAATAGTAGAGGTATAAATGACAATAGTATAGATATAAATGACAATAGTAGAAGTATAAATGACAATAGTAGAAGTATAAATGACAATAGTAGAGGTATAAATGACAATAGTAGAGGTATAAATGACAATAGTAGAAGTATAAATGACAATAGTAGAAGTATAAATGACAATAGTAGAAGTATAAATGACAATAGTAGAGGTATAAATGACAATAGTAGAGGTATAAATGACAATAGTAGAAGTATAAATGACAATAGTAGAAGTATAAATGACAATAGTAGAAGTATAAATGACAATAGTAGAGGTATAAATGACAATAGTAGAGGTATAATTGACAACAGTAGAAGTATAAATGACAATAGTAGAGGTATAAATGGCAATAGTAGAGGTATAATTGACAATAGTAGAGGTATAAATGACAATAGTAGAGGTATAAATACCCGGTTCTCATGTATCTTATCTAGCTGGTTCTGAAATGATCCAGGCATGAGCCGTAAAGCAACAGATAAAAAATGTTTATACATCACAACTGAATGTTTCTGATCTCTATTAAATAATGAAACAACGATGTTTTTCTTACGTTCTTTTTTAGGTATGAGAAAGTGAACAATTTAAAAGTAACCAACCCTACTTTAAAGACATTACTGGCCATGGGAGGATGGAATGCCGGAAGCCTTCCGTTTAGCGACATGGTCGCCACTAAGCCATCTAGGAAACAGTTCATAAACTCTACTCTTCATTATTTGCGCCGGAGAAATTTCGATGGCTTAGATATGGACTGGGAGTATCCAGCTAAACGTGGCGGTCGACCAGAGGACAAGGCCAACCTCGTTCTCCTGTTAGCGGTACGTATCATTTATATCACATTATACATGTCAAAGCCAACAGTAAAGACTATCATCCTTGTTCTCTCTAACATAATTCCTTAAGAGACTTGTTGGCTGCTTCCTTATCTTTGATATTATCTTTATACTTTGTCTCTAATACTGGTGGCATTTCAAATTGGAGAGATTCTGTTGAGTTGAATTTCTCACATGTGTAGAATAGATCCTTCTTTGGATGTTGAAATCAAATATACGACATGTATGGAACAGTATTGGTACAACAATCAAATATACGACATGTATGGAACAGTCTTAGTACAACAATCAAATATACGACATGTATGGAACAGTATTAGTACAACAATCAAATATACGACATGTATGGAACAGTATTAGTACAACAATCAAATATACGACATGTATGGAACAGTATTAGTACAACAATCAAATATACGACATGTATGGAACAGTATTAGTACAACAATCAAATATACGACATGTATGGAACAGTATTAGTACAACAATCAAATATACGACATGTATGGAACAGTATTAGTACAACAATCAAATATACGACATGTATGGAACAGTATTAGTACAACAATCAAATATACGACATGTATGGAACAGTATACTTTTACATCCAACATTGCATATTAAATTGTTACATTTTCATTCATTAGTACATAAATCATATCATGTGGTCTTGCTTTGTTTCATGTTTATATTTACATCCACCATACTACGTAGTTACATTTCACATTCATGCATTTGTTATTTTATCTTTCGTTATTACGTTTATATTTTAACATCCTTCTTCTGAAATTGCTAATTTTGTGTTTTGTCGTCGAAAGTTTTGCTATTGGTTTGGGGGGGGGGGGGGGGGTTCATTGTGTTATGTTGGTAAGTATCGCCTTAAAATAGTTTCGTCAGAAAAAATTCTGTCACTTCGTTTCAAGGGGAACAACTCTGAAGTAATCCGGGTACGGAAATCAACGAAGTAACATCGTTTATGAGTACTCGCTATGCGACAACCGGTTATTTTACAACAATTTCAAATTCATTGAATGTGTATGTTCATTTTTTACATTAGTACAAAATCATGTTTTAAATACTTAATAACGCAAAAGTACGAAATACAAATAATACGAAACTATGCAAACGGCGACATAGACTCTGGAGAAAACTGGTTCTCATTTGCTTGTATGTACAAAGCCTCTATTGTTGCACTGCAACATGGAACGGGAACCAGTTTTCAGTAGAGAAATGACGTCACGTTCGCTGACAATCAAGTGGGTCCGAAACGATTCATAAAAATAACACGATTCTAAAAAATAGCTTGGGAAATTTATTATGTCGGGAACATGTCACTTGGGGATACGGTAACTATTACTGTCTGGGAACTGTTCTCATGCCAGTACAAGTTTATTACCCAAGCTCTTACAACATCCTTGTATCATATTTTGAATATAGATGTGTGACTTACCTTTTGATATGACTATATAATTATATTCAGGGAATGTACATATACGGTATAGTAAGACTTTTTATTTTAGGATCGATGAATGTCCGGCGTCCGTCGTCCGTCCACAATTAGTTTGTTTACACTCTAGCATCTACAGCTCTTAACACATTGTGATCAAACTTGCTCACAATGTATATGGCCACAATGTCTCGGCTAAGTTTGATTATGGGCAAAATCGGACCAGAACTTCAAGAGTTATGGGCCCTTGACTTTGAAAAATTGCTATATTTTAGCTTGTTTACACTCTAGCGCATTCATTTATTCACCGATCTAATCATATTTACAATGAATGTGTATGACCTTACGGTCTTGGGCAATTGCAGTTATGGGTGGATTCAAAAGTTATGGGCCCTTCGATTAGAAAAATTGCTACGTTTTAGCTTGTTTAACAGCATTATACCTTCATTATTGGTTTTGATATCAAAATCTACGTTAAATTGGGTTATAGGAGATGAAAACTATATTATCTGGTCATTAATTATAGTGACTTTGTTCTCAGGTGAGCGATAAAGGGCCATCTTGGCCCTCGTGTTTAAGTATTTCTTGGCGAAAATGTGTACAATATACGGATATAGCGGCAAAGACCTGCAAACAACAATGGTTCCATGTCTTACGTTATAACAATATACATGTAGATGACGTAGAATGGGACAAAACTTTTGTAAGGCCAGCTTTAGTTTCGCATTATAATTTGCGCCTTCTTCCGATAATTACCGATGTTGAGAACAGCTAGCGCCACCCAGTGTCATAATTCGTGGTACAAATTATAACATTAGTCATTTTGCTTGCTTACGTTGTATGTGTGGCACGCTTCGATGTAACATATGTAACATGAACATGTTGACATTATCATTTCAGTAATTCATAAATTAGGTGATATAAATGAGATACGAACAATCAAATAAAAAGTGGAAAAAAAAATGTAGAAATGTTATATGTTACATAGATATACGAACCATGCATCAATTCATTTCCCAAAATTACGATGTCATTCTGAAAAATGCGCGAACAATAGAAGTCAAAATATAGTATGAAATGTCAATTGTGCGAATGGACAACGTAACAACGCAAGGCCGCATGTCAGAAAGCACGATGTAATTTTTGTACTAGTCATGCGCACTAAATATTAATTCTGATTTTATACTGCCTGTATCTTCTTTCTAGTTAATTTTATTAAGGGCGAAATTAAGGTTGTTATCCGCCTTTAGGCTACGTCACAGTGACGTGACATTAAATGCGTAGTCAAATTCAACGTTTCTTTTTCTAGGAACTTATGCAAGCTTTTGAACAAGAATCTTATCATACTGGAAGACCACGGCTACTTCTATCGGCGGCTGTGCCTGCCGGTAAATCTAATATTGATGCTGGATACGATATACCGAACGTTGCTAGGTAATCAGTTCGATCATGTTCAATTCTGTTGTTTACTACACTCGATTTTCAGGATATTCTTCATTTTAAAAACTAATGAGACTGATTGTTCACCTAGGGCTGGTTATAAAGACACATCTTGGCATTTTTTAAGACTTAGAAATCTACAGACATTACCTTTAAGAGGTGACAGAGATCCACAACACACCCAACAAGATAAAACACTTATTATCTATAAACTAGAAGTAGCAATATTGTCAAGTTTAGAATCTGCTATACATTGTATTGGCTAAATTATGTCTTTGAAAACAGCCATAGATCGTCATGTGAGATCATGGGTTCGATTCTTGGCTCAGACTTTCGAATTTCTAACGGACGATTCTTCAGCGTCCCTATGCCCACTACCGAGCCATGTACTGTCTAGAAAATCACAGGAAAAACGGCGTGACGTATATAGGTGCTTTACACCGGACATGATAAAGAACCAGGACAAACTATTCGACAAGAGTAGGGGTATAAAAACCTGGTTCTTCTGTATGTTATCTCCATTAATTCTCTTTTGGGTGGCTCTGAAATGACCAAGGCTTTCGCACGAGCCGTAAAGCAACATATAAAAAATGTTTATACATCACAACTGAATGTTTCTGATCTATTAAATAATGAAACAACGATGTTATTCTTACGTTCTGTCGAATAGGCGTTAATAATAATAATAATCTTTATTTAACGAAGGTAACATGTTTATAATAAACAAATAAATTTAAAAAAAAATTAATCTGAATAATGTTCAATTGGCTTGAACGAAGGGCATGCAGGCTAGATTTAAATCATTCATAGACTGTACTTCTGTTATTTTTGTATCTTTATGACAATTAAACTTGTGTACTTTGCAGAAATTTGGACTTTATCAATATCATGTCGTACGATTTGCATGGTTCTTGGGAGCCAGTTACTGGGCATAATAGTCCGTTGTTTGGACGCACCGGGGAAACTCCTGAAGACGCCATGTTAAATATGGTGAGTATTCATTCATTGGATTTAAACTTTTATAAAACTTAGATGCTTCAAATATAGGTTAGAAGGTATATTTGGATGTTCTTCGTAAATAAGAAAACTAGAATGAGCGGTAGCTTTATTATAAGGAAGATTACCCAAATATACATTCTAACCTGTTTAGTGCTCCGCATGCGCAGTGTGTACTAAGTCGTTCTTCGAAATCAAGATGTTAGAACGCCAGTTTTATATTCTACTAAGATAACAAGGCCAACAATTTAAAAATAAAACAAACTTGTTACTGATGGTATAAGAAAACTTGGGCGAGCACTCATTATCGATTTAACGCTGTTTTGTGATATTCTTAATGTGTGTACCGAACTTATAATTTGTAAAGTGTGGCTTCTTTAAGGGCGTACACATATTCTTGTACAACTCGAAAAACAGATGCCATAAGTTTACTAATTTATGGCTGAAGAGAATAACTATACTCGTATATTATATAAATCCTGTTTATCAACGAGTAAAAACCGCTCGTAAAAAAACGAGCACTTATAGTCTACTACAAAAGGAAGTGACTCGGTTGATTCTAAAATTTAATATGAAATAGATTAACTCCCTTGTTTTATAATTTAGGAATGGTCAGTTAATTACTGGTCGACGAAGGGAGCCCCTAAGCATAAACTAGTGGTGGGCATGGGGCTGTACGGAAGGAGCTTTAATCTGAAGTCTGTAACAAAGAACGGTCTGGGGGCCGCTGTTACCGGTGCCGGGAAGGCTGGCAAATACACGAGAGAGCCCGGGTTCTTGTCCTATTACGAGGTATGTATACGTAAACATTTACAGTAAAAAAACGAGATAGACGATATTTTGAAATAAATATCTTAGTATTAAAGTAGGGTTAAGTGATTATGACCTCTGAGTAGTAAGTAATAGAGCTTTACTACCGTGAGTGTAAATCCAATACTAGTATGGGACCGAATTTCATATGCGAGAAAGCTGACCGCGGCCGTTGGTGCGACTTTAAAGGTTTTACGTTGGAATATTTGAGTAGAAAGAACTTTTAAAAAAGTGATTGTATACGTTATTTTGAATTCGAAGTATATGGATTTCACTTGGAGAATCGAAAAATACCCATTTTAAAGCACTTTTTTTCATTATTGAATAGGTATTTCCTAACTAGGGTGCGCACCCTAGATAGAACTATTTTAAGACCCCTGCCAAAAATTAAACCTCGCTTTCAAAACTAGGTAAACGCACGAAAACTACATGTTATGGTGGTGTTGAATAAACATAAATAAGGCAAATTTATTTCAATACTTAAGGTGGGTCGCGGGTTTCCTTCCGAAAAGTCTTCAGTTTCCAGAAGTCAACGCGCAAGCAAATCTCTTTGCAGGAACACCCTTCAAAGTATTGACTCAAGCAAAAATGATGTATTCAAATGATATTTCCATTGAAACCGCTCAAAAACGGCCACCTAGTGGAGCGATATGTTGTATATGTTTTGTTTTTATTTTCGCGTTATTTTTGTACTGCTCCGATAATTTTGTATATTAAGCTATGAAATTTACTGTGCACAATGCTGAATCATTTACAAATCCGAAAAAGTTAATATAGCTTCATTTTGCCGTCATTAAATCTTAAAAGGTATTGATCGAACTCTGTAGTAGTGGCAATTTTTCGGGAGAAAACCAGAGACCCACCTTAACTAAAACCTCGTATTGATAAAGAAGATTAATTAAAACACGTTTTTCTTACTGTGCACTGCCTGTCTGACATGTTTCGTTGTTTACATAATTAGAAATACAAGTCAAAAAAGGAAGTACACATTTCTAAAAATAGACCGAGGATACCCTTTCGGTTTCAATACAACAACGAGTAATAAAGGTTTCCTTCCATAATTAATAGCAATCTTTGCCGAAATACTTCAGCATGTGCTAGATATTGTCCAAATCAACTTTTCCGTCAGTTCTTTTCTTCACATGCATACTTTGAGAAAGGAAAGCAACTGACCCCCTTTAACCCAAATAAAAAGAAATACTATGAGCGGACCAATTATCAGGATGAAGTATTAGAGACATATACATGAAACATGTTCGAGAATTTGGTGGTCTTCATATAAAGTTAACGTAGTCTTTAATTGGGGGTATTTGCTCACATTTTATAAATAAGCATCATTTGTTGATGGCCACAAGTTAAGGTATTACAGAGCGTATATATCTATGATCGGTGGTCTAGAGCTATCACACTGGACTACTGAACGGAAGGTCGTGGGTTCCATTCTCGGCTCCGCCTTTCGGATTTCTCAGGGTCCCTTCTTCAGTGTCCGTATCCAACTACCGAGCCAAGTACTGTGTCTAGAAAATAACAGGAAACGGATGAGGCGTTTATCGGTGCTATACATCAGGCACGATGAAGAACCAGGAAAAATTATCCGAAAAGAGTAGGGATATAAATGCCCGATTCTCATGACAACCTCCACAGGACCTGCGTTTTTAAAGTCAGTAGATCAAAGATTAAGGTCACATGTAGGTCACATGGAGGGGGCATTGTGTTTTATGAAACGTATCTTATTTTCAAAACTTTAAAATATCTGAACATTTTAACTTTAGTTTGGAAACTACTTAAACTATTAAAATCTTACAATATGGCCAATGCCTTTGACTAGGCCCTGTTCACATCAGCCTAGCGGCTGCCGTACACCTATTGCGACCAACATTTTGAGAAAATCGGTGGGTTTCGTACGACACCATCAAGAACTCCGTGCAAATTCTTAAAGCTGTAGGGTTGTCGCAACGTCGCAAACTGGATTTTCGACATGCACATTTTCCTAGCGATTTTCGGACGATTTTTGTAGCTCGCAAGACAGCTGCACGGCCACCTTGAGACACCCATAGCAATAACGTGCGATTTTACACGGTGTCCGGCAGACAATACTATAATACTGTCAATCAATAATCGTGTTTGACTTACGAATACCGCAAGGGTGCCGCACGAACACCTTGCAGCAGCCTTGCATTTCGTCACAAGGCCATCACAAGACTGATGCGAAACGTAAGACAATCACACGAATTAGCAAGGTCATCGCGCTATTAAAGGCTGATCTGCTCAGATGTTCTGTTGATGACAGCATGTAGTGTCTATTATATAGAAGCTTCTCAACTGCGCTGTTGTTAAAGGTTCATATAGGTTCCCTTTATATCTTTGCTTCATGTGCGATGAGAGAACCATTGGTCTACCCCGTCCTTCTGGTCATCGACGGACAGAAGAAAGGCTAGGGCTCATTCTGGTCCGCATCTACTTGTTCCGAAGACAATGCTGATGGTACTGGTAAAACCTCAAAATGACGAAGACATTTCCAACCGCACGTCTGGGCCGGGATTGCCAATGTTTGAACACTCTTTGTTCATTTAACACCGCTTTCATCGAGTACGACAAAGCCAAGAGTATGAACAAGTATTGTTGAGATTATTTTGAGGGAGTGGCTCGGCCAAATTAAACCAGATTATGTTATCACCCAAAGCAGCATACAGTAAACACTCAATGAACATGCCAGCATCCAACGCTGATCCATTGCTTCCAGCATTTGACCGTCGGAACTTGTCTTCCGCATCTGCCACACACATGGGCACAATGGAGCAGACCTCTTTGCATTTGAAGACTTCGCTCCCAGACAGAAGCGGTTCACATGTGGCCACATGCTTACCGTCTATGGCACCACCACACGCATGATATGATGGAAGTTGCACTGGTTGTCAAAGGTCTGCGCCTTTTTACGACATTGGTCGGGGATGGGAGGCAGGGAGAAGTGTGTCCTCTGTACGTATTTGTCGTAAATTGCTCGAACGGCCTCAGGAACAAAGAGGGAGATGGTAATGCGCGCAACCCTAAAAGCACATTGCAAGGACCTGAAACTCACCACGGTGGCAAGAGTTTGTACAATGGAAGGATTTGACGAGACTCTAAATATTGTTCTTACCTGTTAAACTTGGTGATACTCTGGGTAACACAAAAAGGTACTCGGTAAACATGTTGCGATCCATCCTAATGTAACTTACGTAATCACCATCAAACTCTTTCTCTGTGGTACTGGCCAAACAACCGTGGCCTTACATTCCATGGATTGACCCACCAACACCTCTCCCATATTCTTTGACGTTGCCAAAAGAACTTCACGACTGTGTCAAATATCATTCCTTTGAGTCTGTTGTTCGATAGTCAAGTTTTTTACGAACAGGTGTTGGCGCTTGGAATTATATCCACAATCGCGACTAATCGTACTTTGAGCGCAAAAACGTTCGTTTTATTTTCCTACGATAAAGCTACGAACATGTGCGATCACCGTACAAGCATCGTATTGACGCCTTGTGGTGCCTATGACTGGTGCGGTCTGTGCGGACACGTTGCGAATATGTCTACGGCACCCTTGGACTGCGAAATCGTACGAACAAAAAAACGCATGGCTGATGTGAACTGGGCTTTAATAAGGTTGTTGAAAAGACATTGTATCAAAATATGTTAGTTTAACTGATCCATTGGAAGTCATTTTTACATTAAATGTATAAAGTTCCATAGTGTATAACGTCGTTTGGATACAGAATTTCAGTGAAACTTGAACAATAAATTTATCTACGACTTGGGTTAAGGAATATGTTTACTTAAAACAGAAATTACAAAAATATAAAATCATATAAATTTAAAAGGATATAAACTGTTCGTCAATGAATTAAGATGTTTTGTATTTACCATGTTGTTAATGATAACCGATTAAGCACATTCTATAAAAGACGTTTCCCGGTCAATATCTTACCATTGCTGTTATATAATGAATTCAAAGAACATAGTGGGCGAATCACAGTCCTCTTCATCTAATTTATTCATTTGATTATTTATTCAATTGTTCAGGTACTATTATGTAAAGCGGCCGATTCACCAAACAAGTTTTCCTGGAATAATTACATGGTCGCTGAATACGTTTATCTTCAGCTTCGCACCATAGTAGATAGTTTCCGTTTTTACGGCACGGGAATGTTCTGTTATATTATATATGTTCAATAAATGTGCATTCGACAAGACCTGCCTCCGTGGTCGAGTGGTTAATGTCGCTTATTTCAAATCACTATCACCTCTCACTTATGGAGGGTCGTGGTTCGAGCCCCGCTACCGACCATGTCTCTTTATGTGAGAAAGTAGGCAATTACTTACAGAGGATGGGAGTCTAGTACTGGTTCTTCCTAGGAACGATGATTAGGTGACTCTGACTGTTGAAAAGGGGCGTAAAACCCAATGAAACAAACAAACAAAGCATTCGACAACTGATATTCCGAATATTTTGGTACAATTTACTAACGTTATCGAATTTCACTGAAGCTAAACAAGAAATGTCTTTGAAAAGACAGTCGCGAAGTTTCCTTGATGTTATTTACACTGTTCAAACCAATAAGTATGATTTTATTAATTTCCTAAATTGCCGTTATAGTTATTAGTGAACAAATCGTTTGCACATGCTCCATCGATCTTTTTTTCCCTTTTATCAAGGACATAATACATGTTGTAATAGATACACATGTGACATATGTGTGTTTATGCCTTTATGCACATAGAGTCATAGACATACACATCGAGAGAAGGGAAACATATTGTTTTTGCGCAGTATTGATAGAGTAGTGTTTGACCAAAGACAGTCGAAAAAATGTTTACTATCAGGATCGAAAACGAGACACGAAAGAATGACTCGTGGTAGCGCTAGGAGTCCATTTAGGTCCCGCATTACAATGTTAATGTTATGTCAGTTAAATCAATCACGAATAACTTTTAAACAGCAAGTTTGTGCCAATTATAAAATTGAAGAACACACGTGTAAACAATATTTTAAGTTTGATAAATTTGAAAAATCATGGGAAAAGTTTATTAATTTAGTGATTCCAGAGTAGTTGACTTAGTAAAGAGTAAAATTAACATATTCTTTCATTGTAAAAAGTTAATCCTTGACAGTTGCATACATCGGGACGTCCAACGGGGCCGTAGAGAATCCACCAACAGAAACAGTATATTCTCAATTTATTTATTTAAAATATAATCCTTAAACGAGAACCTTAGTAGTTTAGCTTCTTTGACCTTTTAAATTTACCCCCTGACCCCACACACTCTTTTAGTTTCTAAACTCTGAGCTCTCCTCAGTACATGCTGTCTATTTTTTTTTTAAAATGAACTTTCTCAGGTGAGCAACAACTGATACACTATTACCCCCCCCCCCCCATTTTACCCCCACCAATCTTAATATGCTAGAATCAAAGTCTATAGAAAACAGCGCAATATGTACTTTGTATAAATTATATGAAATGTTTTGTATAATATCTTTGTAAGATTTTGTAAATAAATGGGTAACCTATGGCTACCGAAAAAAAAATCACGAATTTAGTCATATTTAATGTATCTTAATTCCACTGATATAAATTGTTTGTCTAGAACGGTTTATAACTTTATTTCGACCACAGAAGAATACATTTTTGTACATTTTTGCTTTATTAATTTTACAAAACACGAGAAGTACACATTAAACAATTGCTATAAGTTGGCGCGGTCTTAAAATTTCTACGCTTGTAGATTTATTCCAATGGAAGAAAGGGTTTTCTCTGAATCATCCAATAGAATGAGGAATTTCTTCTGAATAATTAATACGTCATGCCAAAACATATAGGTCAAAAGTGAGCTTAGACACCTTCGCGAAAAAACTGCTTGCATCGACCGTGGAATTATATATAGAACTTACATCAAATGGAGAACATATCTGAGGAGGAAAATTTACATAATTTGTGATTCACCAGGTTAGCTTTTAGGATCGTTGAATGTCCGGCGTCCGTCCACAATTAGTTTGTTTACGCTCTAGCAACCGCAGCTCTTAACGAATCGTGATTAAACTTGCTCACAATGTATATGGTCACAATGTCTCGGCTAGGTTCGATTATGGGCAAAATCGGACAATAACTTCTAGAGTTATGGGCCATTGAATTACAAAATTTGCTATATTTAGCTTGTTTACACTCTAGCGCCTTCATTTATTCACCGATCCTAATCATATTTACAATGAATGTGTATGACCTTATGGTTTTGGACAAATTCGATTATGGGTGGAATCGGACTACAACTTTAAGAGTTATGGGCCCTTGGATTAGAAAAATTGCTACGTTTTAGCTTGTTTAACAGTATTTTACCTTCATTGTTGGTTTTGATCTCAAAATCTACGTAAAAATGAGTTTTACGAGATGGAAACTATATTACCTGGTCATTAATTATTGGCCTTTGTTCTCAGGTGAGCGATAAAGGGCCATCGTGGCCCTCTTGTTCAAAAACATGTGCCCATGAATAGGCTGTTAATTGTATTTGTCTGTTTTTAACCAGGTTTTCAAGAAGTGAAACCTGGTTATTAGAATGCCGAATATGGCCGGCGGGTGGGAGGGGAGCGGTGGGCATCAAACAGGCGGTGTCCGGTCAATAACTTAAGTTCGGATTGACCAATCTTGACCAAACTAGGTATGTAGGCTCCTTGAATGAAAACCTAGCCTGGGATTGTATTTGTGGTCTGTTGGTTCAAAGGTCAAAGTCAATGTTACTAAAAATAGAAAATCAGTGTCCGGTCAATAACTTAAATTTGGAGTGACCAATTTTGACTAAACTTGGTATTTAGCATCCTTGAGGTCACTGTTTACTTATTAGTCGCACTGGAAACTGAACCACCGATGAAGCCTTAGCGAAGAATTCTAGAGTACTGTGGTAATAAAGCCTTTGAAAACCTGGCTTCGTGGCACTGCCGCGTTTATTGTTTATCAAAGACTGCAAACGTCTGTGAATCGCACAATGAATGCCACACCAGAGTTCAATATTGTTTTTCTAGTCGGTATTAAGGCATTCCGGTACAGTTCTTATAATTCCTTTTGTATTTTATCAGGTATGTGAAGAATTAAAGAATGGTGCCACACGTGTTTGGCAGGCTGAACACCGGGCACCGTATTTATATCGAGGTAACCTGTGGGTTGGCTATGATGACGAAGAAAGTGTTAGAGCAAAGGTAACTATATACTGTGATTTCATTTATTTTCGTTGGGCACAATTGTCGTGGTTTTTACTAAAATGGCTATTTCGTTGGGACATAAATTCGTGGATTTTGATTTTTGAAAAAAATGCCTTATCTCTTCATTTAAATTCTTGGGGATTTGATTCCGTGAAAGAGCCGACCCATGAAATTCATGAAATTAAATCCCCAACGAAAATGAATGATTCCACAGTGTTCTTAATGTATTGAAGGTTGATCGGGTGATCGTTATTGAGCAATGTTAAGGTTTATTAGTTGAGGATAAGTACAATCATAAGGCTGAAGTATTTAATTTCAAACAGCTTTAAATAGTCTTTGTGGATGCGTAAGTCGGGATTGAGTACATACATGTGTTCTGTTTATACTTTGAATTAGACATGAGTTGTAACACTGCTATAGTATAAAAGTACGAAATGAGGCCACCCTTGGGGGAGATGATATGTTACCTTTATTGACAAGAGGCCTTTAATCGGCAGTCATTTTGTTCTAAATAATCATTGATAGTTTCTAAAAGAATGACCTTTATAAATAGAGTGGCCTTCATTCGGAAGTGGCCGCTGACACAGGTTTGACTGTACGCGTAACCCCGACCCCACCGACAATGTCTTCATTTATTGCATTGTAATGTTCTCATGGTGAAATATAATTTTATGAGGTAATTACTCAGATCCTCAGAGTTTTCAACTCTCTATGAATGGCGATTTTACTTACCCAGTTGAGAATGAATTGTCTATGTGGCACTGTTTTGCGATTGTGGTTGGAAGGCGGATCATTTCCATAACTAAACACGAATAAAACAATAAAAAATAAAGAAACACGACTTGCAACTCTCAATAACTAGTTCCAACTTCATTTATCTGTAAACGAGATATTATGATATACAAAATGTACATGTATAAACATTGTATGTGTGATTGAAAACTTGAAACTGGATTACTTAGTAAGCGGTTATCTTATATCGAATGTTTCTTTACTATTGCAAAGGTTCGTTGGGTGAAACAGAAAGGGTATGGTGGCATCATGATATGGTCACTCGCTTTGGACGACTTCTCTGGAACATTTTGCAATAAAGGACCATATCCATTGCTTACAGCCATCAATGCAGAGCTTGGTCATATAGTTGCCAACACACAATCCCCGAGATCAGTTCAAAAACGTTCACGTGCATTAGCAACCACGCCCTCTACACATTTGTCTGCAAGCAATCACATCTCGGGGCATGACCTTACTGGGGCTCTGGCTCGTATGATAACTCCACCATTGGTTCCGGATGTTTCCAAGGCAGTACTGAATATATTACCAGAAATATTTCAACCCGCACAATCAAGTCAACCTCTTACACCACCGAAATCACCGATGGTGGAATCTAATTTCGGTAACCTGGCTGCAGCTGCTGCTATAGGAGAGTTGTTGTTACAAGGCAAAGCTAACCTTAACCCTCCGGAAACGAAACCAACTGTGGCAAAGACTGTAGAACATGCTAACACTATCAAAAAACCACATCAATCATCACCAGTTGATCTTAATATTAATAACGCAGCACCAGCTTCGATTATACCAGCAATTCCTTTAGAGTTTGTACATGGTAGTCATGGAACCAACACAGGAACTCATCACTCTACAGGAAATGCTGGAGATGTTTCCATTGTCGCCACAAACAGCAATACACCTGGTCATGGAGCGATTTCTTCAAACCACCTTTCCCATGGACATATCGACTTGCACCATATGCCTTCTCATTCAAATCACCATGGTAACAATGCTGTTGGGCAAATTGACATAAAACCATTCCATCCTTTTGTTCCACCAGAACCGCAGCCATCATTCTCAGTCCATAATGCCCACCACGATATTGGTGCTAACACAGTCGGGGCATCTCCGAACGCTGGAAATGAACCTCTTGTAATGGGAACATTACCAGTTGTTCCTGGTACACTTCCGGTATCTGAAATGATTCCATCGACCAATAATTTTCAAGTTTCGTCTGGTTTCTTATCTCCTGGTGGAGCAAATGTTGGCATGGATATTCCTATTGCTCAAGCAGCTCATTCAGAGATAGGTCTACGAAATGTAAGACCAGCACCTCCTGCAAAACCTGCGGTAAACTTTTCTTTCTCGTCAAGTTCATCAAGTAACAGTAGTTCTTCCTCATCATCCTCGTCGTCAACATCAAAATCAAAAAATATTAAAGTCGACACGAAAGTTCATGCAAGTCCAGGCCATGGTTCATCTGGTACCCGTGGACATGCATCTGTCGGACCATCATTGCATGAGCTGCTTCAGCGAGGATCTGTTGATATACACCCTGTGGCTGTGAATAATCATGATGTATCATCAGTAGTTGACCATAATCAAGGTATAGTTCCTGGAGGTACTGTGGAGGCGGTCATTCCGATAGAAAACATCGATAGCTTAGCTCAGGTACTTGCTAGCTTAGAAACAAGCATTCCAACTGCTGGCTCTGTACTTGTTCCAGAGCCAAGAAATAAAATCAGTCCAGGTACCGTTTTAAGAGAACTCAATATTGGCAATATTCTTGGATCTAATATAGCGATACCAACGCAGGTAACGTTGGCTCCTCCTAGGCGACGAGAACCAACCCGGAGGCGTACTGTAGTACCACGACTTACTGATACAAGACGAATCGATCCCAGAAGGGATACACTTAACAGGCAATCTTTAGACAGATTACGACAAGAACAACTTAGACGTCGCTCATCACAGCTTACGCCTTCAATATCAAGACGATCAACACCCACAAGGCGTCAACCTTCTGGCAATCCAGTAACAATCGCGCAGCTGCGTGGATTAGTCAGTATATTGGGGAGGACTACGGTGCGGGAACTCTTACAAAGAGGTCGAATAAGACTCAGTCCAACTGTCCAAAGACGCCAGGTAATACGACGCCCGGTGACTAGAACCCGTGTTCCAAATTTACAGAGCGAATTGTTAAGGCGCCAACAACTTTCGTCTAGAAGAATGTCACCAAGTGTCAGCTCACAATTTCCTACTAGTTTAAGACCAATTAGCAGTGATAGAAACATTTTATTTTTGGGAAGTGATCCCAGATTACCAACAGTTAGACGTTCTGTAGATCCGAGAAGACCACAAACAAGAGATCATTTTTCTTCGCTCGGTTTTGTGTAAAATAATGTTAAATTATGAAACAAGTATTATAATTATACTTGTATATATTTGAATATATTATGATTATGGTTTACACGTATTTTGTTTTTGACTTGGTTTATAATGCGTTTTCCATTTAAGATATCCAAACAAATACCGAAACTTAGAGAAACCTTATTAGTTCCAAGCAATTCTTATTTTGTTAAATCATTGGCACGACATTGTCTCCGTCAAACGATACATAGTAGACTATATCATGGTAACTCAGTTAAAACACGGAAACTTAAAACATGTACAAATATTCTCTAACTGTAGCCCTATCATCCTATTTTACATGACCCCTATCCAAACCCCATTATGCCATATTTTATATGCCCCCTCCAATCGCATCATTCATTCCTTGTCTTCCATATTTATCCTATTGTCCTGCCAGCTTTTGATATATTTAACATGACCCCCCCCCCAAAGTCTACCATTCTCCCGTCATTGTTCGACCCCTTTTTCAACACCATCATTATTCTGTAAGTCTGACTCCTTGTTTGTACCATTTTCTCTAATTCAGGTCATATCCTGGCGTTACCAGTTCTCGGTAACCTAAAGTCCCATAAGCTTATAAATGTATTGGCCCTAATAGTTTCTGTTTGTTCTATAACAGAGGAATCCGGTGTGTTTTCCTCCTGTGCATACTTTATAGCAAGAAAAAATGTTTCCGAAACTACTATCGTATTTTTTCAATATCATTCATATAGAACACCTGAGTTTTCGTGCTGTCATGCTATGCACACATAGTAAAGTGACGTCACGCGCTCTACATATTTCAAGTTTACAAAAGCAAAAATCACAGTGAAATAAGTGTTTTCAGACGAAAAAGTGCTTGTTTCGTCGGTAATAATTATCTTGGGATAACATCAGCAATTAAATTCTTTTGCATATATTTTTCTACAGCAAAAACCTAATGGGGCTAATGGGAAATAAGCAATTATAAAATCAAGTCCGAAACATCCTTACCCAAATTTATTGGACGTATTGCCGATTAAGTCATCCAATAATTGTAATGTGTATTGAAACATTATCTATACTTCATATTATTACACGCAACATCCGAAACCTGTACATGTCAAAATGACAATTACGGATATGACGCCACCAATCTCTACCCAGAGTTGTCGTTCCCGCTACACTCACACTAACCTCTGTCAACGTCTAAAAAGTAGTCCGGCTTCACAATGACAGATGCGTGATTTAAAAATGGTGACAACACCTCAAAAAGAAACTAACATAGATCGTGTTGTTTTGTTTATCTGAAAACAATCACATACTTAAACAAAATGATAGGAAACTGACATCCAAGCCTGGTATCCCTTCGTTGTATTATCAATGTTTTGAATTGTTTACTTCGCAATTATTCCGCTAAATTAGTTTTAGAGTTACAAGGTTAAATAATCCCTAATGGCACAGCTTATAACGGAGCAACCTGAAGCGTTTTTCTAAAACGACATGACATATTTCATTATGACATCTAACAAATAATTATAAAATATACACAAAAGCATGTTTATTGATCAGAGTGTAGTTTGCCAAGATTCTTGGCATTGAGACGTTGACAGAGGTATGTGTGGATTGGAAAGGAACGACAACTCTGGGTAGAGATTGTAACGCCACCTGTTCTGGAGCATGTTCCGGAATCCCATACTGTTATAGAAGTCAGTTTCTTCGAAGATACAACCATTTTTAATGTTGATAAATGTAATTTACGGGATTTATTCAATTTCGTTTGTTTATTGTCGGTCACACTCATAAATAATTGACAAATACAATTTGTATATTATCTCAGGTTGTTCATCAAGTTGAAAGGGGCCAAAGCACCCAACATCCATGGGCTGCAGCAAATGAGATGTACAACAATATTTGGGGGTCTAAATTCTGTATTTATCCCCTTTTTATCAATGTTATATATAATTATTTTGTGGTTTGTATATTAAATCATATTTGATAATAGTTTTCCTAAGTTCATCAAAATATTTTACAATACATTGTTCATTAGAACAACGAGCTCTTTGCTCTGGTAAGCTTGAAGGTCTGACAACATTCAATTATGGCCATCTCTTGATGAAACCATAAGGCCATTTCATTCTGAATGGTTTGTCTAGTGTTCGTTTATTCAGAGCAACTGCATAACCTGAGGCTAGAGTAATACTTTCAGCTCTTGTAAAGCCATGACCAACAGATGCAAAGCCTTAATATGATGACATAGATTGGCCTCCGCTTCCATGCTTAACACAGGTTCAGGACCTGATTTAGTAGTGTCCACAGATTATCTGCAGTCAATCCTGTCACGTAATATTGTTATAGGAACGCCGCGAAGTTTAGCAGCAATGTGAACCGATGCTCCCCTATCTTTAACCATCTTGTGTGCATTAGTCAGGCTGGTTGTTGAATATTGTCATAATGGCACTCTTTTCGCTCCCGGTGTAACGTTTTCAAGCTCCCCCTTTTTCAGGTTACCCCCACCGGTAACTTAAAAACGTTTTCAAACTCCCTTACCCCTCCCCGGTAACTTGAAAACGTTTTCAAAGGCCTCCCCATCCTATGTTAATTCTTAATGGAAAAAAACGTTTTTGTTTCAGGGTGTAATTCATTCGAATGATTCACAGTCAACATGGTTTATTGACATAGATCTATTATATTCCTGTATTTCTTAACTGAATTTACGCAATGATTACATGGAGCTATGGAATCCTATTAGGGGCATGGAGAGTATACACCCTTATTCAATTAATGAACAAAAATGCAAGACCTGACCTTTGCTATCACACACTTACATTACTTGTGTTCAGAAAACCTACACTATTTAATTGTTTCAAGATTGCATTGGCATTTTCGCAATAACGCTCATAGGATTCCGTAATGAAGAAATGAACTTGTCAGTATATGACCTCATATGAATTCGTCATTAGGACCACACTATTTGTTATTACTGAAGTTGGACATAGCATAATTATGTGTTAAACTCAGACCCCTTTGGGTAAAACTAGATGTTCACAGAATCTCCCAAACACACACATAAGAGGAAAGCACTTAAAGTCACATAAGCATATAATAAAAGCCTTGTCCGATCAATAACAGGACATTACTAAACAAAATTTGGACACTTGGTGTCCATTTCATAGAACCATCTTAGCTGAGAGAACACCTTTTGTACTTAAATACCTTGGTTTTACCTAGGATACTAGTAGTTATAGTTTACAGACTATTCAGCAAGCAAACGTATAGAATAGCTTCTATCTACAGATAAAGGGTAGCAAAATGTGTAAGTTTAAAACTGTTGTCTTAGCATAGATAATTATTTCTATTAACCTTTGAGACGTCGGAAATGGAATATTGTGTTAATTTCCAGCCTGACCACACACGTCTTTCTAAATAGATACAAGTCTTGATTGTGCTCAAAAGATAATAGTTACGAAAGTTATAATTGTAACGCAATGCGTTCGGTGATATTAATTTTTAATCATTACGCATATAGAAGGAAAGTCTTCACCCACCTTGCGCCGCCTAATGTTACAAAAAAACAACCTTTAATGACGTTGTGCAGATGATTTATAATGATTTCGTTAGCAGCAAGAAGTAAACATGTTGTTATAAATGGTGCGTGAATTGATACAAATGGCAATCAGTTTTAATGAGGTATCAAATGACATGCTTTAACGCCTATCTTATTTTGATAGTATGTAGGATTTCCGTGTTACGTGTTTGTTCTTCGTGCTATAGTCATATTCCAAACGCCATGGCCTACTGTGGCAAAAAAACTTATTGTAATACCTATAAAAACGAACACGTATTCAGCAAACAAGATACTCATGGCAATTTGATTGATTACCTAAAAATACAAAAAGAGGTCATTCAACATGGTCATACCATAACGTCCATACAATAGGGGTCTGACAATGTGGGTCCATACAATAGGGGTCTGAATATGTGGGTCCATACAATAAGGGACCATACAATAAGGGAACATACAATAAAGGACCATACAATAAGGGAACATACAATAATGGAACATACAATAAGGGACCATACAATAAGGGAACATACAATAAGGGACTATACAATAAGGGACTATACAATAAGGGACCTTACAATAAAGGACCATACAATAAGGGAACATACAATAAGGGAACATACAATAAGGGACTATACAATAAGGGAACATACAATAAGGGACCTTACAATAAAGGACCATACAATAAGGGACCATACAATAAGGGAACATACAATAAGGGGCTATACAATAAGGGAACATACAATAAGGGACTATACAATAAGGGAACATACAATAAGGGACCTTACAATAAAGGACTATACAATAAGGGACCATACAATAAGGGAACATACAATAAGGGACCATACAATAAGGGACCATACAATAAAGGACCATACAATAAGGGACCATACAATAAGGGACCATACAATAAGGGGCGATACAAAGGAGGGCATATAATCCTTGAATGGTATGACATTGTCTTGATTTGCATGATAAGAAAACGAAGCCATACTTTAAGACTTTGTTGCAAACATTGATGCCGCATCTTCCTCAATTACGTAGAGGATGAGGATTGATTTTATATTTTATATAGCTGGATTACTAAGTGACTTAAAATGATTATTAATCATCTCGTTAAACCGTATGCAACAATAAACAAATTGGCTTTCATGTAAGCCATGTGTGATATCGTCAAAAACTTTTAACACTGATATGAAGATCTGGACAAATTATGAATTATGTATACATTTCAAAATGACAAGGACTATGGGAGGGATGTAGTTCAGATTTATGATCTTATTCTAAAAATCTTATTTTTATGTTGTAGTTAACATAATAAAAATAGAACCAAGGGTTAATCATCTGTTTTATCTTATTACACTACTTTTAATGCCCCCGTATATGTTTGTCTGTCTGTCGATACCAAACTTTAATCCTGCCTATAAAGATTCCACCTATAATCACCAAACTGTATGTGCTGTTGTTCCTCATGACAACCTCTACAGGACATGTGTATTGTCAGGTCAGGAGGTCACAGCAAAACACATCTTGTTAAGTATTAAAGGCTAAAGTGCTACACACTTTAGTCATGTGATATGGTTAAGCATGAGTTTAGGCTAAAACATAAATACTTTTCATATTTCAGATTACTTGTCAAACATAGGCTAGCAAGGTCGACACCTTTCCTTTTCTATCTTTTCCTAAACAATTGTGAATCCAAGGTACGACGCATCCCCAACTATCTTTCCTATAGGAAAACAAATTAGTCGGTCAGGAAACCGTTAACATGATTATTTTCTACAATTAATTAACAATTTATGATTTCTAAAAACATATCTTATTCCATTGAAAAGGAGTTACTTATCGGAACATTTTCCCATTTGTATTAATATGAAATGTAATGAACGGTATTTGTTTTTGCTTTACGGCAAAAATAGCTTACATGTGAAGTTTTTTTCAACCGAAATTGTATGATGCATTGTTTGTAAATTCAATATACAATATTATAATCTGATAGGATTTGAAAACGTATTTGCAGCCAAAATGTCAAATATTAGACTGGGAGTTTACCGTTCATTCTCAAAACAACGTATACTTACTACATGACCTTTTTTCGCTGTTTAACAACAATCAGAATCATTTGGCGACCCTTCGGCTTCAACGTTGGAAGAAGACTCCAGGCATACATAATATGTCGAACTTCATTTTCACACAATTGCACCCCAATTTTCGCTCTATATACATGTAATGTCAATAACGCGTGGGTCAATAACTGCCAGACAACGACATCTCATCGAGAGTTGATGAAATTATGTAGGATTCTGTGTGGTAGTTCCGGTCAATATGTCACGCTCAGGTGTCGTCGAAGTCTGTCAATCTTATCCCACACGCGTTTATATTGACATTATATAGAACGAAAATGGGTGCTAATTTGTCACTTCAGAATGACATTAATTTTATACCATAAGTTCAATAAATAAAGTTTTGTACACATTTGTAGGGATAGTTTAATTCTTGTTGTGTCCAAATGTCATATCTACCAAGCCAAAACTTTCACAGACATTACAAAAAAAACATCAGTGGGGGTTTTGAAGTGTATAATGTTATCATTCAGTCAAAAATGGCATCAAGGGGAGATAATATATATTGTCTTCACGTAGTTCAAGGCCCAGTCTGTGATACAGAACAATAGATAAAATGATAGTAAATATAAGAAATATATTTTATTTGCTCTAAAACAATATATACATAATGCCTTTCCTTATATAATACCCACATCACACTAGGGCCACGTTTGCACTACGTCCACCACGTCCTGACAGGACGTGACAAGAACCTGATTAACGCGATGAGGACACAGTACGAACCGGTTCAAGCGTGGTATGGTCTTTGTGGACGTGAATGATGTGGTGGGACTTTTGACATGTCAAAAAATAATGTGGCGGGACGTGATCAAATAAGAACACAGTGCTTACGTAGTAACAACGTAACAGGGACGTGACTAAAACCTAGTTGGAACTTCATTGACGCAGAAGAAGCGTGGTGTGGACTTGAAAAGACAGCAAGCGATATTCACTGCGTTGTCACTGGGTTGTTGCTACGCTTTTGTTACGTCAGTGAAGTTCTCACTACGTCTCAACCAGGTGTATGCTAAGACCATAGTACGTCCACATCACGTTACAAAAGACTGCACTAGGTTGTAATTTTGCTCCGTCACGTCTATAGTACGTTTGCAACAGGTGACCATAGCGTTCCTGTCAGGTTCTGAGCAATTGGTATACATACTGGATTCATACCCCATTATTTCATTTACAGTCAAATATATGTTAACAAATGAATGCAATTTTTTATTGTACCAGCCATTTTGGATGCTCAAATTGCCATTTTCTAAATACAAAATAGAAGAAAAAGGAACATGAAGCAACCTAGATTATGCTGTGTTAGTGCATGGCTATCAGCAGAAAGAAGACTTCTGTTTGGCCATCATGACCAGTTAAAATAAATGGACACATGGTACAGTATACATACGGAGCGAGTGAATACCATGAGGACGTTATTGGGACCTAAGGAGAACGCAGTTCAGTCTACATGGACTTAGTGAGCACGTAATTGGGACGTAGTATAAACGCAATAGACCTGGTGACAACGGGAAGCTACATGTGTAATGAACTTACTGGGAACATGATAGACGCAGTGAGAACCTGGCAAAGACGTTGTAAGGACGTAGTGAGAACCTGGGTGCATAATGTTTTTCGAGTTTTACCCCGTCTCCTCCACGTCAAAAAATGGCCTTTATTCACAGATTTGACTGTATTTATCACTGTTACAACAAAATTAAGATGTTTGGGGAAAACTACTTCTATGTATTCAATTCTTCTGTATCTGAGTTCACTATAACCGTGTTTTCATAGTAAATCTAAATCTGAACAAGTGTTGTTGTTATTTTATTCATACAGTATAGTTCAATTTTTAGGTCAGCAATGTTATTGTATACATGGACGATCTCATTTATACATGTTTAGGTAACACGAATACTGTTGTAATATGCTTTACAGCAATCTATGAAACATTATATATCACTGTCCTCTGTGGCGCAGTTGGTAAAGCACAAGGTTTGTGAATCTTTACCACTTTGTTGGACATCGCTTTTTCTTTTTAACTTTTTTCATTTTTAATAAAACTTTTATATATATCGATAGGAAAATATGTTTAAAAAGTGTTGTTGTTTTTAATTTAAATTGTTCCGTTAAATTAATAAAAATATAACAACCTCACATGGGTAAGTTATCATTTATCATTATTTTAATTGTGGAGTAATTACATAATAAATAGAAACCGGTTTAGGTGTTTAGTATATATAATATTCGGAATTACTTTTGTATTCGCAATGTCATACAATAAAATGTATAAATGAAATACAAAAAAGAAAAATACACAAAAGAACAACTGCATTCCTTCTTCCCTTTTCTCTTTTGAAATACAAAAGGTACTATTCAGCGTGTAATATACATAAATGTAACAAACACAAACATATTCAGTCTATTAATGAATTATAAAAAATATTTGTATATAATAATTAAAAAAGAAAGTGCCATTGACTGAGTTCAAACCTGTAACATACATGTTCTTCATTTTGTAAAATGTCATGTATGTACATGCCACATTACCCAACACACCATGACTCTGGTTCACGTGAATGATACTTTACTACGGATTTAAAATGATTTTGGCAATCAATTTACAGTGATTACCTTTACAAATGGTATCGTCCAATATTCGACCTTGACTATAAGAAAATTGAACTATATAACGTTAGGATTTGTTTGTTTTGAACTTTACGCCCCTTTTCAACAGTCAGAGTCATATGAGGCGGGCAGTTTACCTAACTATAATCGTTCCTTGGAAGAATCAGTACCAGAGTCCCATCCTCCGTACGCAACTGTCTACTCACCCGTTTTGAATATGTTATAGCAAATGTTGTATGTTTAATCAATTATGTTTGAATGTCGCAATTTATAAGGATCAGGTTATTTTAACGTGTGTTAATAATTACGTCGGTCTAAAACCACAAACGCATAACTGCATTTTTTTTTAAATTTTGTATATCGCATTTAAAGATTCGACCATCGACAAAGCTCACGCAGATTGATGGATCTTCATGAAAATTTACATGATTTTGTATGTTTACATTCTCAGAAACGTTCAAAACTTATCAATATCCAACAAAAATTAAAAAAGGTAAAGTAAAATCAGTTTTTTTAATTTGCTCAGTTTTTTGCTTTAATTTCATTTATTTTAGTTCCATAAACAAATTGACACATGTGCGTTCTGGCTCTAAATATCTCGATATTTCTTTTAAATCCTTAAAACCAGAAACGCATATATGTGTCATATTTATAGAGAAATCTATAACATTAAATAAAAATTGCAAAATGTGCTATCATTTTTCTATTTTTTGATAATTTCACGAAAGATTAGCTGAAAATGTAATTAATAACTTTATTAGTTATATCGACTAGAAGTGGATCCAATCGGTACGTATGCCCCGCTAGAACATTACTAATGTACTTCGAGTTAACCAAGACGGACTGAAACGGACGGACAGTAGTAACGCTTAAAGCCTTTCCACATTCTCCGAATGGCGGGGGCATAAAAACAAAACATTTCTAACTTAAAACGACTAGAAGCATCTCCCTGATACAAAAATGTCGAAAATAATAACAATAACTTCGAACTATTGCTTCAACAGCTGTCACTGAGATGCATTGAACTATTCAATAATTATTCATTAACCAAATGTCTTGATATGTTATATATATTATGTAATATTCATTCGTTTTCCCTAACATACTTCAAGCACTTCACTTGAGTATATGGGACAGTACCGAATTCAAGTGTCTTTGTACATTTATGATGGACATAGGAGTGAGTGTTGCGTATTTGTATTACATGAAATTCAACTTTCCTTCTACTGCCTGTGGATTTCAAGACACGAACTAATGACACTGGACTGAACATTTCTGTTGTTTTCTGCACCTTTTCAATATTGCTATGTGCACTGACCACCACTTGCATCGGTGAGTGACCAGGGCACCCAAACTTTTGGACAACTGACTGAATGTCGTGACATTTCATAAAATGTTTCAAAGCAAAACACATTATGGAATTCCGATTCTGTGGAACACTGGAATCTGACTGTAGTATATAATCATTTATGTTGGGATGCACAGTCTGTATTTCATATAAAATGGTAACGATGCACAGTCTGTATTTTATTTAAAATGGTAACCATGGCGCTCGGAATCTCATTGTACCCTCATCCAGCATCGGCCTCTGTCCATATTGCGTTATAAACATTTTTGTCTATCGAGTAGTGTATTGTTACGTTGTACGTATTCAATTTTCTTTCATATAAAAAGTTTGATACTTCAGCTCATGGAAGTGCTAGAACGCTTTCAAGATCAAAACACACTGTACGTCGCTGTCATTTCACTTTGATTCTTTCTATCGGTGTCTCTTTCTTCTTTCGTTGCAATCTTATCCGCTACCTGTTTGTCAAATCTATTAGTACTTTTCTCATCAAATGGCCCATAATATGTGTTTCTGATTTTGATTTCTTCACAAAGGTCACAACGATCCTTCTTTGATTTGTGAAATCCAACATTGCAAATGTTCACGCATTTTAATTGGTTAAGGCCCGGGATAAATGAACTCATATATACCGTGGGCGAAAATATATATGGAAACTCATAAATTCAATATATATATATATATAACGAGATATATAGTGGCACACAACCTGCCTGTCATTTATATAATCCGACGCGTTAAATCTCAGCAAGCTATATGCGACCATATATCTCTCCAGAACCTGTAACTAACAATATATACCGTCAACATCAACATAGCACTAATCAATCACAATAAACAAAGACAGGCAAAGGAATACCTTGTAACCAATGACCTTGCTTCCAGGTCTCAACTTTTTCATCACGTGTAAATTGTGTCATACAAATAATTGATTTTGTAAATAGTTATGCTTTATAGAACACTGCTTGAAATCATGGAAAAAACCTTACAAGGAGACGTCATGTGTGTGCTTATGTGTTTTATACCAAATATTGTGAAATTTATCCGAAATATATGTTATCCGAAAATATGGTATGCACATATTTTGACCAAGACAGAAATCTACTGTTGATATGTTTACTAAACTCTGGCTATATCATAGGTAACATTATTTAAATGAAATATCCAGTGCATGGGCTACTTACATTTAGATTAATCAAGGTAAATTGGCATTTTTCAGACGATTTCTCTGGAACAACACTTTTTGTTACGCCATTTTAAATGATAACATAGTACAAAACTCGGAATTTCATTGGTTTAAAAATAATTCGTTTGTGGAACTGAAAAAACCCTGCTAATCGACACTTATGCATTTGTGAAACAGCTTATGACGAGCTCTATGTCAGAGCTACAAACATATAGATCACTCTGTCATGTAGAGCTTTTCAATACGAATCCAACGATACCACATACTCAATATTTTCAAAAACAACACTTATGCGATTATAAAAAGTTTGTCTCAGGGTCTGTTAACTCATCTTTAATGTTTGTTTAACAAAGAAATGTACTCAGGAGGTGTCAGAGTCGTTATCATCATGTTTGTTGAAGTACAAACTCTAATGCGCTTATATCAAATCTCATGATTTTCCTCCACATGTGGAGAAGTTGCCAGTTGTTTGTGGAATGGTAAGTTAGTACTGTTCTGAATATAGTCCGTAAAAACTGTTGGTGAACCGGCCGTCGTATATAACTGGGCGAGAAAATAGAAAACCGGTCCGCAAAGTTATTTTTAATTTAAATGAAATGGTCGCAATGTTGTAGCGGGCCTTACCTTACACTGGGATGTATTTCGAAATCGGATACATTGACACCTAGCAAGCCCTTCCTTATCCAATTGCCATAGATACAGTGGAAACTCACTATTATCGCGTCATATTTTTCTAGACGAATTATACCTACGAGTATTTGTTTACTATACTAGTAGCTGTTTGCGAGTACTTACTGTATTGTCTATTACTAATTTGGCTAATCCTGGCCATTTGATTGGCTAATGGTGATTTCGGTAATTTTTGATTGATCTATCATTGAACTGGCTATTCGTCGCGTTACCTGTCATGTTTGACTGAATCTGTTCGTCTGCTCTGTTGTTGAAACGTAAGTAAGTAATGTAGGCATCGTTCTATGATGTTAACGTGCCATAATACATATATCGGAAACATCATTAGATGTAAGTTTAATGAGGTTGTATCATATCAGACTATGTTGGATTTGGTAGTATTTAGGGTGTACTTTATCCCATTGATGTATGGTATGGTAATACCATGTACATGTGAACTATATACATGAATGTATTCATTTGTCAAATACTCATGATTGTCAAAATATGTGTATTATCTATAACTTGTTAGTATGTTATACTCTCCATAATGGAGGAATGAATAAAGTAGACGGTCAATATCCTTTATGAACTTCATACAAAAAACTTAAACCAATGCTTCTTGTAATTCGTCTAACTATAACGTTTTGTTATAGTTGTTCTTGTTATACATATCACACACAATATATTTCTGACCTACATAATAATTCTATTATAATTGTTTTGACACGTGTGTTTATTCTTACATATTAATTAAATCATTATGATATAATGCGGATTCCCATTAATTGACTGTAACCTTGTTTTGGAAATTGAACGATATCAATCTCTATCCAGAGTTGTCGTTCCCGCTACGCTCACACTAACCTCTGTCAACGTCTAAAAAGTAGTCCAGCTTCACAATGACAGACGCTTTATTTCAAAATAGTGACGGCCTCGAAAGAACCAAACTATATTTTTTTGTTTTGTTTGACCGAAAAGAATCGCATACTTAAACTAAATAATAGGAAACTGACATCCGAGTCTGGTATCTCTTCGTTATATTATCCTCGTTTCGAATTTTTTACTTCCCTATTTCTCCGCTAAATTAGGTTTAGAGTAACAAGATTAAATAATCCCTGGAGCTTATAACGGAGCAACCTGAAGCGTTTTTCTAAAACGATATGACATATTTCATTATGACAAATAATTATGAAATATACACATAAGTATTTTATTGATCAAAGTGTATACATTGTATAGTTTGCCTAGAATCTCGACATTGAGACGTTGACAGAGGTATGTATTGGAAGGAACGACAACTCTGGGTAGAGATTGGAACGATAGTTCAACTTTTCAAAGCCGTCACTCGCTCGGTGCGCATGAACTCTGATGATGACCAAAGTACCACAATTTTCCACATCCGCGATGCAATTGTTAAACTAGTTCCCGTTCCATGATTGTTGCTATACAAGTCTACGTAAGTTCAGTTTCCATGAGTACTTTCAGTACTTTGATTTACTGTATGTTGTTACTAATGTATAGATCTTTGTGTATATAAGGTGCGCGCGCATGTCACCGACAAAACAAGCTTCGATCTTGTCTTCAAAAAAATCTTATTTTCTCTTACTCCGAAGTTGGTTTTCAGGATGAGTACGCTCCATCAGTTATAAGTAATATCCAGGCAACTTTTGCCATTCATAAGTGGTAAAACTTTCCGTTATTGATCAAATTAAAGTTTTCTTTATTTTTCTCAGCGACTATGGTCAAGGTCGTCCATTTCGTTTCTCTAGACCCTTTCCATTGAAAGCCAATTCGTGTCTCTATTGACTTCCGGTTAGTAAATAAAATCAACATCCGGTTAAATTTATACAGGTAAATTTCTATTATTAATCTTTCCCAGAATGAAATTACAATCATGCTAGTGTTCCCACTGGCCATAGCTGTTGTTTTTATAGGTCTGTTGAAGGCATCAGACCATGAACAGGTAAACAAATCATTTAGATATGTAAACTCGTTAGAGTGAAAAGTTCAAAATACTTCTCACATGCTGCAACATAAAACGTCGGCAGCTGTTTACATGCAATCATGTACATAAATATTCGTACAAAACTGTCATCTTCCTGAGCATTTTATTCCTGATTCTGTCACAAGATGTTGAATCAAACCCTGGTCCACATGAAGTCATTGGAAACACCTCTACTGTGTTTCCATGTGGTAATTGCGAGCAGCCAGTTACTTGGTCCTGCCAAGGTGTTTACTGTGACTTCTGCTATGCGTGGTACCATGCAAACTGCCAAGAAATGTCCGACAGGCATATGACAAACTGAACTCCAGGACTGGGGTATGGAAATGTCCACAGTGCGACAACATGAACATAACCTCACCACTCACCGCCAGTCTAGATTCATTTGAAACACCAAACCAGTTCAACATCCTTAACCTATCAGACATCACAAGCCCAAATCACTTGCAGGCTAATAATGGTAAAAACACTCAACCAATCACATCAACACCTAAACCCAACCGGCAAGGTCTCTCTCAACCCAAACATACACCTTCAAAACCCAAACATACACCTAAACTCAAACACCCACCAAAAAACAAAATCAAGCAATCAATCAAATTACTAGTTGTTAACTGCCGATCCATTGTTGACAAAAAACCTGAGTTTGAAAATATGGTTAATTCTATAAGGCCTCATATCATCATTGATACAGAATCATGGTTAAAATCTAAGCACTTTACAAATGAAATTTTCAATCCT